>OX467710.1:47027639-47357639 GCA_950111635.1 Agelastica alni | reverse complement strand
GTGAAATCTATGAGCAGGGAATTTATCCAAAGCCTTTTATAGAGTCAAGCGCAGTTTAATAACTGCAAAACTTTAATCACTAAGATTTAAAGGAAACATTTTAGAATGGATCTTATTGGTGGAGTCCAGTGTGGTAGGTCAGTATCAGATCCAATTGAAGCTCCTTCAGGTGTATCCCAAGGATCTGGAACCGCTATTATTTAATATTTTTGTTAATAATCTTCCTATTATAACTACTTTCACTACATATTTGCTGATGATTTTATGTAGAACAGTTCAATGCATGTCTGATGTCGAGAGCTTGCAGTTGAATATTAATTACCTTTCTAGGTGGTGTAATATAAATTTACTTAAACTAAAGGAATTAACAAGTCTATTGATTATACGAGGGCGGTTTGATAAGTTAGTGACTTTTTGAATAAAACAAATTTTTTCCCGTAAATAAACATTTTATTTTTCTACATAATCACCTTTTAGCTCGATACATTTAGTCCAGCGTTTTTCTAATTTTTTTATTCCCTCCAAATAATAGGTTTTTTCAAAGCTCTCAAAATACGCGTTTGTTTCGGTAATGACTTCTTAATTCGACTCAAATCTCTTACCGCCCAGCCATTTCTTTAGGTTTGGAAACAGAAAATAGTCGCAGGGGGCTAAATCTGAAGAATATGCTGGATGGGGTAGCAGTTTGTATCCCAATTCGTGGATTTTGGCCATCGTGACTAGACAAGTATGCACACGTGCATTGTCTTGATGGAACAGCACTTTCTTCTTCGCCAAATGCGGCCGTTTTTGCTTCAAATCAACGTCGAATCTGTTCAAAAGCTTTGAATAATATTCGCCGGTGATCGTTTTACCTTTCTTGAGGTAATTGATGTGAATGACAACTCGTACATCCCAAAAAACTGTGGCCATGACCTTGTTGGCTGACAGACTCTGTTTCGCCTTCTTTGGTCCACGTTCACCCCGAGCAACCCACTGTTTCGATTGTTCCTTGGTCTCTGGCGTGTTGTGATGGATTCATGTTTCATCCACAGTAACAAAACGGCGCAAAAATTCGCTTGGATTACGACTTAACATCGCTAAACACTCTTTTGAAGTGGTCACACGATTGCGCTTATGGTCGAGTGTGAGCAATCGCGGCACCCCTCTCGCAGAGAGTTTTTTCATGTCCAAATACTCGTCCAAAATATGATGTACCTGTTCAGTTGAGATACACCAACAGCATGAACCAACTCACGCACTTTCATTCTCCAATCATCCAATATCATTTCATGGATTTTATCGACGTTTTCCGGTGTGATCACTTCTTTTGGGCGACCTGGACGTTCGGCGTCACTAGTGCTGGTACGACCACAACGGAACTCTGTAAACCAATTCTTAACCATTGAAATTGATGGTGCCGAGTCCCCGCAGTATTATCAAGTCTTTCCTTAGTTTCAGTGATGGATTTTTTACGTAAAAAGTAATGCTTAATCAGCACACGAAATTTACTTTTTTCCATTTTCGTAAAAATTCACGAGGTTGTCTGCTTTGAACGGCTATCAAACACCAACTGCACGACGTAGCTTGCTCAAAATTAGAAATTTGCCCACTGATAGATTATAGTTGACGGCAGCACTGTTGCATTTGGAGTAACTGCGCGGGAAATTCAAAAAGTCACTGACTTATCAAACTGCCCTCGTATTAACCAGATTAAGGACACACATTTATTAACCAACAAGATTAAAGATTTAGGTGTTGTATGTGTTACTTTCAAGTAACGCATAGTAAAAACCCTTGTACAAATAAAATGATGGGTTTTTTTTTCGTTTAGCAAGAAAACTGTCAAGATTATTAATTGTGCATGGGTAAGGTCCATACTTAAATAAAATTCTATCATTTGGTCACCATGCTACAAGGTTGATATAAACCTCTTGAAGAGTATTCAAAATAAATTTCTGTTACTTTGGCAAAAAGGTATCAAGGAAAGTTTTAATTGTTTTAAAATGGTTAGGCTTACGTCACTTTCAGTAAATAAATGTTAAAAAAATAGTAACATCTTTGGAATTCCTTTTTGTGGAACAAATTATGGCCAAAATAAAACCCTTAACAGCATAATGAAATCAGCTAATACTTACAACAGAATTGAACTTGTTTGATTTATCTTTACTATTCTCAAGAAAAGCAGTAAAAAAACTGTTTTAATTTTTTTTTATTGATCCGTTGGTACAAATGTGAATTTACTTTGTTTGATATTTTTGTAACAGTAAAATTGAATTTCAATGAAGTAATTCATAATGTATATATACATGATCTTGCATATGAGTATTTTAAGAAATTTGATTGGGAACTTTATTACTATATACAGTAGAAAAATATTATGCAAAAAGGTTAACAATATCATAGGGCTATCCGCAGTTTTACCATTATAATTGCATTTAGATGGTAAAAGATAGTTATTTTTTTTCTTGTTAATATATTTCCATATATATATATATATATATATATATATATATATATATATATATATATATATATATATATATATATATATATATCGCGTTAAAACGTGCGTCGGCGTCTTGCTATTCCTAATCTCCATTCCTCTCTATTCGTCCACATGTCCTCTCTCAGATCTCTCTCTTCCATCTCTTTTTGTATGCCTTCTCTCCAGCTCTTTCGTGGTCTTCCTCTTCTTCGTCTTCCTCTGGGGTTCCACTGTAATATTTTCTTTGGGATTCTGTCTGGTGGCATTCTTTGAACATGCCCGTACCATATCAACTGTTTAGTTCTTATTTCGTCTGTGATGTCGTGCTGTTCTCCCATTATTTGTTTTATCCTCTCATTTGTAACTCTTTCTAGTCTTGATTTCCCCGCTGCTCGTCTCCAGTAATCCATTTCTGTGGCTCTAATTTTTCTTTCGATCTTTTCTTTCAAAGGCCATACTTCGCAACCGTACATTATTATGCTCTTCACTATCGTGTCGTAAATTCTTTTTTTGTTGTTGTTGCTTATTGTTCTATCCCACAGTACTCCGTTTAACATTGATATTGCTCTTCTTCCTTTCCTCAATATATTTCCAAAATAAATAAAAATATTATGACAAAAAACCCCGTTGAGGTGATTATGGTAAAGAGGTAAAAGTCAGCCTATGTATTACAAGCACAATTTTCCTAACATTAAGTTATTTATTTAAAAGATAAATATTTGTTAATGAAAGTCTTTGTTGTAGATTTGCAATTATTTTTATTTTTGAGATATTCCCAATAAACATTTATAAAGGTTAATGTCTTTTACGGAACACTTTTTTAGCAAACTTGAGTGAAAGAGGGTGTAAATAAGGATGACCACAGGATATCAAGTTCCGGGAAAGGATATTGGCATCGATGAGATGAGGTGCGGATTAGTAGTGGTTAATAACCGATGCAGTTTATGCCAGGATCTAATCGATAATGCCGTATGGAAACTACATTTTGCAGCTTGTTCCCGGGATGTGATGTGTGTTTTTTTATTCATAATTTAGCTACCAGTGGTTTACAATTTATTGATACTTAAAATGACATTTAAAAAACATTTAATTGTAAACCCATGTTGTTTTTTAATAATTTTGTCGTTAACTGTCAATAAGTAAAAAATTTAGAAAATAATTACAGGCTCTTGACACTACCTGCAAAAAATTATTATTCGTAGTAAACAATTGTCACAACGCTGAGTGTTAACTGACACGTGACTTAATCCATGATATTATTAAACACATATTTTCAATATACCTAAAATATACTATTTTAATAGGCCTTTTGCTTTCTTTAATTGGCTTTTGTAGCCAACCAATCCAACTTATATCTTTTTATTCTTTTACTTACACCACAACAAACTTTAATAGCAACATTCACAATGTAATGTATTGTTGCGAAAATTGGACCGATAATTAGTTTCTTATTTATAAAAAATTCTTAAAGAAAATTAAAATTATTCTATTAATACAATATTATATTTGTTTATGAGTACATACATACATATAGTCACGCCTTTTTCTCATAGGGGTAGACAGAGACCACTTCCTTCCACTTGCTACGGTTCTTACACACTGATTACTTTACTTTTTCGTGTCCGGAAAGTCCTAGAGTTTTTCGGCCCAGTACTGGGCTACGTCCAATGCTTCGGTATTGCCAAGCCATAGATCGTTCAGGGAACAGCGTGCTGGGCAGTTTGGGCAAGTTAGAAGGTGTTCCATGTTTTGCATTGCCCCTCTTGAACTGTTCTCCATGTTCGAGGGCCACTCTCCTTGAACTAGGGCTGCCAAGGACGGGGCTTGGTAGAGCTTGTCCAATGGCGTAGGTCTCATACAGCCCGTTACCAGTCTGTGTGTTTCATTTAGACTTACATTGACTTTTCTCGCATGTGCGGACCTGGACCAGACGGGGCATGCATACTCAGCTGTTGACAGGCATAATGCTTGGGCGGTCGTCCTTAGTACGGCAGGTTTGGCACCCCATTTGCTACTGGTTAGTTTCCTCAGGATGTTATTTCTTAGCAAGGGGAGCAAGGAAGGAGCCTTCACGCGTGCATTTTTCATTTTACCTGCGATATTACCACAATTAAAAAATGCCGGCGCTCCCTGGAAACGATGCCCGTAAGGACATCGGCCAATCCTTCCACCACCGGAAACCTAAACCTTACACACTGATGATAATGTGTGAACTTTGGTGAAGTGTTGTGCACTGTGTTGGAGCAGCAGTTTTTGCTCAGGATTTTGTGACTAAACTCACTTAAACGCGTGCTTCCTTTTTTTGCTCTATCAACATTGTTTTGGTAATCATCCATAAAACACTGTGTAAATTATAAAAAAAACACCTACTCCTAGGCAGAAATCTTTACTCGTGAGTCGCAATAAATATAAACTTATTCGTCAAAGCGCGTACGCTACTGATAACGTGATAGAAAAAAGATAGAAACATTTTGTGGAACAAATAAAATATTGATACTGTAACTTGTAATTGTTGAGATACCTAAGTAACATTTGCTTTCTGTACTTCTGGGCTTAGATTCATATGGGGGTATATTGTCAAAGCAACGATTCGTAAACTGCACAGTTGGTAAAATATTTATTTCACAGGTACCTGGTATAATACTTATTTTTTTGTCATTTTGTTTATGACTATGAGTCACCTTCTGCAATTGTTTGTCGTAGTATACAATAAAATAGTCATGAGTCATAAAACATGGTATAGGTATTATAAAATAAATAAAGTATAAAATGATGTTTAAACAATGGAAATAAATGGAAAACATTTATAGTGGGTATCTTTAAATTTATTTTCACACAATTTTAAAATAAATCGCATTGTTTCATTGATGATATCGTTGAAAAATGTAAATTAATAAAATATAAAAACGTTTGTGGTAACGCTTCTATTTTATGACGGGTTGTATCTAACGCGACATGTTTTTGTAAAGGTATTCATTGTAAAACCATTGCGCATTGTTTCATTTTAATGACCATTGTATCATTGACCTGGAATAATTGTAAAATTTAACTGCATCCGAAAGAAAAGAGGCGAATGCTGTCTGAATAACGATCTCGGAGTAATAAACCCGTGTGTTCTAAAAGTGCATGAAAACAGTAATTTTTATCTGTCATACTAAAATGAGCATTGACAATAAATTCATGTCCAAAAGCCGTAAACTTTTAAAGTGAACTCGTAAAATTTTAATTGTATATTTCCATTAGTGCATTGCCATCAACTTAAATACATATAAATATGATTTTAAAAGTGACTATTAATACGACTATCGGATTGTTTTAAAAAATTTCCAACGAACATTGTATCGAGTAAGGTTTTTTAAAAATTTTTTTTACAATTTACGTAAAAATTATTCAAATTTACTTTCATGTGTCATCCAGAATTGTTTCGATTAATTTTTTAAATGATTAGGACTTAAATGTTTTCCGATGCATTGATATTTGGTAAAGTGGGTATATTTAAAAGGCTTAATGTTTTTTAGTTTTTTTGTTCTTTTGTTGCAAAATTTATTTTAAATTGCTTTATTTAACAATTATTAAAAGCCACTTTGATTTGCTTTAAATTAGTTTTTTTAACAATATCGTTTTTTGGTGTATGACAATTAATACTTACTAGTCTAAAAGACTAACAAATAATTTTAATCAGTACATGATTAATACTAACTACTTAACTACTAAAGTCAATCAATCGATGTCCTTTTGCTTTTGCACACCACAATGATTTCCCACACGGCTTGGTTCTCTTTAATCATTTGATTCTCCATCAGCTGAAGAGCTTCTGCATAAACATGCCCCAGTGCAAAGTGCACCTGAGACCCCAAGCTTGGATCACTTGGAAAGCGAGCACTTTGTTCGCCTGCCAAGCTGCCAAAGCCCCAGGAGCAACTTGAAGAGTTGAACCTGCCACCACCCCCAGTACTCTTTGTACCAGGCTTACTCTCGAACCGAAACCCTGAGGTCCAAAGGTGGCCGATGAAGTCAGCGCACAAGTACCTAACGCAGTGCAGGGCACTATAAAGTTAAAGTCTTAAGCATAAACATGGAGGTGCAGCTTGGATTTATACTTGACAATAAACCTCTTGATTTTTTTATTAACTGTTGGTATTCCAAGGTCTCGATAAAGATCTGAATTCCGCACGTGCCACGGGGTATTTACTGTGGTAAGCTGTACTTTATTATAAAAACTCTGTGTAGCCTTGATGTTCTTATTACCGGTGCATCCTCATAGTTGGATACCGTAAAGCCTTACCAGTTTAAGTACCTAATTGTATATTAAAATTTTGTTGTATACGGAAAATTTGTAATTCCTACCAAAAAGCCAGTAGTGCTGTTTATATTTAATGCCTTATCCTCCTATTTTCTTATTTTTTTTACTTTTCATTGTAACTTGGTATCTTGAGTCATGCCAATGTCTTTTGCTTTTTACTCATGTGGTACATCTAACTTAGTTTATGTCTATATTATTCTGAATTTCTTATGTTTGCGGACGATCTCAAACTTTATAGAGCAATTACTTGCTGGGAGGATGCCGAATTAGTACAAAAAGATCTCGAAGCTTTTTCTATGTGGTGTAGAAATAATTTGTTAGAGGTAAACATCGATAAGTGTCAAATTATTACGTACGCTAGAAGTCCAATATTCTTTAAATATAAATTGAATAATATAGTTTTTAAAAGAGAAAAATTTATTCGCGATCTGGGAGTTAAATTTGATAGCGAAATTAATTTTAATCTTCAAGTATCAGAAATTGTGGCAAAAAGTCTTAAAATGCTAGGTTTTGTGTTGAGAATTTCTACTGATTTTTCAATTAAAACAAAAAAGATTTTATATTGTGCTTTCGTAAGATCCATTCTTGAGTATCGTTCGGTTATATGGGACCCATATTATAATGTAAATATTGATTTGATTGAGAATGTTCAAAAGAAATTCTTGAGGAATTGTGCTTTTCACTTTGGTATTCAACGAAATGAATATAAGTACAGTCAACTCTTAACCAAGTTAAATATAAAATCATTGGAAGATAGGAGAATTTCTATGAACTTGAGTTTCCTCTTCAAAATAATAAATAATGTGATCAACTGCCCAGAACTACTTCAACTAATAACTTTTCATATCAAACAAAAAGATACGAGAAATCCTGCTATGAAATTATGCTATGAACAGTCCGATTCTTCGTATTCTGAAGCTGGGAAATGAATGTCATAATAACATAGATTTGTTTAATGTGTCACTTCAGGTCTTTAAAAATCAACTGGAAAGGCTATAGTGTTTCCGAAACTTTTCATTACCTTACCATTTTCTTTTGTATGTACCGGATTGGTTACATCATTTTCTTTGTTAATACCAGATTTGTTTCATCTTTTAGTAATATAGTAACTAGACATAAGGATTCATTAATACTTTGTATTTCACACTTCGCTAAATGTTTTGTAAAATTCTAGTGTAGACATTAGACATAAGAGTTCAATAGTATTTTATAGTTTATCACACTTTGTTAAATGTAAATTGGCTTTGCCGTTAAATAAATAAATAAATAAAGGAGATCTAGTATTTTCTTTAAGGAAAGGTCATGTTGATTTTGATTCTTCACTATCTGGTCCATTTCGTTTTAGTATTGCTAGCCAATTGAAGTTTGTTTGTAAATGTTTCTTTTTTTTCTATTTTTTGGGACCGGTATGCCTATAAAGCAGATATAGGATAGAGCCTAGGATGGCACTCTATCTTTTATTTCTTTTAGATCAGAAGATTAGTCCTGTTTATCTCAAAATGTATGTCCTCGATATATGCTGTGAAAATGTGCACTTATTGCTTCGGTGGCATTTTATTTAATTTGTAAATCAAGCCTTCGAGCCATACTGTATTGAAGGCTTGCGCTACATCCAAAAAGACTGCGGAAAAGATTTGCTGTAGGATTTTAAGGATAATAGTTTACAAATTAAGAATACCTCATTTAATAGTTTTTTTTATGTTTTTGTGGCAGTAGTAATTTTATTTTAAACTAAAATTAAAAAACATTATTTTAAATAACCAATTTTGATGAGATTATTTAAATTTCCCAACAAAGAATAATTTTATGTGCTCCAAAATTAGAACTTCAATATTTTTTAATGCATTGATTTTTGGTAGAGCAGATGTTTTTAAGAGGCTTAGTATTTTTAGTTTTGTAGTTTTTTTGTTGCAATTTATTTTACATTATTTAAAATTATTTTCGGTATGCTATAAATTAAAAATAACAGCCAATAGTTTTTTTTTGCCTTTGTGATAATAGTAATTTTATTTTATTTTAAAAGTCTGCTTTTGGGTAAATTTTCAAAAGCATTATTGACTAAATCGCAAAATTTTAAATTAAAAATAACTCAGTTACACCAAAGAGTGGAATCGGCAACGTTATTGGTTTAAACAATTAAGTGTCCGAGTGAACGGTGTGCAGTCACTATTGAAGCGGTCGGTTTTTTCAACAAAAGATTGTTGGTTGGAATTAAATTAAGCGACGGCATGAAATATAAAAGTCGCTTATTAAATTGGTTTATATCACGATCAAAGGGTGGACCCGATAAATAATAAATAAATTCTCCGTTGAAAATGAAAAGAAGTCATTCAAGCGACACTTCAATTCGGATTAAAATCGAACGATCCTACACATAAAAATAAAAGGCTTACTTTCGGTAAAAGTATGATCACTGATAATAAAAGTGTTTTTTTTATCACACAAATATTTATATATATATATATATATATATATATATATATATATATATATATATATATATATATATATATATATATATATATATATATATATATATATATATTATATATATATTAAATTACATCCGACGTATAATCGTGTATACTACCCCATCACAGGAAGCAAGGTATACAGATGCTTGTTAAGTAAGAGAGAACGCCATTAAATTTATTTAATCGCAGTTACCACCCATGTACCGGTTTCAGGATGTTTGTCCATCATCAGCATAGGGCAGGTAAGATCTGCAATTAAATAAATTCATGGCTTTCGCTCCTATCAAGTACACATGAAGAACCGCGCGAAGAGCGCCAGTAACATATTTTTTTAATGAAAGATAGGTTAGCTTGACTCCCTTTAAAAATGTATAAACTTTTTCGCGAAGTGAAACTTCTTAGTTTACTTCGGAGACTAGAGATTGTCAGGTTCTTGAAAATTTTAAGATCTTGTCTTCATCTTGTTTTGATTTTAAGACAAGATCAAGAAAAAAAGTAATTTTAAATTTTAAAACAGAATTTTTTTTTATGTCAATACCAATGTCGGGCGAAGCCAAGTGTTGCGAGGAGGTAAAGATGTGAGGTGCTGACCTGAACCTATTGGGGTTCTTGACGTACTCTCGCTGAGAAGAATAAGGAGGAATTGACCTGTCTCTGGGGCTGAAGCCGTTCTCTCGATAAAAAGGATGAGGGGAATTGACCTGCTGTCTCAACCTCGTGGAGATGAAGCCGTGCTCCCGCTGAAAAGGATGAACGAAAATTGACCTGCTGTCTCAACCTCGTGGAGATGACGCCGTGCTCTCGCTGAGAAGGATAAGGGGAAATTGACCTGCTGTCTCAGCCTCGTAGAGATGACGCCGTACTCTCGCTGAGAAGGATAAGGGGGAATAGACCTGCTGTCTCAACCTCGTGGAAATGACGCCGTGCTCTCGCTGAAAAGGATAAGGGGGATTGACCTGCTGTCTCAACCTCGTGGAGATGACGTCGTGCTCTTGCTTACAAGGATGAGGAGTAATTGACCTGCTGTCTTAACCTCGTGGAGATGACGCCATGGTCTCGCTGAGAAGGATGGGGGGAATTGACCTGATGTCTCAACCTCGTGAAGATTACGCCGTGCTCTCGCTGAGAAGGATGAGGGGGAATTGACCTGCTGTGTCAACCTCGTGGAGATGACGCCGTGCTCTCGCTGAAAAGGATGAGGGGGAATTGACCTGCTGTCTCAATCTCGTGGAGGTGACGCCGTACTCTCGCTGAGAAGGATAAGGGGGAATTGACCTGCTGTCTCAACCTCGTGGAGATGACGCCGTGCTCTCGCTGAAAAGGATGAGGGGTAATTGACCTGCTGTCTCAACCTCGTGGAGATGACGCCGTGCTCTCGCTGAGAAGGATGAGGGGGAATTGACCTGCTGTCTCAACCTCGTGAAGATGACGCCGTGCTCTCGCTGAGAAGGATGAGGGGGATTGACCTGCTGTCTCAACCTCGTGGAGATGACGTCGTGCTCTTGCTTACAAGGATGAGGAGTAATTGACCTGCTGTCTTAACCTCGTGGAGATGACGCCATAGTCTCGCTGAGAAGGATGGGGGGAATTGACCTGCTGTCTCAACCTCGTAGAGATGACGCCGTGTTCTCGCTGAGAAGGATGAGTGGGAATTGACCTGCTGTCTTAACCTCGTGGGGATGACGCTGTGCTCTCGCTGAAAAGGATAAGGGGGAATTGACCTGTTGTCTTAACCTCGTAGAAATGACTCCGTACTATCGCTGAGAAGGATGAGGGGGAATTGACCTGCTGTCTCAACCTCGTGGAGATGACGCCGTGCTCTCGCTGAGAAGGATAAGGGGGATTGACCTGCTTTCTCAACCTCGTGGAGATGACGTCGTGCTCTTGCTTACAAGGATGAGGAGTAATTGACCTGCTGTCTTAACCTCGTGGAGATGACGCTATGGTTTCGCTGAGAAGGATGGGAGGAATTGACCTGCTGTCTCAACCTCGTGGAGATGACGCCGTGTCCTCGCTGAGAAGGATGAGTGGGAATTAACCTGCTGTCTTAACCTCGTGGGGATGACGCTGTGCTCTCGCTGAAAAGGATAAGGGGGAGTTCACCTTCTGTCTCAACCTCGTAGAAATGACTCCGTACTATCACTGAGAAGGATGAGGGGGAATTGACCTGCTGTCTTAACCTCGTAGAGATGACGCCGTGCTCTCGCTGTGAAGGATGAGGAGGAATTGACCTGCTGTCTTAACCTCGTGGAGATGACGCCGTGCTCTTGCTGAAAAGGATGAGGGTGAATTGACCTGCTGTCTTAACCTCGTGGAGATGACGCCGTGCTCTCGTTGAGAAGGATAAGGGGAAATTGACCTGCTGTCTCAACTTTGTGAAGATGACGCCGTGTTCTCGATGGGAAGGATAAGTGGGAATTGACCTGCTGTCTTAACCTCGTGGAGATAACGCCGTGCTCTTGCTGAGAAGGATGAGGGGGAATTGACCTGCTGTCTCAACCTCGTGGAGATGACGCTGTGCTCTCGATGAGAAGGATAAGGGAGAATTGACCTGCTGTCTTAACCTCGTGGAGATGATGCCGTGCTCTCGCTGAGAAGGATGAGGGGGAATTGACCTGCTATCTCAACATCGTGGAGATGACGCCATGTTCTCGATGAGAAGGATGAGGGCGAATTGACCTGCTGTCTCAACCTCGTGGAAATGACGCCGTGCTCTCGCTGAGAAGGATGAGGTGGAATTGACCCGCTGTTTCAATCTCGTGGAGATGACGCCGTACTCTCGGTGAGAAGAATAAGGGGGAATTGACCTGCTGTCTCAACGTCGTGGAGATGACGCCGTAAGTCTCGCTGATGCTGCCGTCCGCTCGTTGATGTTAAAGTTTTTTTGATAGTCGTCACTGGTTCGAAGTTCCTGACTTAAAATCTTGAAATTTCTTAAGTCAAGACAAGATATCTTTTAGGAGAAAGTTAATTCAAGTTATTTAAAACTTCTTGACTTTATCTCAAGACACGACAAGAAGTTGTTATCATGAAGAATTCTTGTCTTGTCGAACTCTATCGAAGACGGTTGCGTTAAAAGTTTAATGATACTGTGCTAAGGGGATAAAAAAAAAAGTTATAGAATGACAGAAATAAAAATAACCTCTGCTTTTGAATTTCATAGTTTGAAGTTTCATTTCATCTGTGCGTAGGGACTTCACGCACCAGTTTTTTTTATCCGCTTATTCGCTCGACGAATTTAGTGTATTAAGACGATATTGACATGCCCGCCATATTAAAAATCTAATAATTCTACTCATGCTGTTAATATACATTACTTTGCAGCCAAATTTTGGGGACAATTTTAATAATTACAGTTAAATGTCGGAAAGTTATTTTTTTTTTCAAATAAAAAAAATAGCTGGGAAAGTTTTTTTATTTTGAAAATATTATGATTTTGGTGACTTTCCGACATAATTTACATTAATAGTAACAAAATATTTCAATTATGTATTACCATAAATTATTAAGTTTTTAAATAAAGTAAAGAAAAAACATTAAATTATCATCCGTCGAACGGTGTAATCAACGACAAATGTTCGCAGAAAGTGCCTAATACAATGTAAAAGAAAGCATATGAGGGATATGTCTTATTTATTGGATGTGTGGGGAGACTGACAGAGCGGTTAATGGCGGGCGTGAGCAATTTCGTCTTAAATAGTTGATATAATATTTTTTAGAAAATATTCGATAGAGCTCCAAAAATTTTAAAAGTATATCTTAAAGACAATTCTGGTTTGGCCTTGAACTAATAATTAATAATTATTTTAAAAACTTTTGCTTCGTAGCAGTGGCGGCCGCATGCAAAATATTTATGAGTTTTTAATGCCAAAGACGTTGAAAGAGAAGTGGAAAAAAAAATTGTTTAAATATGAGTCTTGTTAGATAAAAAAAATTTTTTGTCAAAAATTACTATTCCATCTCTATTATTATTGAAGACTACGACGTCTGAGTTATATCCGTGGTTTCATCAATTTAGCGGGAAAAGAACTGACAATTTTTTATCATTTTTAATGTGGTCATTTATATAATTTTTTATAAATAAATTTTTTAAATTTTATAATTTAGATATATATATATATATATATATATATATATATATATATATATATATATATATATATGTGGTGTGTTAGAACCGTAGCAAGTGGAAGGAAGTGGGCTCTGCCTACCCCTATGGGAAAAAGGCGTGACTTTATGTATGTATGCATGTATTTATATAACTAGAAATGCAATTAATAAATTCATTCTGAATCGTTTTCGAATCCCTACTTAAAATATTCTTAATTTTTTCGTAATGATTTTTGGTTTTCAGAAGAGATTCTTTCAATTATCAAATTTAATAGCTCTTTAAAATTATCTTTGTTTACTGAGTTAGTCTTCTCATCGTGTCCACGAAAAGGCAACTCTTGCTTGCTTAGACACAAGACTGCATCAATGACAGTACGTAAGCAAATTTTATTCAATCGAACTTTTTCATTAAAGTGGAATTAATACAGTCTAGCGTTTTCTTCTCCAGCATCGGCGATCGTATTTTGATTTTGCTCAAAATTTCTAAGCATTAACTGGCATTTTCGGTGTTCTCCAAAATCTGCGTTTTTTTGTAACGATTTAGTAATATTTAAAAAATCTGTAAATCCCTTCCTATTCCAAACAAAATGTTTAATTAAAAACAAGTAACACGGCCAGCAAAATAATTTTTGTAACGCAGTGCTACCGCCCAATCCAAAGTGTTGGGGAAGCACCATCGCTAACGGAGCCTACAGGAAACCGGGCTAAATCCTGTAGTGGACAGCCTTAGTCCTGTGCAGGGGCCACCTCTTTCCCCATACTCGCTGACTGCAAAGAAGAACTGAGAACGCTGGTAGACCGTAATCACGTCTAACTGATATGGGTTCCAGGACGCCAGGAAGTTGCAGGTAATAAGGAAGTAGACGAACTTGCAAGAAGAGGTTCGGAAAAACACAAAAACCATGAAAACGTATACCAGGAAAAAAACACGGGAAATAATACATCAAAGGACCGTGCCATACAATGATGGCAGAACTGTTACCGATGAACAGGAATCAGCTAAGACTATACAATGGAGGCCTGGCCTGCGGGTTGTGCGGCGGGGATCCGGGGGCGGTGGAGCGCTTGCTGTGCTGCTGCAGTGTGCTGGGGGGAATGGGCGGTTCTTGGGTGACCACATTGTTCCCACCCAGTACAGAACTTGTACAAACTTGTACAAGGTACGAAGGTACTGGATTGGGTACAGCAAGGTTCTAGGTCCGGGGAACTGCCTGTCTTTTTCGGACAAGTGCTTCGCGGCGACGAAGTGTGTGTTTTGCTGTTTTTGGGTCCTTGCCGGGTGGTCTGCTGGTCGGGTCTCCATTGTACAATGATACAAAAACACATTGGCTAAATACAATGGGCCAACAGGCCCAAGTGTCACCAGAGGCAATAGCCAGACGGACCTAAATAGGGGTGAAGTTTTTAGTGAGTAGTCCTGACACAGTCAGTGGAGTCTCACAGTAGACCTTGTGCTTTCGGACTCATAACCTCTCCATAAAGGATTTTCTTCACCTCTGAAAAAAAAAACGCTACATAGCTAATTAAATTCTAAAAAACAGGAGGACTTAAAATTAATGATTTGCCACTATTTTTTATTTCTTTTTTTAAACTTATGTTCAAAATAGTAGTGGGTCGCCCTTCCAATAAAACGTCCCTCTTATCTTTATCTTTACAACGTCTAAATGGAGTTTTTAACAAATTGCACACTATGGAATTAATCGGATTTATTTTTAAAACAAAAATCACGACACTACTAAAATTAACGATCAACAACAACAAATTTATTAAACTACTGAAATTAACTAAAATTTGTTTAATAAAAAGAAAATTTTCCATCTGAAATATCGAAAATAATAATCTCTGCGTGACAGCGAAACAAAAGATGCATACCACTAATTTATTTTTAAATTGCTCTTTTCACTTAATAAAAATCTTTAAACGTAATCGTGCTGTCGCGAGGCTGACGTCACGTAACCATGGCAACGATGCAAAGCAAAGCCACTTGACTATATATTGGCTCTTCACTTCACAAGGTCTATCGACCACAAATTCTACTATGATTTTACGTGCGCATTTCGTGAAACTTTCAATTTGTTTACAAATATTCTTGCGCTGTTGTTAACTCAACTTATATACATACATGAAACTTTATTAAAAGGCCTAACTAACATAAAAAATTAATAACAATTAATTCTAATTCTTTCTTGTGGACTTTAAATTACTGCCAATTAACAGAAATAATAAAGAAAAAAATCAGTAGCAAGTGTGGCTTGATATCTTGACATATTCAAATGAAAAACAATTTCTATACCTATATGTAAAAATAATGTTAAAATAAAACTAAAAAATAAATTTAATATATATCTAACTAAAACACTAAAAAACTAGTACAAAAAGCAAAACTTTTAAATATATATTACATACAAAATTTTAAGTTTTAAATTGTTAAACATTAAAAAAATTTATTTTTCACAAATAAAATTATATTTGTAACTTACACAAAAATTATGCAAACATAATAATAGTGTATGTCTACAGTGCAATATTAATTATCAGTATTTTTAAATTTAAATGGATATCTTGTTCTATTAGAAAATGTAGGTTTTTTAATTTTTTGCAAAACTTTCTTTTGTTTTTTGGTGGTAAAAAACCCTCTCTGCAGTATAGGCTTTATTAAGGTTTGCTTTCAGCTAAGATCGAACGAATCGAAAAAGTTTTTTTTAATTTTCACAAAAGAACAATAGTTTATCTTTATTAATTTTGACCACTACAGCTAAAATACGCACTAATTGACAGATTAAGAAAGAAAACTGCAAGAAGTTTAATATAAAGTGTTTACTTTATTAAAAATACCCCAACTCACACGCTCACAGTCATGCTGATTTTTATGGTTAAGTATAAAGCACAGACCTATTATCAGAGGAGATGGAACTATTTACTTTTGATGATCTTGATACGGCCGACTGGAATGTGTTGTGCTGTGATGTTGTCTGCTCTCCAGTTATGGCAAGAGATGTGTGATTGTTATTGAATCGTCCATAGTATTTGTTGATTATATTTGCAACAATATTGTGATTGTAATGCTATCTCTTATTAATATTTCATGAATTATAACAACCTGAATAATACAACCCATTTTATGGAATGTTGAACCATTGAACTATTTCATTCCGTTAGATCATAGAAATGTGTAGCTCAATAAGCAACAACGCCGCATGGCTTGTCAGAATCGTTCCAATGGCAGAGATCCGTGCGTACTACGAAATCGACTATTATTAGTAGCGCTGTTGCCGAAGGTGTTGCAACGAGATTTTGGAGTATTATTGGTAATTTTCAGCATATTATTGGTAAAATTCCATGAAATTTAGTGGAAGAAATGATTCGTCATTGTTTACTATATTTTCATCCAGTTGTGTAGCGACGAAAATTTCAATATCAAAATAAACAGGTATTATTTTGAGACGTAAAACATGAATCTGACTACCAAACGATGTGTAAATCAATACTTTTCGAGATATTCTTAAAAATGGTCAATATTTCCCTGTTATTCAGAAACACTTATTCAGTGGTATTATCCTTCTTTCGTTGTTAATTGAAGAACTTTATACCTTCCTTATCCATTTTATAGTAGTATTTCATAGGAAATCTATACATCACCTCAAATTTAATTCAATCGAGAAATCAAGGAGTCACGGAACCCTGAGTATAATATTTTAATCTTTTCCTTTAGGTTACTTAGCTGTTATTAAATAGCTTAATTATTAAAATTAAAATTTAAAACACATTAAATTTTATTTGTCCAATTAATATTAATGATAATTATTTAAGTTTTTTTTTTCATTTCAGACGGTTAGGTAAATTTATTTAAAATTCTTTTTCAGTACTTAAATTTGATAAAATAATTTAGTTTAACGGGTATTAGTAAAACTGTTCGCTACACAATTAGCAGCCCTTGAGTTGTAATAATTTAGTTTAATAAAAGTAACTTATAACATTACACACAATTGGCTTCAGAAAGGAAACTTTAACGTAATACAAAATTGTCGTCCAACATTTGGGAAATTAGTAAGTTTTTTAAAATTGGCTTCCCACTTTTGTAACTTTAGAAAAACAGTTTATTTAGGGTAACACAATTTAGCGCCCAACTTTTGTGGTTTAGAAAAATACTTTTAGTAGGCTACAACACTTTCATTTTATAAAAAACTGAGTATCACCTTTTCATAAATATAAAAAACTAAATATTACCCAATATATATATATATATATATATATATATATATATATATATATATATATATATATATATATATATATATATATATATATATATATATATATATATATATATTGTTGCTAGACTCAGCTCCATCAACCTGGACCTCGATATGGAAAATAACGAAACTTTTTTGGCTAAAATAAACTACAAACGATTCAGATGATTGTAGCGAACTTTATTTTTTTGTAGTTTTATAATTTATAATTTAATAAAAATGACAACTGAAAAAAAATATGCAAATATACTTCCAAAAGGTTTGTAGTTTAATGTAGTTTGTGGAAATTTTAAATTGTTTATTCTAATTTAGTTGTAAGAAGGTCATTTTTTTAAATTTCCTTAGTTACTATTAAAACTACAAAAAAATAAAGTTCACACTACAATTATATGAATCGTAGGGGTGTAAAGTTAGTTCGCCTCCTTGTGGTGCACCCTGGGTTACGCTAAATGAACTAATACAAGTGGCGTCAGACAATCTCCGGATCTCTTGTGAGGAAAAACCACAGGCACATGCAATTGTTTGCGCCAGACAATCTCCAGAACTCCTAGCACAAAAATCACAGGCGCATGCAATTGTTTGTAATGTATTTTATCTGCTTTGTTGTATTTTTTTATTGTATTTATAACTTGCCTGTAATGTAACCATGCGCTAAATAAATAGTTTGAATCGTTTGTAGTTTATTTAAGCAAAAAAAAAATATATTCACGCATTATTATGTTGATTTTTTATTTTCACTGTATCAAAAATTTTTTTTTTTAAATTTTTGCATAATACAATAAACTACAATCCTTTTAGAGTATATTTACGTATTTTTTTCTTGTTGGAACGTTCTTTTTTTAAATTTTTTTAGTAACTATTGAAACTACAAAAACATAAATTTTACTACAATCATCTGAATCGTTTGTAGTTTATTTAGGCAAAAAAAATTTCGGGGTCCAGGTTAATGTAGGTGGTGCCTCTTTTCTTCACTTCGGAGGGATAAAATATTGTACGGCGTATAGAAGGCGCTTACCGCCCTTAATTTATTTTGTAAATAATTACATATTATTGTTTTGTGCAAATTTTTGGTAAAAAATTAAATAAAAGATAAATCCCAATCAACAATAACAGATCTGCAATAATTAAAGAACAAAACTTTTATTTAGGCATTATCAACGATTAAAATTACTCCATTATAATCAATATTTGGGACGTTAAAGCAACGTAAATTAAGCGTCTAACTAAGTAGGAATGTTCTCACATTAAAACCCAACTTAAAATTTTTAATAATGCCAATGTCAATAAATTAATTAAAATTGTGCCCGTTAGCGTTGTCAGCGTTATTAATTTACCTATTTCTTCAACGGAGACCTACAAAAAATATGTATGATTGGTTGGAGTGTTAAATTTATAGAAAAAAAATACTTCCGTGGCGCCTTTTCAAACGTGACCTTCTTTATAACCGCCAGTAGTCGCATCCCGTTGATGCGCGTATTTATTTATTGGTGTGCCAACGGTATTCAAGTTTTTTCAATACTTTTTTTTTCACTCTCAATTCTGTCGGTTAATCACTTGAGAAATAAACGGACAGCAGTGCGTTTCGTACGAAAATCCTTTCTCTAGTTCTGGCTTAATTATGAACTATGAAACGGCCATTTAAATTTTAAAGTATGTTTATGTTACGGATACTACGGGAAATTAGTTAGTTCGCGAATTAGCCGGCTAATACACCAATTAACCAATACAGCCGGTTAATACGAAAAGAATAATTACAAAATATTATTGGTTATAACCAACAACAATTGGCTACTTTGTAAATCAGCAGGATAATAGTTAAAGGAACCGGAACTTCTTATTTATACTCGTACATACTGAGATGTATTAAAAGCGCGTTTTGAAATTGTTTACACTTTCAATATGACCAGGCCATGTTGGCAGATAGGTTAGGTTAGGTATCATGTAAGTGGGGCATAGGTCGCCCCTCCAATGCGACCTTTAGTAGGTCTATTGTGGCTCACCCATAAGGGTTACAGTTCACCACACAATCCAGCCCTTCTCACGATTTCATGGTTATATGGGGTGAGATTTCCTTAAAATCGGTAGGTTCTAGGTTGGTATTACCAAATATGTTAAACCTTATTCTTCCCAGACCGGGGCATAAACATAAAATATGTTCAGCAGTTTCATTTTCCGCGCAGCAAAACCGACAGTCCGTTTGTTAATTCAGACCTATCCTTCAAAGGTGGTATCTTAGACGACAGTGCCCTGTAAGCAGTCCCGATAAAATACGCAGGTCATTCCCGCTCCATTCTAGGATCTGCTTAGTTGTGTTTCTCGAGGGTTTAGGTAAGAACGCCTTCGAGTGAGTCAACACTGGTATATCGGACCAGTACGTTAGAATTTTTCTCTCCACCCAATCCAAAATAATTGTTTTTGCAGTAACTCCAAAGACCGGTTCTGGTCCATTAAACGCAAATTTTGGCCCCCTGTTTTGCAAGGGTGTCGGCTTTTTCGTTTCCCTTCACCCTCTGGTGCCCAGATACCCACAGCAGGGTTACTCTGTTGTTCGCACCAAGGTACTCCAGGGATTCGATGCAATTCCATTCAAGTTAAGAATTTATCTTGTTGAAGCTCGGTGCTTTTAAAGAAACCTGACTGTCTGATATAAAACTAATGTTTTTATTTGCTAGAGGTCTATTAGTTAGCTCTCTTACACACAATTCGATAGCGAAGACTTTAGCCTGAAAGATCGTAACATACCTGCCAAGACTGGTAGGTATTTTAATCTTTGGCACCGGCCCCAACTTTATCTGGGGTTTTTCAGCCATCTGTGTACATTACGTATATAGTCTCTGGAAAAAGGATTTTTCCCCTCACCCATTCATTTCTCTTCGGAAAGAGGACTTTGAACGACTTTTCTACGTGTATTTTTATGGCTAGCATGTCAGGAACCATCCCGAGAATTTGGTGGTTTTTTGTTTTACTCAGTATCCCTGGTTGGTCCCCGAGTTGCTCTCCATTAATTTGCCTTTTCAGAGACAGGAACCTCTAGTAGACTATCCTGGCCTTCCCCTCTAAGAGAATATCTAGGGAAGGAAGATTTGGGAGGTGTTCCATCGCGGCCTTAGTGTGCTGGACATAGCTCCAGTTATGGCCAGGCTTTGCTTTAGTTGTCTGTTGTAACCCTTTAGTCCACTAGATTACTAAATCATGCATAACCATAGATACAATCATTGTTTGATAAATCAAGTAAATCTGTTTTGGGTTTATTCCCCAAGATTTTCCGCAAACTCTTCTGAGATTCCAGAAAGAAAACCTGGCTTTGTTTATTGTTTTTTCCAGGTGGGTGTTCTAGGTGAGTCTTTTTTCCAGAACTACACCAAGGTATTTCACTTTCGCCGTACATGGAATACTCTCCCCGTAAAGGACAGGCTGCCGAAGCTTATCTAGCTTTTTCCTTTTTGTAAAAGAAATAAATACAGTTTTCCGGGGGTTGACAGACATCTGTTTCCTCTCGCACCATCTGTATACTGTGTTTATGGCTTCTTGGGGGACGTTTGAGATCGTCGCTTTAAATTTCTCTTTTTTAACTATTATAACCAAATCATATGCATAGCAATGAAAATCTACACTCTGCATGGAAAGCTCGCTCAACAGAGAGTCGACTAGGAGGGAAAGTACCGCACCTTGTGGACACCCCTTTACAGCCGTGAACCTAACCGACTCTTTATGCAGTGATGATATTTCAATCATGCTTTTGATCCACTTATATATTTGACTGTCGATTTTTCTATCCCTAATTAATGTATAGAGTGACTGTGGTAGGGCGTTATTAAACGCTTCTTTTATATTTAGAAAAGCTGCCAGCACAATTTCCTTATACTCAAGAGAAATGGTTGATCTTTTCTACTAGATTGTTTAGTGCTAAATCCGTAGATTTGCCTGTTTGGTAGGCATATTAATGGGGGTTAAGCGATGTGTCCTAAGATTCCACTTTCTGATATGTCTATTAATAATTATTTCCATTTCATTAAAAAGGATTAAAAAGGTTCTGAAAAAAAAGATATAATGACAAACTGCAAGGTGCTGATTAAATAAGAAAGAATTTGTATACTTGGGTTCAAAGTTTACGAAAGACCAAAAGTATGAATGTGATATCAAGCAAAGAATGTTAATAGGGCAACAAATGAATGGCGCTCTGCATAACTTGATAAGCAGCGAGTACATGTTAAAACAGGCACGACTGGCTATGCATAGAAGAGTGCTTATCCGTACAACTATGTATGGTAGTGAATGTTGGTCTTGGCAGAACCATGAAAGTAGGATCAATGCTGCGGAGATGAGTAGTCTGAGAAGTATAGCCGAAGTGACTCTGACGGATAAAGTGAAAAATAGTGAGATAAGAAAACGATGTGGCGTAAAATAAGATGTGGTAACAAAGATAGATAAAGGAATGCTTAGATGATTTACACACGTAGAAAGGACAAATAAAAGAAGAATGACAAAACTGATTTATAAGGCGAGTGTGAAGTCAATAAAAGTCGACCTCGGACAACGTATCTCGATCAGATTAAAATTGTTTTATAAAAAGGCCAGTTCAAGAGGGCCATCAACCGACAAGTAGCGTTGATGTAAGTAGAAGAAGCGAAAGACGAGTATAAGACCTGTAGCAAATGAAAAAAAGTGGTCTCTGCCCTCCACTACGGGAAAAAGGCATGACTATATGTTTGTATGTAAACCAAATAAGACACAAATTACCAATGTAAACAAAAACTTATGAAAAAGTCCTTAATGTGATTAATATAAAAGTTCGTACAAATTGGGTGGTTCCATTTGGCACGACCAAATTAAGGGTAAGCCTCCAAAATATAAAAAATTTAAGAATGTCTAATGCCAACTGATTATCTACAAATTGAAGTAAGAGTTGACAGCGGCAATTTTTTTTAAATGTATTACGTGATTATTAATTTTTTTAATACGGTAAAAACTTGATATTTAGTGGTAAATGGCAATTTAATAAAAACTTATTACTTGAGTTACCCGAATTAAAAACGCATTAATGTAAAAACGTGACTCGGTCGAAAGGCATCTTACAAGTAATAATTCTCACATGCATGTACGTATTCCACTTGTAAAGTAAATAATTACCATATTTTTAAAAGTCGAAACTACTTATTTTGTAATAATTTAAATGCTTAGCAACACTTATAATGCTGTAATAATGTATATGCATGGTTATTTGATAAGGAATTAAAAAAAATATATAAAAATAGAAACTTGGCTGAAGGAGTGAGTATGTAAGTTTAAGAAACTGGATCATGCAATAAATTCACGGGTCGTTTCATATTTCCATATACATTGTGGAGAACATCTGGCGCTTTTATTTGTCCAAAGGCAGCTGTATTGCGTGTTGCAATGCTTCGAAAGTGTTGATATCATTTTTGATTGCGGCTTTATCAAATAAGAATACGTTAGAAATGCGTAGTATGGTAGCTTAATTGGATAATACTATTTTTATTAATTTAACGTTTTTAACAACTTAATTTTTATGCATTTTATGCTTCTGCTATAAAAAATATAAATTATCAAAATATTGACTTTTTTAAACAAACTTACTTTATAACAAATAAAATTAAAATTATTTTACAACAAAATAAATTAAAAATTAATAAATGAAATTTTAATTACATCACAAAATTGTGTTTTAAATATCATATTTAAAAATAAAAATCTAATTTAAACTTTTACAATTAAAATATTTGACTTTTTAATTTTTTCTAGAAATTTTTTTTACTTGGAGATTAGTGACATTATTTTAATTTACTAAAAAGTTGGTCTTAAAAAAATTAGTGAATTTAGTAGGTAACTAAAAATCTCATCAATCAAAATTAATTTAAATTTTTTTTTACATTGCAAAATAAAACGGTAATAAACATTAATTTTACAAAATATATTTATTGTTAGATGTGTCTTAATAAAAAAAGATTATTTGTAAGAGTATCTGCAATATTGTTTCCATTATTTTTACTGTTTTCTTGGCAATTCAAATTTTATTTCTACAATTCCTCAATAGACGATTAAATTATAGTTGTTTTTTATTTTTATTTTTTTATTTTACCAATTTGTACATCCTATCCAATATTTTTTATTAAAAGAAATAATGCACCTAATCT
The DNA here is from genome assembly GCA_950111635.1 of Agelastica alni. Lineage (NCBI taxonomy): Eukaryota > Metazoa > Arthropoda > Insecta > Coleoptera > Chrysomelidae > Agelastica > Agelastica alni. The sequence continues at coordinate 47,333,877 of OX467710.1, read as the reverse complement.
TGCAATTAACTGACATTTTGTGTTTGACCTAATTTACTGTCCCAGTGATTCTCAATGGTTCAACTTAGAAATTACTGTTTAAGCACACTTCAATGTTGTGACCATAGACTTATTACTCAAAGAAGACGGAACTATTTGAACGCGATAATAATTATTATCATGTTTATGGGATTCGTTGATCATATTGGTAACCATACTAAGCAAATATTTCCGTCGATTCCACATAATATAAAAACCTGAATAAATCAATCGAATTATCAAGAAATCAATTAATATTTTGATCAAGGATTTATGATTCTGTTGTCCCATGAAAATTTCTTGCTTCGACAGTGACAACGCCGCACCTCGTTCCATAAATGAGATCGCTGAAGTTCGACAGATCACAGTATTTCTCGTAAATCTCGTTATTTACGAGTAATAAAAAGTGCGATTTCATTAATTTTGACTGTTACTTATTAGACTATAGAAATCATGATATTTCATTTAACTGGTAAGTTGAGATATTCATTATTACTTCATCCAGATTTAATTATATAAAAAAATAGTATACAAGAAGTTATTTTGTTATTTAAATAGAAAATGCAAAACAATTTAGTAAAGGTTATCTTTGTTCATTAGGTTTTTAACTGATAGTAAAAGACGAAAACTTTGGATCTTTCTTATTACCAATTTTTAGTTTAACTTTAAGCTAAATAATGATATGTTCTTATTACATTGTACTTATAGATTACATAATTGAGTGTATTTTTGTTTTTTGATCAAAAATAGGTATAAATTAATATAGCTATGTATTATTTGTGAAGAATATATGAAGCTTAATGTATGTGGATAGTTCTTTTATTTTTATTGTTCATCAATTTTTTCTGACTACTAAATCACATTCACAATCCCAGGAATATTACCTTAGAATAACGAATTCTAATTTATTTTATTTGACTACCTCTTTAAAGGGTCATATTGCAATTTTGGGACCTATATATTTTTTCCTCCTTTCGAAACATGTTTTATTCCAATAGTTGATTTTGAGCAATGGGCAATCTATCTATTCTCTGAAAAATGTGTACCTCACAGTTAAGTTATGATAATATTTTTCTTCGAGAAACAAAACTTTCGTAAACAATTTTCAGTTATTTATTAAGAAGACTCTCACATGATAATGAATCTTTTGTAACAGTATATTTCGATACATAAATCAATATCAAAAGGATTTGAATATTTTCTGAAACGTACAAATATGATTATTTTATTGTTAAAATTTTGGCAAATGAATTTTCAACTCTAAATGAAGAAATATAGATTCCCCAATCCCTATTTTGAAACCTCGATGATAGCACGCCCCTGGTTGGGGTCGAGCAAAGAACTACGCAGGGTTGCCAGTGTCAAGGAAGTTTTATGCGGCGACAAAGATGTTCGATTGGTATTCTCTGTCAGACTAATGGTAATTTTTATGGATCATTGCGACAAAACAAAAAAAAATTTATGAATATTTCGCGTCTCCTCCGGGTAATAAATCTATGGTTGTAGCTAATTTTCACTTAACTGAGCTTAAATTGTCACTTTTTACAATAAATTGGTAAAGTGTCTTAAATTTAGCGACCCTACTATCCGGAATTATGCTACCAGTTTCCAAATTTTAATAATCTTGGGTCTTGAAAAAAAATCATAAAACTTTAGTTGCAAATATTTGTTCCAAAATAATGTTCTTTCTTAGCCATAGTAAAAGTTTGTTTGTATATTAGCACTTTATTTTTAATTGTAAGTTGTTAGCTTCTTCATAGTAACCAATATAGCTTTTTATATTTTAGTTTTAGTTCCTCCGTTCTCTTTTTAAAATTTTCATATTACTTTAATTTGCTATTTAGATGATAAAAAGTATAAAAGTTCCACAATGTTACTGCAGATTTTACTAATGTTTATTAAAAAAATAATAAGATTTTGCTAGGTAGAGTAAACTTTTACTTATTAAAAAAATTCACTGAGTCTTTGGAAAAATTTCACCGTATGAAAATACAAAATATGGTAAAACAATCTTCCACACTATAATGGGACAGGCAATAGAGACAACTGTTGGGAAACACTCTTCGTGTGGTAGTAGTGGGTGTGGAGATCAAATATAATTGAAATTTTTATTAAAAACAGGAACAGAAATGGATTTTGACGCATTTATAGATTGCTTACTTTGGATCTACACGTATTTACTTTGTTCAAGTAATACCGGATTCGTGCTAACGATTGATTGATATTATTCGACTTTGCAGAACAAAAGTGTCTTGTATTTTTAAAGTATCAAAGAAGCTATTTTTGATAATGATAACAAATTTCATGGAAACGAGGATAATGAACGTCAGGTCATCTGGATTTTTTGAATTCATTGTATAAAAAGAATCCCGATAAAATATATAAATAAAGTTAAAAATTAAGCAAAAAGAATTTATTCTCAGAAACCTTTGAAGGTTGCGTCCAAAATACTAAAATGACTAAAACCAATACATAGTACAATACGTTAAAAAATATAATTTTGTAAATACTAGGAAAATTAACAAGATCACAGACGGTTTATTTAAATAACGTTTTGAACCTGATTGATTTAATTTAATTTTTATTATTTATTTGTTTGCCAGTTTTAACTTTTATTTTAAAAGCATCGTTTTTATTTCTTTTAGTGATTTTCCACTCATCTGCAAAAAATGTCCCAAACTTTATTTCTGAGAAAAATATTAAGTAATTTTGGCCAGTTTATTGTAAACAATATTTTTATTTTATAAGTATAATATTTAAGTCGATATTTTAAGAAATATTTATTATGTGTAAAAGGTCTTTAATAAACATTTAATTAATTCATTAAAATTGGTATTTTCTGTTTCTTTGCAACAATTTAATTTTTTAAAAATACTCACAAAGCTTCATGACAGTTAAAACCACTATGTTAAAGCATTTGAGATTATGATCTGGAATCAGTGGTGGCTGATTTTTATTCTTTTTTGGTTGCCTGATTAACAGTACGCTTTTGTTTATTTATTATTGAAATCGGTCTTATTATCCAATCGTTTAATTATCTATGTCTTATTGTCTATGTTTTATTCCTTACCGCTCGGTGCGGAGACCAGCTAGCCAGCAGAACAAGAATGCGTTAGTCGCTATCTTTCTTTCTTCATACTTATTGCCTGCAGAGAGAGAAAGAGAGAAAAAGTAATTGGACTACTCATCATACATTAAAAAACACCATATAACAGATCAACCCAGTACGGAACAATTTGCGCATGCTCTATGTTTGGTTTGACTCTTGTTTATGGAGGGTAGAGGTAAGGAGAGTCATCTCATATGGTAGAAAACTTAAAAAAGTGTCCAGCTGTAAGCTACAAATAACAGTTCAAAAACCTTCCATAAAGCGCTGGTGTAGACAAAGAGTATGGTATGAATGTAGCAATTGTAAACGAATTAAAGTATGCCGAGTTAAAAAATTTAATATTATTGTGGACTAAAGTAGTAGTTTTTCTTTCCTTGTTTATTTTTCAATCCTACTCTAATAATATTTGGCGCTTCCTTTAAAATTTACCCTGATGCTAATGTGGCGCCACCCGAATTTAATGCATTTGGACGGACACTTTTTCTTGTACACAGATGATTCTCCCTACCTCTACCCTCCATACTCCTGTTTCCCAAGTTTTGATCAGTGATTGTCAATATTGTCATGCTGTTGCTGTCAATTACTTTTTGCTTTTTTGAAGTGTAATATTTTGTTGTAATACCGCGATTCAACCTTTTTCTGTGCTACAAACATTAGTATTAACTGCTATTAATTTGTGCAACAAACATGGTGAAGTAAGTTTTATCCCACAAGAATAAAAAGTTCTTTTAATCCCAACTTTATTTTTAGCAATAACTTGGTTTGTCATGCTTTTGAAAAAGAATTAAGCAGTGTATTGACTAAAAATCGTCATGTCCCGAAGAACACAAATTACCGTTTATTAACTACAAGGATTTAATGAAACACTTACATAATGTTCAAGGTGTTGTTTTAAAAAATTTTGTTTAAGGTGGTGTTTTAAATAATTATTTTTTTTTAATTTTAGGAATATTCAAAAATTTGAGGATTGGAGGAGACTGGAAAGAACGAAGGTTGATTATGCTTTTTTTTAATGGAGTATAATGATGATCCTCCAAGAACAATGCGGATTTGTCCCTGGAAGAGGCACACGAAAACATATTCTCAACCTTAGACAGATAATTGAGAAATCTAGAGAATTTAATATAAAAACATATCTGTGCTTCGTGGACTACTCAAAGGCTTTTGACAAAGTGAAGTGGCAGAAAATGTGGTGCATACTAAAAGAAATGGGTACCCCAGAGCACCTAATACACCTATTAAGACAACTATATACCAAGAGCAGGGCAAACGTAAGAGTCAACAACACATACTCTGATAACTTTAAACTCAAGGCCGGCGTTCGTCAGGGATGTATTATCTCTTCCATACTGTTCAATATATATAGCGAACACATTATGCGCATTGTCTTTGATGAATGGCAAGGAGGAATAACAATTGGAGAACGAAAAATCAGCAACCTACGCTATGCTGATGATACATTAATACTAGCTTCCTCAACAAAAGAACTTGAAGATATCATGGATAGATTAGACAGTATTAGCAGGGAATACGGGCTCAGAATTAATGCACAGAAAACCAAAGTGATGATCATCGATAGGTGCAGAAATAACCAACCGGAGATAAGAAATATAGCAGGTTATGAAGTGGTGAGTCATTACAACTACTTGGGGTCGATCGTCACAAACAGTGGAGGGTGCGAAGTAGAAATACGTCGACGCCTCACAATGGCCAGATCAGCAGCGGTCAAACTTACAAAAATATGGAAAGACACTGACATAACTAAGAACACCAAACTACGCCTGATATAAGCGCTCGTCTTTCCCATTGCCACTTACGCTGCAGAAACTTGGACCACCAAAAAGTCGGACTCACAACGTATATTGGCTTTCGAAATGTGGGTCTATCGCAAAATGCTACGCATACCCTGGACAGCACACCGCACAAACATCTCAGTATTAACAGAACTCAACATCACCACTAGGCTTACCACAATTATTAACCAAAGCATTCTGAGATATTTTGGACATATAACAAGACAAAGAGAAGGTATGGAGAGACTAGTAGTTAAGCGCAAAGTTGAAGGGAAAAGAGCTCAAGGAAGATCTCCACTGCGATGGGCAGATCAAATAAAGAAAATCACCAGTTACTCTCTTATCGAAACAGCACAACACACACAAGAAAGAGAAGAATGGACATCAACAATAAAACGAATACCATAACGTCTCTACATCCTTACGAAGGATAAAGGACAGAGGAGGAGGAATGATGTTGAGTGTAAACATTACTTGCACAGCACATTTATCATTAAATAACTCAAAAACAACGCATCCGAGTTCATAAAATTTTAAAAATGTTTAGGAAGAAAAAAATTAGGCCAATCTGGATTTTTTGCAAACAAAAGTTTTTTGAGTTATTAATCTTTAAAAAAAAAAAGCCGTAAAATTTATAAACATTTTTATGTCAAATAGAGTCAGTGTGTCCAATGACACCACACGGCTTGTTTTTATTTTATCAGTTTTTATGCTTTGTATTTTTTAATTCCTTGCTCGTATTAAATTATTTTGATTTGGGCTTTAATTTAGTTTATAAATATTTCGTAGTTAAACTTCGTTAATGTTAAATATAAAACACCTTTTAAATGTCTGTAAATTTTTTTATGTTTTTCTATTATTTGTTTTTTTTTGCTAGACCAGCATACATAGTTTACCTGTAGAAAATGCTTCCTAGTATATATTTTTTTTTGTATATTTTACTATGTTAACGTAAAATTGCAAAAAACCTAATCCAATTTTAAATTTAACTGTTATTTTTGGATGTTATAAATTTCTTTCAGGTGAGATTAACAAATCCTATTTGTTGACGTAGCATTTCATTGGCAAACGTAAGTCCAATTATAGTTTATAAAAATAACATTTATTTTAAAATGTTTTTGATACCAAGCATATTTTTTTTTGTTTATGCCACTGCGTTGATATTATCAAATATAATGCAGCTGTGTGTGCAATGTTTTTATTGTACATTTATAAAATATGATCATGTTGAGATAATCGTGTTGGGTTCGTCGATACCAAATTAAAAATATATAAAAAAAATCATTTGAAAACAAAAATTTGATAAGGAATGCTACATATTAAATTTATTAATTATTAGTGTCCTCTCGTCAATATGTCATAATTAATAAACTCGAGAAAACGGATAATTATTAATTTCTCGTCTTTGTTAAAATTTTGGTAATATATTAAAAAAATATAAAAAAAATTAAAGCTTGCATAAAAATATCAAAAATTAATTCACAAATCTCCACGAAAATTAAGTCTAAAACAAAAATTTATAATTCGTCTTAATATTTTTTTTAAATGGTAATGTTGGTTGCAAAACATAAAATGTCCTTTTCTTTAAAGAATGTTTCTAAATTTAATAAAACAAACGATTATAGTACAGTATGAACATTAATTTTAATTTTAAACAGACATTTTTGCTCCTCTTCTTGTTGTAGGAAACCCAAAAATTTATTGCTACGCCTATTTGCATGACCTTAAAAAACGAAAATGACTTTCTTCACTGTACCAGATGTTGGTGATGTAACTGGAATTATTATATTTCAAAGCAATTATTCTAGCGAAGTATTCACGTCCTACCGCATAATCATCCATTCTCAATTTTTGGGTCCTTTGAATAACACATGAATGGACATTAGTCATTTAAATACCTTTTAAAGAGTCCTCTTGTTTACAGCAGAGCTTCGTTGACTACGAGAGATGACTACATAATTTGATTGAATACACGTTAGAGATTTTGATTGGTATTTAGGTACCTTTTTCTTGGTGCAGCACACTTTCATTTCTTTTAAATTTGATCATAATAGACCGTATAGAGACCGTCTCGAGACACCCGTTCCTCGTCTTGTCCAGCGTCTACACTAGACTAGCCAAGTATCGCCCTGATATATCACTAAGTAAATTACGAAAAGAACTGAAACCCCACCAAAACCATTTTCATGTAAAATGATGAAAAGACGAGATCATGCGGCTAGCACTGTCAAAAAGTTATCAGATCTCATGTAGAGCCAAGTTTCTAACTCTACACGCCCTAACTGTACAAGCTCTAACTTTACAAGCTCTACATCTAAGTCAGAATATGTAGCTTGGCTATTTCGTTACTACAAGAACTATTACATACATACATATAGTCACGCCTTTTTCCCGTAGGGGTAGGCAGAGACCAATTCCTTTTACTTAATACGGTTCTTACACACATCTCTTGCTTCCTCTACTTTCATCAGTGCTCTCATACATGCTCATCGGTTGTTGGTGCTCTCGACCTGGCCTTTCTTCAAAACAACGTTGATCTGATCGAGATATGTTCGCCGAGGTCGACCTCTACCGGCTTGTCCACTCTACCACTTGTCACACTCGCTATATAAATTTATTTCATCGATCTTTCTTCATCCATTCTTTTTACGTGTCCAAACCATCTAAGCATTCCTTTATCTATTTTTGTAACCACATCTTCTTTTACACCACAGCGTTCTCTTATCTCACTATTTTTTACTTTATCCAACTGAGTCACTATTGAAAATTATAAGCGCAGGTTATGGTTAATTAAATGAAACACGTATGGTTGGTTCTTTGTATATTCTATTTTGTATTGTCGATCAGAACAGTATGAATATTTACAAGAGACTAAAATTACTTTTATTATTTCGAAATACCCTTCCTCACTAAATTAGAGGGCCGATAAATATGGAGACCAGATGTTTATTGATTTCAATCTCCGAGGTGGTCTCCCTTACCTAACGGTTTATTTTATTACACCGCTATAGTAAGTATCAAGAGTTTTATTTTTGAATCATAAATATTATTTATTTTAGAACAGTCACTCCAGCTATACTTCTCAAACTATTCATCTCCGCGGCATTATTCCTATTTTCATGCTTATTTTGCCAAACCCAACATTCACAACCATACATAAGTGTAGTAATCAACACACCTCTATGCACCACCAGACGTGCCTTTTTTGACACATTCTACCTATTCATAAAGCTATGCAGTGCCCCATTCATTTGTTTTCCTGCCAATACCCTTCGCTCAATGTCACTGTCATACTTTTCATCTCTAGTTAACTTTGAACCCAAGTACACAAATTAATTTACTTGTTCCTTAATCAGAACTTTACAGTTTGTCATCTTTTATTCTCTTTCAAAAACCATTACTTTCGTTTTGCTTACATTTATTTTCATCCCTTTGATTTTTAGGGCATCATGCATAACATTAGCCGTCGCCTGCAACTCCTCTTCAGATGACGCTAATATGACTAGATCATTGGCGTAAAAAAGGCATTTGACGATCAAATCATTCATTTTCAATCCATACGCACTCTCTTTCAAATCTTTTAAACAATCGTCTATGTATAAGTTAAACAGTAATGGCGAAGCCACACATCCCTGTTGTGCGCCGGCGACGACATCGAGAAGTTTAGCAGTAGTGGGGAATCGACAAGCTGTAGAAATGCTCTGAGGTGTGGGCAGCTTCACCACCGGAACCTCTGATGCTTTGACTCACTTTTGCTTTTCAATGACGTCTTCCGCAAACGTAGATGGTGGATTCCTTCGATAATTCAGTTAAGCTGGCTTTATCAGTTTCTTTCATACTATAGGCTAAAGGGTTTACTTCCTTTTATCGCCGTGAATTTTGTTATCACAGTAAATAAAACAACACACTTGTCATCGATAATATATTGTGTAATTTAATACAGCTTACAGTTTCAAGCCTCCTGTATCTTTAGAATAATTTTATTGGTTGTTAGCTTTGAATTTCATTTATTTTATCTGATTATATTGATATGCATTTTACCACGTGGTATTTGAAAACGAGCGTTGTGCGTTAAAAAGGCAGTACAGCAGACTAGTTACCACGCTTTGTCCAGCCTTCAGCATTTGAACTGTCATCCTGTCGTACTCAGCAGCTTTACCCAATTTCATATCATTCAACGCTTCCACAATTTCTGTCGTAGTAATTTCACTTTTATTGCAACTTTCACTTATGTCTCCGAATGGGGCCTGTACTTGTGTATCCTCTCTCTTAAATAAACTTTTAAAGTATTCTTTCTATCTGTCCTTTTACCTTTTCCTTTTACTATACTACCGTCTTGGTTTCTGATTTTTTCTTATGGACTTCTAGAAGAGTTTAATATTGTTTTGGAAATCGTCAGATAACCTATCAAATTCATCTTTATCACTCTCCTTCTTTCTTGCCACAACCTCTTTTGCCACACCTTTTACCCTTTTATACTTATTCTTTGCCTTGTTTACATCCTCAATCGTTGCCTTTTGCGTTTTTTGATTGTCTTTTGTAGCCAGCCAGTCCAGCCAGGCTTTCTTCTTCTCTGACACTGCTTTTTGAACTTTTACGCACATTTTCTGTAACTTGCATACTTTCCTTCTTTTACCTACACCACACACAACAATATCCACGATTCCTTCCTTGAATAGCTTCCACAATTCTTCAACCTCACAAGCTTTATCTAAACTGTCAAATTTCTCGATTAATTTACTAATGAACTCCTTTTTATACCTTCTTCTTGCAATCTCGCAACTTTTTTACGCTCTAGTACACTACTTGATTCCTGCACACGATGCCGCCACCGCTTAAAGAGACCTCTTATTTGGCTCATTGTATTGTTTTATAGAAAAGTAATGAACAGTGAATAAATGTTTTTCCTTACACCCATGTGAATGTAGCGAAATGGCCAAGCTACATATTTTGACTAAGGTGTAAAGCTTGTGAAGTTAGAGCTTGTACAATTAGGGCATGTAGAGTTAGAAGCATGGCTCTACATGAGATCTGATAACTTTTTGACAGCGCGAGCTACAGGGTCTCGTCTTGCCACAATTTACAATTTACTTTCTTAATCTTGCTTAAGTATAATTAAATTGTGAATAATTTTTTAATTTTCAATAATCTTTTCTGGTGGCATATTGAGTACAAAATTTTAAATTTTTTTTAAAAATGATCACGCATTATCGTTCTTGATTGAACTTTGATTTTCTTCATCTTCTTCTTATTAACAAAGTGTCACTACTGCTAAATCGCAGTTGCTAATATTTTTGAACATTATGCGTACAGGACCTTCGGCGAGAATGTTTAAAAAAAAATGGTGAGTGGCGACTGTATTGAGCTGGAGCCGGAAATCTTAAAGGAGCCGATTTTTCTGGCAACATCGGATCGGAAGGGTGCATGATAGGTATGATAGCCATTAATCGTTTGACACAAATTAATTATTGACAGTGATTGATAAAAATTCAATTAAAGTAAATGACTAGAAAGGTTTTGATCAATTTTTTTCTAAGTTCAAGCACTCGGCAGCAACAATGAAGGACTCCTTCCTTACTCACTTTCATCACCTATAATACCGAAACGCATTCGGAACGTAAGTTCACCTCGTTATTATTTGATTTGCATCGGAATTGATTAAAGCTCTGGAAAGTTAAACGTAAAGATTACCTGCTTTAAAATAAATTTAAGAAGTTCCGTTTTTAAAAAAAATTGGGGCGCTTTAATATGGCTCAAACCACTTAATATTTATGAGAAAAGCGGTTCCTTAACTTATACCACTTCTTTGACCACCGTCGTTTCTTTTTTTTGTCCTGTTTTTTCCGTTTAAAGGCAACTAAAGGAAAGAAGCCTAAATCTGCATTCAAAACCATTTTTTTAAAGGTAGGTATGTGAAACCACACTGCATGAAAACTTCACTACGAATGAGTTTTACTTAAAAGATTGACGAGTTATTTATTTTGGTTAAATGATTGACCGTCTGGGTCCCCTTAAGGTTGGAGAATTTATTTTTTCTACATAATTTTTGTAAAATAGTGCAAATTATTTACTAAATATTTACGCAATAAAAAAAATATTTTCAATAATATTTAAAAAAATGAATGTTTGTTGTAACAAGTTAAATATCTTGATAAAATAAATTCAATAAAAATTTTTAACCCTCTTATCTTTTTTAGTGTTTGTGTTATTTTTTCCAAAGCGAGATCTGATAAATATCCAAAACGCCGGAACGGTTGCTAATACTTTTTTTTGGGTAAATAATTTATTAAATAGAGTTATCAAGAATAAGGTATTAATAAAAATAAACTCTGTTATACACTAAAATTGGGTCTAATTATTCATCACGATATAAATTAATGTGAAGTTTTTATCAGAACATTACCACACGCAGAGTACCTATAACACGTAAAATTTATTACATTAGATTATGATTAACAATTCTGGTAAAACTTTTATGGATAAAAATATGTGTGGCGAATTTACACGTTGACGCAACAGGAAAAGCTCACGATAAAAAAATTATATTTGTTGGTATTAAAAACTTTTTTTAAGGTGTCGCAACTAAGGATTTTTTTTTGTACTGACGAAAATGTATCGATAGTGCGTTGGATTTTCTAATTTTTTTTTGAAGTTTAAATTTATTTTTCAGAAGTTAATATGCTTTTTAATTCGTAGAAAATTTTATTTTTAGGACCGTTGTGATGAGTGTGAACATATTTTTAGAAGAAAAATTGTTTGATCTCTTGCATGCGCCGTAGTGTCATTAATTAATTGATTGTTTGTCGCGAATATTTATAATTTTTTTTGCTGGTGCACTTGTTTTTTGGAAATTTCAAGATTTTGCATTAAAATTTGTATATTCCACAAAACTTTTTTATGGATATTTATTATTATCTAACTAGCTGGTCAAACCCAAGAGAATGCTCAGGCTACCGGACCATTGCATGAGTCACACCTTAAAGCTGTTTTTAAAGATCATCCATAAAAGAATAGACAGAAAACTTAAGGAGGAGATGAGCAACACGTAGTTTGGATTCCTCGAAGGACTTGGAACAAGAGAGGCGCTCTTTGGAATAAAAGTTCTTTTCCAGCGCTGTCTCGATATGAACCAAGATGTGTTTGTATGTTACATTGATTTTGAGAAAGCTTTTGACAAAGTGAAACATGACAAGTTACATCAGCTACTCGTCCAGCCAACAGAGGAAATGGAAATCCGTCGTGGTGTAAGACAAGGATGCATCCTATCGCCAATACTATTCAACCTGTATAGCGAAGCCATTTTTAAAGAAACCTTGGAAGAAGAATCGGTAGGGATAGTTATTAACGGAGAAGTTATAAATAATATGCGATATGCTGATATACACAGTCTTGTTAAAGAGCAATCAAAGAGACATACAACATCTTCTAAAGAAATTAAATGATCGATGTAACGAATACGGTCTAAAGATAAATCTTAAAAAAAGTTAAAAAAAACTTAAAGTTAATGGTAGTTACAAAGTTCCCCCAAAATCACAACCATGTAAACGTGTCAGTAGCAGACATCTTAATAGAAAATGTGCAGTCATACAAATACCTGGGAGCCTGGATAGAACAATCAGGTGACCAAACAAGAGAAATAAGAACGAGAATAGAGAAAGCCAGGTCTACATTTACGAAAATGAAAAAGTTGTTCACCAATCGAGATATCAAGATTGGACTTAGGATGAGGATGCTGCGTTGTTACGTGTTTTCCGCGCTTTTGTACGGAGTGGAGGCATGGACTTTCAAGAAGAATCACACAGACAAACTACAAGCCTTCGAGATGTGGTGCTACCGTAGAATGTGGCGTATTCCCTGGACCGAAAAGATCTCTAATATGGAAGTCCTAATTCGGATGAATAAGGAATGTGAAGTCATTAACACCATAAAAAAAAAGCTTCAATATCTAGGTCATATACTGAGAGGACCCAAATACGCACTTCTCCAGGTGATAGTCCAGGGAAAGATTGGTGAAGGGAGGAATATTGGAATACGCCGTGTGTCTTGGCTTAAAAACCTAATGGACTGGTTTAATTGTAGCAATGTTGAACTCTCTCGAGCTGCAGTCAATAAGGTCCGGATAGCTGTGATGATAGCAAACCTACGATAGAAGATGCACTATAAGAAGAAGCTGGTCAATAATTTTTTTTTAACTTAGAACAAAAACATTAAAAGGCTGTTTTTTTAAAAATTCTGGCAGTAAGTTTTTTTTCTAGAACTAATCATCTGGTACAGAACTATCGAGCGTATACTTTCCATGTTTATTATCCAATTTTTAATTGCGTTTTTCTCGGGTAAGAAAACGTCAATTGACTTTAAATTTTAAGAGAAATTGTATTATCATGTCCTTAAAAGGAAAAAAAAATTAGAATTTTCTGACGGTATGCCTATACCAAGACCTTAAGAAAATAAAAAAATGTGGATTCTTACATAAAAAAATATTAAAAATATTTTTTTTTATCTTTAATATAAAAATTAATTTTTCCTTTATTTATTATTAATTTCATTTATGTAAAAACAAACACCATAAAAAAGAGAAAGCTTCAATATCTAGGTCATATATTGAGAGGACCCAAATACGCACTTCTCCAGCTAATAGTTCAGGGAAACCTTTAATAGGAGATTCACTATAAGAAGATAAAGAAAAAAAAACATTCTTTTACGTATAAATATATTCATATCATAAGAGATTCGATTCGATTCCCACAATGTTGCTAGATCACTCCTTACTAATTAGCTGGTATTTAAACAATACTTTAAATTATTTTATCTTTAAAACTAAACGGTTAAGTGTTACGTTCTATTGTTTAATGCATTAACAAAAAAAATTTTTATTTTTTCTTAAATTTTTATTTAATTATGTCAAATAATTATTTTGAAATAACAGCAAATATTTTGGTGGGCTCGGAATTTTACATGCATTATACGGGAATTGACCTTGAAAAATATGAACTTGGAAATCAAATATTTCGTGCTCTAGACGGTCAAAGTTTTGAAATTAGGTAGCAAATATTAGACATGAGCTGCAAAAAAAAATGATTAAAATTTGTCAAAAAGTGAGATCACGCTGGAACTACTTGAAGCATATATTCTGTATAAATTTTATTAAAATTAATCAACTTCCACTGGATATTTTTAAATTTGTTTGTTTTATTCCATTTTAATTTGGTTTATTTTTCGAATATAATCATGAATTTTACGTAAATTTATTCGACGTTGGTATATCGTATCAAGTTGGTGCAATTACACCTAGGGGTTCTTCTCTCGAGATGAGTTATTGAATTCAGCTGTAATAACGTTTTCGTGTCTTCACGAGTCGAGTAGAGCTACACTACAAAGTGCAAGTCACGCTGAGATTACGCCCTCAGGACCTGATATAATATCTCACAGTCTACGATTTTAAAAAAAATGTACATTTCATTGGCGTCTCGTTTATCAAAGATCAAAAGACTAGCTCTTAATATATTCCTGTTTATATTTATTGTAACTACCACAAGAATGAAAAGTCGAGGTAATAAATATTTATGGACAGATGAAGGCACAACAGATTTCAAAACTCGTGCCCAAAAAAAGTAATTTGTAAATAATGAAACAATAGAAAAAAAAAATAATTAAAATAAAGAGATTATAAAATTATAATCGAACAAAATTTGTTGGCTTTTTATTATCTTTTGAGTTTTAATTAATGCAGTTTTTGAAAGAAACTTTAGTGATAATTTGTGGCACTAATGCAACAAGCTTGTCAATGCCCCTCCTGGATCAAAGACCTTCTGGTCTTTGGCTAAAGCCATAAATAAGAATTTCACAACTTCTTCTTTACCCCCACTCGAGAGGTCCGACGGCACGACAGCCGTATCTTCCAAAGAAAAAGCTGATCTGCTGGCCGAAATGTTCTAACTCAACCCTCGATACCAATGGAAAACAACCCCCAACGATACCTAGAATAAACGCATCAATGCCTGAGGTCACTATCCGCCATCGCACTATCAGGAAAATCATACGAAATCTTGACTCTAATAAGGCAGTATAACCAGATGGAATTCCGACAATTGTCCTGAAGACCGGTGCTCAAAAGCTCACCCCAGTTCTCTGTAGACTCTTCAAGTTATCATACAGCAAAGGAGTATTTCCGTCCATGTGGAAAAACGCTAAAGTCCAACCGATTCCGAAAAAAGGAAAGAAGACTATTCCTGCAAATTATCGCCCTATTGCATTGCTCTCAGTCATATCCAAAGTTATGGAAAAAGCGATTAACACAGAACTTATCAAATATCTGGAGAAATTTGAGATAATCCATGACAGACAATATGGATTTCGACAACTTCGGTCTACTGGAGATTTGCTGGCTTATGTCACTCAGCTCTGGACAAACACTATTGTAAAGTTTGGTGAATCTCGTGCAATAGCCTTGGATATATCTAAAGCCTTTGACCGCGTTTGGCACCAGGCATTGTTAAGTAAATTATTTGCCTACGGTCTCCCAACCAAACTGCGCCAATGGCTCTTGAGCTTCATGCAAGATCGCTCCTTACATGTGGCAGTTGACGGTATTTCTTCTGATGCGTTTAAAACTAATGCCGGGGTCCACCATGGTTCCATCCTGTCCCCCACCTTATTTCTTTTACACATCAACGACCTCTTAAAAACCACCACAAACCCCATTTACAGTTTCGCAGACGATAGCACACTTGTCTCAACTTTCACATCCTATCGATCACTTTCGGTGAATGATACAAATAGACTCAGGCAGGAACAAGTTGATTCCATCAATAGAGATCTTAAAGCAATCGTTGAGTGGGGAACCAACAATCTTGTTCAGTTCAACGCCCAAAAAACACAAAGTGGCACGTTTTCCATGAAAGTGAATTCCTCAAATCATCCCATCACAATGTCAGGAAATACCCTTGAACCAAGTCCCTCCATCTCGATTTTGGGAGTCACGGTGTCCAATAATATGTCTTGGCATGACCATGTTGCTAACATCGCATAGTCGGCAATCCAGAGGCTAGGTTTTCTGTGGAAAGCTAGAAAGTTTTTTAATCCTGATCAACAGTTGACGACGTACAAGGCTCAAATCCGACCTCTACTGGAGTATTGCTCGCACATTTGGGGTTCAGCACCAAGGCATTCTCTTCGTCTTCTAGATTCCATTCAGAAAAGAGCCATTCGCTTAATAAACAGCTCAACTTTCACAGATACCCTTCACTCTCTAGAACATAGAAGAAGAGTTGCAGACCAGTCATTGCTCTACAGATATTTCCATGGCAGATGCTCCAGAGAAATAAAAACTCTTGTACCACCATTGGCCACATTCGGCCGAAGAACTCGGCACGCTGATCAGTCTCACCCTTTTACTCTCAATATTGACACTACAAGGACCAACCTTCATCAAGAATACTTCTTTTACAGGGCTGCTACGGAATGGAATAAGCTTCCAAAATCAGTTTTTCCAGAGAATTATGACCTGCAACTTTTTAAAAAGCGTGTCCGCAATCATTTCCTTTCTATAATCCCTTCCCCTTCTAATAGTCGCAGTGTGGGCCGTCCGCGGCCCACACGATTGGTCTACCCTTTTTGCGACTATTTCCATAAAAAAAAAAATTAAAATTTTTTTTTTAATGGTATATTATTTTGTGTATTGCATAGTGTTGTTTTAATGAAAACGTATACTTGTTAAATTATAATAAAAAAGTTATTGAATACCAAAAAAACCAACCTTACAATCCTAAAAACGGCCAAAAATCGTAAACCGCAAAGTAAAAATGAAGAAATAATGTAAATGAATGAATAATAAAAATTTATGCATGTCACAATGTTAGTCCGTCAATAAAAACCACACAACTACAATAATGTTTTCGTTTATGTATTTGTTTTAATTAAAAAAATACCTAATTTAAATATAATGAAACCATTTAATTTATTCGTTATAGCTTTTAAACAGACGCTGATGCAACTGATGCGATAAAAATATACATTTTAAGATACCTACGTGAGTCATAACATTTTATTACTTTTATTTAAATTTTTAAATCTTTACTACTCGAGCTGTTGACGAGATTGTTTATAATGTAGCTCAATTAGCTATGGAGAATTAACCTGAATAATCAAACTTGTTCATCTTACTGTAAGCACTTTTCACTATTATGATTATATCCACGTGTAGTAAACACTAAACAGTATGTACAATGCGAACGATTTCAAAATATTCCTCACTTAACGTGCGTTAACGATAAACCAAAGAGAATATAAAACTATCAAATAAAAATAAATCAAAATGTGGTATATATTCGAAATTCTTGTTTTAATATTATTAATAGCTTTCAGTTTATTTACAATCAGTTCTGGAAAAAAACATTGATTAATTTTACGATGGTTAGATCTTTAATGGCAACTAATTTGTTAACAAAGCATTGTGTAAAACCCGTCGAGGTATATCTTTAGCAGCATCTGTTCTGTTGACAGTTTGAATGAAGCGGAATCACAGGTGCTCAGGTGTCCTTCACAATGTGCATCACAGTCGTATGCTCTAATCCTATCTTTATGACCAGCTCATCAATCGTAGGGCCTCAATGACTGTCCAGTAATGCGGCAAGAACACTTTACTGAAACTAGGACGAACTGGTCGACTGCTATATTTCAGTGTTCCTCGTTAAAGGCTTTTACTCACCATGCCACTGTTCTCTAAGGCAATGCAGACTTACCAAAAGTCTCTCTTAACCTTGACGACACTGACGTGCAATACGACCTCTTCTTTTTTTGGTGCCATATTAGGTCTTCCTGATGTTGGCAATCACAATGGCGAGTTGTGCTCTGTCTTCGGCGATTCTAAAGAGTTGTTCTGCCCTTCAAATTCTGGTCCACTCTCTAAGATTCCTTAACCACGAGGCTTGTCTTCTACCGACTCCTCTACGGCATTCTATCTTGCCCTTCATTATAAGTTGAAGGATACGGTAACGATCACCCCTGAGTATGTGACCTAGATATGACAGCTTTCGGCATTTAACTGTTATTAGTAGTTCGCGGACGGCGTTTGCTCTGTTTAAAACCGCTCCATTTGTCTGCTTGGCTACCCATGGGATTCGGAGCATACGTCTATGTGGCCACATTTCAAATGCTTCAAGACGATTTATGGTTGCTGTTTTCAAGGTCCAAATCTCTGCCCCATACAAGAGTATAGATCATATGTAGCACTTGATCATTCTCTGGCGGAGCTTTTAATTTAGATTATTATTGCAAAAGAGCGATCTCATTTTTTGAAAAGTTGCGCGAGCTGATTCGATTCTGCTCTTGACTTCTTTATCCGGGTCGAGATGCTATGTAATGTAACAACCAGAATATTAGAAACATGGAACCCTTTTAATGTTTTGACCATTCATTTGCAGTGCAGCATCATTATACAGCTGACGGCTGAAAACCATAAACTTACTTTTAGTGTCATTTATGTTTAGACCCATTTCTTGTCCCATCACGTTAACCAAGTCTTAAAGACTTTGAAGGTCCTGGAGATCATCACATAATATTGCGGTGTCATCGGCATAGTGAATGGTATTGATCAGTTCACTGTTAATCTTAACTCCGCAATCCTGGTTAGGCAACGCCTGTTTAAATATTTTATCAGAATATAGGTTAAACAACAGTGGAGACAGCATACATCCCTGTCTCACTCCACGCCGAGTCTGGCACTCGTCGCTTAGTTTTCCATTGACCCGAACCACTGCTTTTTGTCGCCAATACAGGTTTTTAATAATGCGTATGTCTCTGTCATAAACTTCAATACTTCCAAATATATCTATAAGTTTTTCATGTTGTACCCCGTTGAATGCTTTCTCATAGTCTATAAAGCATACGAAAACGTCTTTACGTTGATCGCGACACTTTTGAAAAAGTATATTTAAGGCAAACATTGCTTTCCAGATACCAAAAGCGTTCCGAAAACCAAATTGGGATTTGTTGCGTATTCTTCTATAAATAATGTTAAGAAATACTTGTGTGGCTCATAAGACTTATTAACCTGTAATCACTGCATTTTTTTGCACGTTGTTTTTTAGGCAATGTTATAAACACGTACTTCAGCCAATCTTCTGGTATTTCTACAATGATGTACTTTGTATTGAATAGTTTAACTAAGATCCCGATGTTGTCTTTATGAATAATTTTCAAAAGTTCCACTGGAATATTATCTGGTCCGGTTGCTTTTTTAGATTTTGCAGAGAATATTCTCCGTCCCGGATCTTGTTCTTAATTTCTATTGGTACATTAAATCTTTACTTACATGATTTACGCATGTCTACTTCATTTTGGCACCCTATATTAAAGGCCATGTCACTATTCTGTAATACAATGAAGACAAGTCTTTTGAAGATCTTTATGACACTATTGTGCTGTAGGACATCTGGAACATTTAATCTTTACCCACCTCTGTTGTTCCTTTTTCGGACACCCACATCAGGGTGACCTAATTGTGTTTTGCCAGTTTTAGAAGTCCTTGTAGGCATTCCCAGACCAATTTGGAATTTATCTGTATTGAGTTGCGGACTTTTATTGTTGTCTGCCTGTCAGAGAGAATATATATGTGTTCTCTTTGGTATCCTATCTAGATTTTTCTGTATGCATACCCGTATGGCATGTGTTTCAGATTGAATTGTCGTGGAGCGTTTGCTAAGTGGTATTATGTAGTCCATTTTTGGCCTCACTCTATGTATTCTTGCTAATGTTTTATTATTTGTCTTTGAACTGTCTGTATACCTTAGTATTTTTGCATCCGTTCCAGTCAAAATGAGTATGGGGGTTGCATGTAGTATAATGTAATATACGAGTAGAGCTCGTCTACGTCAACTACATGAGTGATTCTGATGTGCCCAGTTCTTCGGGACCTCTACTTATTTGTTTGGATCAATCTGTATGTACTCTGTATGTAGCCTCTCCCATGACATGTATGTCAAGGGGTGAGAGATTAGGGATAATTTTGCACCCGTGATAAGATTAATAAAGCACTTGCTTAAGGACTTTTATTAAAAGGTTTACTGTTAAAGAATTTTAAATGCAAACATAATAAAATAAGTTTATAAATTTTATATACATTTTCCTACGACCATATAGCGTATATCCTCAAGCGTGCGAAATACTTGCCATACAGGTGCGGAAAGTAACTTTTAAATGCTGTCAAATGCATAAATTCCATTAAGATTTACCGCTGTCAAATATAAAATTTTTATTTAAGTTTACCTACGTAATATCTAAATTTAAAGAAATCTCTTTGAAAAGTGTAATTTTTTAAAAGTCATGATCAAAAATAAAATTTCGCGGTCGAGGATCGAACCCTCGTACTTTTCGTCAGAAGTCCTACGCCCTACCAACTGATCTAATTGTACGTTTGTAAAAACTTTCATTTTTTGTTGGAGTTTGTTTAAAATAAATATCCAAAAATTTTTGCATTATCTAAATAAAGCAATGAATTTTCCAAGTTTATATTCCTTTTCGTTAAATAGTTTCATTTATCAACTTCCTATACCTAGTCAGGCAATCATGTAATCATCTTGCTAGGTATTTATTGTTTATAAAAAGGAAGTTTTGAATAATTTGTGTAAAACGTCAAGGTATAGTAAATGTGAGGTGCATTAATTTTGAGGTCAGTTTACAAATATACCTACCTAACTGAAACTATCTACAATACCAACGTATCCCAGATATGCACAACAATATCATGGATACTGACAATGATAGTGGTAGTGAGCGTACTCCACCAGAAATCATCGAGGCAGCAAAAATATCCTTCCTAAAAACCCTACCAACACAATTAAGAGAAAGATATGAACGTACACATAAAGAGTTTCTTAATTGGAGACAAAGAAAAGAAATAAAATATTAATTTTTAGAAAATGTCTTTTTCGCATACTTGGAAGATTTATCCAATAAAGTAAGACTAAATACATTGTGGTCATACTACTCTATGCTGTGCACTACTTTTTACGTTAATCACAATGTAAATATTGCTAAATATCCAAAAACAAAAGCATTTTTGAAAAGAAAAAATCATGGATATAAACTATTTAAAGACCCACCAAATTAATGAATTCACAATAAGTGCTCCTGACAGTTTCTTTTAACTAAGGTGAGTTTGAAACAATGTATTACTTAGGTATTTTACTAAAAGGTGTATGTTAATTTTTAGGCTGTTTTCGGAATTTCGGGAGCATGTCAAAGTAAAGAATTATTGAGAATTACTGTGAATAATATAGAAGATCTAGTCTCTGCTGCTATAATTAAGATTAATAATACAAAAAATAAAATTGACAGAAAATTCAACATTACAGATTGATTTTATCAGAAATACAAAGAATTTACAGAATTAAGACCTACAACACATAAAAAGAGATTTTTTCTCAAAAACAAAACAAATGCACCAACAAGTAGTAGGAATTAACAGAATATGTTCTGTACTTGGCTAAATTGCAAAAATTTTAAAACTTGATCATCCGGAAACATACAAATCATTGTTTTCGAAGATCATCAGCTACAATCCTGGTAGATGCAGAAAGATAATATATTCCCATTCTTTAAAGACACGGAGTCATTTGCTGTCACTTAAGGGTAAATCAATGACCCAACCACACACAGGATGAATGGTGCATCTAAAATTGTAGGTGCAGTGCGTGCAACATCTGAAGAAACTCTGCAGTCAGCAATATCACAAAAAAAACCAAAACCATCAACGTCAAGTACTATTACAAGCGATAGACTTTCTCATAACTATGTTGTGTTTAATTGTAATATTTTGTGTACTAATATCTCAGATGTTGATTATACATTATTTGGTGAAATTATTGCGTGGTCGTTGGAGAAATAGTGTACACGTGTAGATTGTAGATTGTAGGGGAGGTTGTGAAGGCTATGCATCCTCTCAAGCACCTCGACCTATCAGATCTTTTGTGCATAACCCTTAATATATTTGAGGCCCGGGATTCCGAAAATTCAAGCAAAGTTTATCAGTTTCCTGAGGACTAAGTTTCTGAAATCGAAGGGCTTTAGGAAGGCTCCTTCCAGAAACTTTTATTTTTTCTTAAAGAACCTTTTATATCTGTAGATTTTGTCTCATTTATTTCAATGTTCCAATTTTTTAGCAACTTCTCCAGTCTTTGTAGATATTCCTGGAAAATATGGTGGGCTTGTATCTATTATATTGCTATAAGAGAGTTCAACATGGTCATCAGCAAATGTTCCTAATGTAATTTAAGGTAATACTTGTAGATCTGATGTGAACAAAATGTAGAGTGGGGGATCCAGGATATTGTCTTACGGTACACCCTAGACTTGTTTAAACAATTGATCATTTTATTATAAAATCGGATCCAGTCAAAATAATAAATTAAATATTTAATTATATCACTCAAATACAAATGTTAATGTAACGAAAACTTATGCTTTTTAAGGACCCTCCTGATAATTGAAAATCACCACCGTAACATTTTCATTTCTCAATTTACCAAATACCCTTTTTCCGCACATCCGTCTTTATTCCAGTTAATTTATGAATTATTTATTTTATGCTTTGTTGTTTTAATAGCACATTTTACTGTGTAATACTTTGTTGCACTTCGCTCCCATATGAATAATATATAATTTCTGACAATTGGTTTTAAAAAAACGCAATTGTAATTGCTGGGCTGAAAATATCAAATAATAAATAAAACATTTTATCGACAAACCTTTTAAACCTTCATTCACTTCATTATTTTTGTTTAAACAAATAATTGCTTACAATAAATATGTTATATAATTATAATTTAGTTGATTACATATATTCTGCAAAAAGTTGATAACGAACGATGATTAAAATACCAAGAATGAAATAATTATATTCGTTGCGTTCTAATTATTACCAGAATTTTCACAGGAATTTAAAAATAATTATTTTTAAAAATGTCTCGTTTATTTTATAAAATTTTTTTGTTACTTAGATAAGATATCTTGAAAAGCAAAAACTTATTTATACTTTGTATGTATGGAAAGAACTCGTGTCCGTAAATAATATAATAATAATATAATTTGTACAATTTTTATTTTTTTCCATTCTCTAAAATGTATCATTATACTATTGTTTTTAGTGGTGTAAAATGAGTTAAAGATTATTTACAAATTAATCCAAATATTTTTTCTTAACTTAGGAGGGTCGCGACCACTAGAGTGGGTATAAATGGAGGACGCTATCTGTTAGTATAAAGGGTGTCCTAATAGTGCGGTATAGTTCTTGTTTACCGCTATTATAATAGACTAGCTGAACCCGGTAGACGTTGTCCTGCCAGTCTGTATTTTAACAGCTTGTAAATTATACTTTCTTAGTTACTTTAAAGCACCACTTTTAAGATGTATTTTTAAAAAAGTGCCTAACGAAAACGAATTCTCCGCAAAAAAAAATTACATGCCAATTTTTAACCAATTAATACAGCAATTACATTCTCTGTGTTCAAATATAGCCTGATACGTACCAATTTTTATAGCGATCGGTTAACCGATATAGATTTATTTTATTTAGCGTATGGATTCTGTCCGCCGGCGCCAACGACGAGAAGTAGTAGATTGGGCGTGGTAAGCTGTAGAAATGCTCTGAGGTGTGGGCAGCTTCACCACCGGAACCTCTGTTGCCTCAACTATCTTGCTCTTCGACGACGTCTTTCACTGCGTAGATGTTGGATCCTTCGATAACTCAGTATCACAAAAATGTAACAACACACTTATCATCAAGAATATATTGAATGACTTTAATACATGAAGCTTACAGTTTAAAGCCTCCTGTATCTTCGGATTAATTTCACTGGTTGCCTAGCTTTAAATTTGATGTTTTATTTGATTATATTGATGTGCATTTTACCACGTGGTGTTTGAAAGCTGTGCTCTTAGCGGCGGGCGTATGCATTGTTTGACGGTCAAAATGGGAAAGAGAACGAGAAGCCGGAAACCTTTTCGAACTTGGCTTCTTCTTGCGTTAAATTCAGCGTTTTTGATTAGTCACTGTATGGTCACGTGACCGTATAACCGGTTGCTAAAATTGCGTGCGACGATTTCGGAATGTTCTGGAATAATAACTGCACGTGTTTTTAAGCAGATTTTTAAATTGCACGGGACCTTTTTTATTAGCAGAATGCTAATAAGTGCGTGATCAAAACATGGTAAATCACAAAACTGCACGTGTTTCTTTTAGCTGATTTTTGTCGGCGTCAGGCCCGTACTGAGTAGTTTTAAAAATCAAGAAATTTTTTAAAGAGGAATTGTACAGTTGAAAGTACTGTTTTTCAACTGATTCTTTACAATACGATAAAAAGTAACTATAAGTAAAAATAAAATGTATACAAAACTCTATAAAGACCTAATACATATCATAACATAAATCCTCTGACAAACTATACATTAATGCCCAAATTGCACAGTCATTCGATTGCGCCTTTCGAGCATTCTGCGAAGTCCCGTAGGTTTTCGCCATAAGAACGGTTTGGGCAGTCTGAAACGATACGGCGGATCGTTTGTCTCGGTGAACCACAGTCGCACTGCGGAGCGTCAGCGATACCCCAT
The DNA here is from genome assembly GCA_950111635.1 of Agelastica alni. Lineage (NCBI taxonomy): Eukaryota > Metazoa > Arthropoda > Insecta > Coleoptera > Chrysomelidae > Agelastica > Agelastica alni. Next base: position 47,309,352 of record OX467710.1, on the reverse strand, counting down.
CGGTGTAGGGAGTCGACACATTTACCCTGTCCTGTCCGTGGACTGAGCCATTAAAGCCGAGTTCAGGATTGTTTATTTGGATGTAGTCAAATTCTGTTGTAGGCAGCCATATTGCTGTCCATTACTCTTTCATATTGTATTTATCAGTCATTTCGGAGGCGGTTCTGATAGGAGGATGTCTGAATTTCAGCCGTTGGTGTCCTTGTGTGATGTATAGGGCTTCTTCATAGATCGGTAATTGCTGGACTGAGCCATTAAAACCGATTTCAGGGTTGCTTATTTGAATGTAGTCAAATTCTGTTGTAGGCAGCCATCCTGCTGTCCATTACTGTTCCATATTGTATTTATTAGTAATTTCAAGTCAACGTTTTGGCACCTTATCAAAGGCTTTAGAAAAGTCAAGGTAAATTATTTCTAAAGGATGTCTGTCATCGAGTGCTTTGGACCAATCGTTGGTACAGTGTCGTAAATTGGTTAAGGTTAATCGACCCTTTATGAAACTATGTTGGAAGTATGAAATTACATTTTCTCGCAACAAAAAGTCGACCATTTGGTCGGCAACAATGGATTCCATTACTTTGGAGACAATGGGTAAGAAGCTTATGGGACCGTAAACGTTAGGATCCAATTTATTGCCTTTTTTAAATATTGGAGTGACTAATGCTAATTTCCAAGTTGGCGGAATACAACCTTCCGAAAATGAGGAGTTCATTGTTTTGGACAGAGGATATGATAATGTGTGAGCACATTTTTTAAGAAATAGTGCAGGTAATCCATCTAGACCTGGGGAGGAATCAGTTTAAAGATGTAGCAGGCGATCTAGAATTTGGTTTTGAGAAAAGGTGATATTGTGAAGTGATGCTTCGATACGAGGTCCTAATAAGGCTGGTAGTGCATCACCAGGTGGTTCGTCTTTAAAAACGTTAGCGAAAGACAAAGCAAGAATTTTAGCTGTTTCGTAATCAGAGCACAGGTTTCCATCTTTGGCAACTTTTGAAGAAAGCGATGTGCGAATGTATTTATAAATTTTTTTGCTGCTACCACTGTTGACAATGTTTTTTCATAGTTTTTCCTAGAGCTCGACAGTTGCTCTTTTAGTCGGTTAGAAAAACTTCTATGTGTTAGGAAGTCGGAGAGATTGGCAGATTGTTTATATTTCTTCCATAAGTTCCGCTTGTGTTTCAGCATCTGTAGAAGTTCCCAGTTAATTCATGGTTTTAGTTTGTTAATTCTTAGTTCGGTAGTATTTAAAGGTGTTATCAGAATTATTAAAAAATAAATATTATAAAGCACATATTAGTTGTCTTAATTTTTCTAGTTTTCTTTAAAACGACCACCTCTTTATACAGATTTCTGCGGGTGGTTTTTATTGGAAGGTTTTACTTTACACGATTTTTATTTATGTTAGGTAGGACTTACGATAAATCATACGTTTACTTAGGATGAAAAAAGTTTAGGAACCTTTCGTCAGAATTTTGTTAATTTTAGTTAGTGTTTTATTATATTTTTCTTATTTTCGTGTATTTGGTATGAAAATCGTAAAATAAGATAATATTAATATACCAATTATTAAATTTAATCTCATAAATGGTACTAAAGCATAAAAACGAATTTATGATCGAAACAGTTTATCCAGTATTAAATTATAATCAGCGGAATTCCCGAATAATACGAATCGTATAATAGATAACAAAAACAAAGTAAACAAATGACAGTTAAATAATAAATCATGTCTTTAATTAAATTCCTAAAGTCTTAAATTTATATCCGCTGCGTAACGTAGAGCATTCATTCGCCCAACTGGGTTTCCTATGATTTCCTGTTACCGGTTGGTATTGTTTTTTTTTTGTTTTTTATTTTTTTGTTTTAGAGGACAGGGGCGCATAGGCAATTTACGGAATCGTTGAGATGGTAGAATGAGATTGTGATTGCGTTGTTTGATATGTTGCTTTTGTGAGTGATAGTCGAAAATGACTTCCTTTCACGGTTTCCTTGAAAGATCGTTCTCCGCAAGGGTCACGCGAACTATTTTAATTGTTTTAACCCAAAACGATTTTCGAGTTGTAATCTTGCAAAGGTTCGACCAACGTTATGATAATAAGGGTGTTTCTGATGTATTTATTTCCTAAAATAAATATTTATATATAAATATATATATATATAATATAATTTTTTAATTACACTAAAGCACCGTGAATACAGGGCCTTATCTAGGTATTGACAGATTAGGCTCATGCCTATAAGCGCAAAAATAATAAATAAAATTACTATTTTGTTATATCATCGATTTAACAACTTAATTCAGCAATATATCCGGATTAATCTACTGGAGCAGGTGAAGGAATACGGAGGAGATGCCCATTGAATGGGAAGATGTCCCATTTTTAAAAAAGGACACAAGCTAGAATGTTGCAATTATCGAGGTATAACCCTCTTAAATGTAGCATTTAAAATCTTTTCTAATATCCTATATAATAGGCTATAAGGCGAGTGTGAATGGACAAGTCGGTAGAGGTCGACCTCGGAGATCATATCTCGATCAGATCAACATTGTTTTGAAGAAAGGCCAGGTCAAGAGTACCAACAACCGACGAGCATGCACTGATGAAAGTAGAAGAAGCAAAAGATGTGTGTAAGAACCGTAGCAAGTGGAAGGAAGTTGTCTTTGCCTACCACTATGGGAAAAGGACGTGACTTTATGTATGTATGTATGTATAATAGGCTATTACCGTTTACATCTACACTTATTAAAACTACCAATGTGGATTCCAAGTGGGAAAATACACTATCGATTAGATCCATACTACAAGTTAAATTTTGGAAAAAGCTATTGAACATAATATTGACAACCATCACCTTTTTATTAATTTTAAGGCTGCTTATAATAGTACATAGCGTGAAAAGCTACTTGAAGTAACGCTGTAATGTGGAATTCCTACAAAATTAGTTGATCTCTATAGAATGACATTAAAGAGAGTAAACTGTAATTTAAATTATGTCTGATTTATTAAAACCATTTTATACTGAAAGAGGATTGCGACAAGGTTTTCTTGCTTGCATATTTTTCATAATCGTCCTTAAAAAAGCAATTAGGGATTCCGAAATTGGAACTAGAGGCACCATTTTTCAAAGATCTGTACAAATATTAGCATATGCTGGTGACATTGACATTATTGGCAAAACTAAACAATGAGTTGTGGATGACTTTACTGATTTAGAGTCTGCGGCCAGAGACATTGGACTAACGGTAAATGGGGGTAAAACAAAATTTATGGCCGTAACACATGATCCCTCCCACTGCAAATAAATTCCTGTAACGTTGACAAATTAACGTACCTCGGTACTATTATTTCCAATGATAATAATATTAAACTTAAAATTGATAATAGATAACAAATGGATAATAAATGCTATCAAGGTTAAAAAATTTATTAAGTCTAACTAAGCTTCTGAAATCCAATCAGAGAAACAAAAAAATTAGGAATTCTGTTAAAATCTGTAGAAAATACAGGCAACCTAATATTCTTTTAGTCATTAAATCCTATCGAATTAGGTGGCTTGGACATATTTTTAGATGTGACAACATGAACCCTGTTAGAAAGGTGATTTTGCAAATGTAAAGGGTACCAGGAGAAGAGGAAGGCCACGTACAAGATGGATAGACTGCGTAGAGGCATATTTGGGGGTGTTAACAATTAATCGTTGGCGGACCATAGCTCCTGATCGGGTCCCTTGTAGGAAGCTGATTGTGACGGCTTTGGCCTGCAGTAGGCTGTAGTGCAATATAAGAAGGAGAATTTAGTTATTAATTGTACTGACTGGTACATGTTGTTCACTTTTGTTGGTTAATTTGACACAAATGGATTTTGTTTTAATCAATTTGAAACGCCAGTGTTTGGACCAGATAATAATTTGTCCAACAGAAGGTTTGCAAATTGGTTGCTGTTTTTTAGTGATTTTTTCGACTGCTAAAATAGCTGTGTCTTCTGCAAATGTTGTAATTGTTTTAGGTTCTAAAGTTGAAATAACGCTGGTGTAATGTAGGCATAGTCCAGGTCCCAGAACGCCTCTTTGCAGTACTCCAGCTTTAACCTTTACCATTACCTTTACCTTAACCATTTTTCATGTCTGTAAGACATATAAGATTTCAGTAACTCAAAATATTGTTTTGTAAATGGCATCTCATTTTCAAGCTATAGACTTTGTCTTAATGTATTTAGAAGGGCTTTTACTATCTTTACCTCTTTGAAAATTAAAATGCTAATTATCTTAAAGTAAGAATTTTGCTCAAATTTAAAGAATGGAACCCAAAATTTTTGAAAACTTCTGTTGACTTGTACAGATAACCTCTTAAAAATTGGTTAGTATTTTAGAAACAAAAATCCAGTAACAAATTTGCTTTAACGTTAACTGTTATTGTAGTTTACAAAGTAATTTAACAATTATTCTGTTAGTGGTCGTGACACAAATTTCAATGAATAATTGGCAAAGTAAAGCGGCCAGAGAATTTGCCACGTTTTTTTTCGTTCTCTATAGAGTACTCTGCCAGCGGTCTCTCTACTGGCAAATTATGCCCGAGCTCAGCCGTAGAGGGTAGAAGAAAAAAAGAAAATAAAAGTGAGCCGCGCCACCGACTTAGACGGTTCAATCCGGAAACCCCTAGGTCTTATAGGCACTAGCAGAGCCACACGATAAACAACTAAGATTATGGTGAACCAAATAAATGAAACTATAGCAAAAATATATTGGATACTTTACTCCTACAATAAATCAAAGTACACAGCTCAATAGCAACATTATAACAAATATAGTCAAAATCAACAGTCAACAATAAATCAAAGTACTCAGTTCAATAATAAACTTATAACAAATATAATCAAAATCAAAAGCTAACAATAAATCAAAGTACTCAGTTTTGGCATATTATCTAATGCAATAAATAGTTTCCAACAATGTACTATATTAATAAACTAAAACAAAACTTAATCGTGGTGTCAAAAATAAGTCACGTCGTTAAATATTTAAAAATAAATCACTTGTAACCTTTGGGTATACTAATTCACTACTCCTGTGGCCGGTTTGGTTATGGATCGGCACCTGCTAATTAACAATGGCTTACCTCAAATAAATTCCGCATGCGGTTATTTTAACTCGACACCAAAATCCAAAATATCAACAACAAAGGTAAGATAGAATGGTCAAGTTAAAAATTAAATGGTTTTTCTTCAAAATCCAATCAAGATGGCCCAAATACAGCCAGATATGAAAAGAAAACCGTAGATGCTCCGCACACTTGTTAATATCACACCGTCCCAAAAATTCTCACCACACCACTCCCAAGACTGTCACCACACGACTGACTCCTTCCCAAGCCGGATATCAAGAAATGACACGGAATTGACGTCAAACAAGAATATTCGCAAATCTATGTTCCACACTAAGAATCGCGCTTGTCCGTGTTGATAGCCAGCCCCATCCACACAGAAATGCAAACCAAACAATAATATAACCGACAACACACAACAATCGAGGCCAAAAACCAAAGCAAAATCTAATAACGAAAACACCCCACTCAATCTCCAGCGATCAACAAAAATGCCACAGCCATTAACAGTCGAATCCTATCACAACAAGGTATGCAACACTATTTACAACGAATGATCTATTTAAGTTACAACAAAATACGGTACGCGACACTATTTACGAGTACCTGAGGAATACAAAACTATCAGAGACACAATTATAATGGAACTGTAGAAGGGAAAAAAAAGGCACGTTACACATTGTATGCTTTTTTTCTTTTTTTCGTGGTGGAGAAAATCCTTTATGGAGAGGTTATGAGCTAAAGGTCTACTGTGAGACTCCACTAACTGATTTAGGTCTACTCACAAAAAAATTCCTATGTAGGTCCGTGAGGCTGCTGCCTCCGGTGACACTTGGGCCTGTTGGCCCATTGTATCTTGGCATTGTATGCTTAGCTATTACTGTAAGAAATCTAGTACAACATTTGCTTTAATATTAATTGTTATTGAGTTTTAATAAATCATTTTATAATTTGTCGGTGGTTGCGACAAAAGTTATAATAAATGGTAAATTAAAGATGCAAAGTAAAGCGGCCGGAGCATTGTAGGATTAGCCATTACTGCAAGAAATCTAGTACAAAATTTGCTTTAATAATAATTGGTATTGGAGCTCGATAAATAATTTTATATTCTGTTAGTGGTTGCGACACAAATTACAATAAATATTGGCAAAGTAAAGCGGCCGGAGCATCGTATGCTTAGCCATTACTGCAAGTTGGGAAGTACGTGTCAGCAGTAATTTTGTGAGTTGAGTAGACCGTGTCATTATATGACACACTTGGTGATTAAATGTATGTACATACTTATGTGGAAGGATCCACTGATTTTATCAAAATCTGATTGGTATGCTTGTGGAACTCACTTTTCATTAAACATTTTTACATGTAATTAGAAGAGTATATAATGGAGTATTTAAAAACTTTAAAATAATTACTTAGAAACACCTGCTTATACCGAAATTACTGTATGCATTGTTGTTTGACGCCAAGATAAACAATAAAAGCCACAGGAAAATTTGGGTGATCACATCGGCCAATAAAAGACCCATTAAAATAATCACACTTTTATTGCACATATTTTAAATAATTATCGATAATTGCGTAAAACATTTTTATAATTCCGTGCAATACTTTTGTTTAAATATTGCTGTTATTTTTAATGTTTTCATCAAAAAAATCCGCTTTAGTTACAGCTAATACAACACAAAATCCGATGCACAACTTTAACAAAATGCTGTGTCTAAAATTGTAAAAAATTTCAAGTAGTTTTTTAAAATATTGTTATGTTTTCTGTTTTGTTTTTTAACATTAATGTTGTAATAGGCACCATGCGATATTTTTATTTTTACCATCATTTTAAACTTTTTTCTGTAGTCAGCAAGTATATTAAATAATTAAAATACTATAATTTATTGCAAAAATGCGGTTTCAAACTAGCAATTTAAATTGGCGCGCGAAAACGGATCTACAGTCAGACTTGTTTATCACGCATTATACTTGTTCTTCGCTGGCTTTCATTGTTTTTTATTTTGTATTAGTTTTGATTTTTAAGTCGAAGTACACATAGGTACTGTAAAGTATTTAAAAGTTACTTTATACATACATATAAATATAAAAATAAATATAAATATATATATATATATATATATATATATATATATATATATATATATATATATATATATATATATATATATATATATATAATCATCATCATCACGTAGCCATAACAATCCTGCTGATGCTGATGATACTGATGATGATTAAAAAAAAGTGGTTCGAAGCTGCGATTAGGAATGACAGTTATACCTCAAAAACTTGCATTCGATGCTATAAAGACCACTTTGATTTGAAGAACGGCGTCGAAATTTGGATGAAGTTTTATATTTTTGGAGAAAAACTTTTATTGCAAAAAGGTGTTGTATCTTACATTTTTAAATGCCAAAGTAGAATCATGCCAATGAAGCCTAGATTAGCAGTAATAAAAAGAAAAATACATGAAATTTTGAGATCATTAAAAATACGCCAGATCCAGCTTTTGATTGTTCACTAATCACATGGTTCCCAAAATTTTAAAATATTTAATGACAAGAGTTGTACATGTACGCATATGGCTATATATCCTTAGAAACAATCGAAAAAAGTTTAAGTCGAAAGGAAAATACCCCAAGAGACTGTAGCTGTATCATCTAAGCAAGTTAATGTTAGGAATCGTAAAACATCACCAATAACTAAAATAATTGCTTTATTATGTTAAAGCTAAATGAAAAACAAAATTTAACTTTCTTTTTGACATACCGTAGTAGTGTGTCCCTTTCATTTTAAACTTAAAAACGTTGCACTTTCGAAAAAAAAAGTTACAACCATGTCGACACTAACTTTTGGTAGATACCTTTGTACCTATATTATCAAATAAGTGGTTACAAGACATTAAATAGTGAATTAAAATACGTTCCATTTTTACCCTTTTTTTTCGTAGTTATTGTTTAAAATCGATATATATATATATATATATATATATATATATATATATATATATATATATATATATATCTGCAAAATTTATAGAAACTATAATATTATTATAGTATACTTTAAACATTTTTCGACAGCGTCAATAGATGGAAAAAATGTATAAGTGATTTTTAAAAATAAGCTAATTCTGCTGTATGTCACCTATTTTATAGATTCATGTGAATCGATTATGTATAAAAAAAAAACTACTCATTTGGCAATATGCCGCGACAGGTAATGAATTACATCTGATACATAATCGTGTATAATACCCCATTTCGGATAACAATATGCAGATGCTTGTAAAGTAAGAGAAGAAACTGTTAGACTTATCCATCCAAAGTAACCACCTATGGACCGGTTTCGGGGTGTGTTGCCCTTCATCAGCATAGGGTAGGTCTACCTCGACTGAATACATCAACAGCCTCGACTCCTACCAAGTATACATGAAGTGCTACGCGAAAAGCGCCAGCCACGACATCTATACTTTTTAACAAGCAACACCCGGCGAATGGCTTCTGCGAAGAAGTATTGTAATCTGCAAAATTTATAGAAAACTATAATTTTTAAAAATCAGTTATACATTTTTTGACGCTGTCGAAAAATGTTTATAGTCTACTATAATAATATAATATAAGTGGGTCGATTATATAACAAAAAACAAAATACTCCTCTAGCTATATGCCAACGACAGGCATTGAATTACATCTGATATATAACCGTGTATACTGCCCCATCACAGGAAGCAAGATATACAGATGCTTGTTAAATAAGAAAAAGGGTTATTGAATTTATTTGCTCGAAAAAACCACCTGTATACTACTTTCGAAGTGTTTGCTTCTCATTATTACAGGGCAGGTTTTCTCGAACAACTACATTTAATCCTAGACTTCTATTAAGTACACATAAAGGACCACGCAAAAGCGTTAGTGGCCACATCTGTATTTTTTAACGAGCACCACCCGGTAAATACCTTCCCAAAACAAAGAATACTATAATGTGCGAAAATTTTAGAAAACTGCATTATTGCAATAAATTATAAAAGTATAAATAAAGCCCGACAGCGAAAAATTAGATGTGAGGAGTGTGACTGCCTATTATGACTACCTATATAGGTAGAAGTGAGTCGATTATATATCAGAAAACAAAATACTCCTTTGGCTATATGCCAACGACAGGCATTGAATTAAATTTGATATATAACCGTGTATACTACCCCAACATAGGAAGCAAGATATACAGATGCTTGTTAAATAAGTGAAAAGGTTATGGAATTTATTTGCACAAGGAAACCACCTGTATACTAGCTTCGGAGTGTTTGCTTCTCATCAGTACAGGGCAGGTTTTCTCGAACAACTAGGTACATTCTATCCTAGACTTCTAACTACACATGAAGGACTACGCAAAAGCGTTAGTGGCGACATCTGTACTTTTTAACAAGCACCACCCGGTAAATAACTTCCCAAAACGGAAAATACTAAAATGCGCGAAAATTATAGAAAACTGCATTATTGGAATAAACTATATATGAATATATATATATATATATATATATATATATATATATATATATATATATATATATATATATATATATATATTAAAATAAAAACGTTGCAATTAACATGTTTTTAACATTTTAATCACAAAATATACATAATTATTATATTTACATATTTTCTATGGCAAATAGAATTTTGGAACCATACATTAACTAACATTATTTAAAAAAAAAGTACAGTAAAAAAAACTAATTATTTTTGGTTTTTAAAAAGAAAATTCTCTTTAATATTAAATTTTTTATTTTATATTGGTGAGATCCATTTACTTTCCTATGTTATTTTTTTGTGATGTTGGCAACCTTAGTTTGTAATATTTTTAATAAAAAAAAACGTTTAATTATTATGCATGGAGATATTTATTTTGTTAGGAATATTATAATTATTTTTATATACTTAAATTTATAATTAAAATAGTTACGTTATTTAACGAGTTATTTTACACAAAAAGGAATTTTTTTGTATTTTGTTATAAAAAACTAATAAATATGCAGTTTATTTAATAAAGGTAAAAGTACACAGATAAAAAAATCATATTAAAATTTACAAACAAAAGATAAAATCATTTTTAATTTAAAAAAGTCACGTATTTTTCGTGTATATTAACTATTAAATAATTTCGGTAAATGTATTTTTTGTAAATAATTTTTCGTAATCCGCTACAATATTTGGTGGTGAAATTAACTTCTCTCTAAAACGTCATGGTGTTTTGTGGCCGAATAACTGCATCGATGAATTTATTCATAATAAAGTTGACGTAGCCAATCAAATTTCGAACTCGGTTGAATGCAGCTGCATCAACAATTTTATAAATATTACTTTATGATTACAATGACGTTTACCAAATATTCTAACAAAATTTTTGGAAATGCTACAGTTAAATTTTAACTGGTTTCATCCAATAAATAATTTTGTTTTACCAATATTTTAGGAAAATTATGAAATTTAAAAATTACAGTACTTTTTTTATTTACAGTAAAAAACAATGTATATAACTAACATACTTACTTTGCCAGTTATATATTGAAATAGTTTTATTTTTAAAACACATATTTGATGAGTTTCCTATCACACGTTGCGGAAACCAAGAATAGCCAGCAAAAACTATGCTTAACAAGAATTTTAAGAAAATGTCAACAATGTGTTAGTCGCACTCTCTTCTTTTACACTTACTGCCTGCAGAGAGAGGGAAAGAGAAAGTGTTATCTGACTAAACCAATTATAAAACGTCATTTGAATTGAAAAAATTGGTGGGGATAATTTATATTACGTAATTGGTTTGCATAATCTAATAAAAAAAATAAATTTATATTCCATAACATTTACAAGTTAACATTGACGTTTATTGGTTATATAAACGTAAACTGCTAAAAACATTGTTCGGTTAGACTTTTAAATAAGTATTAAGAGGTGATTGCGGCTTACAGAAGTAATTTAATGTAATGTAACTTATTTCTGTAAATATATTTTGCAATTTTTTTTAATTGAAATGTGTTAACAGCGAAAATTTGATCTCCTTAACTTGTATTTTTACTAAATAAAATTTTATTTAAGCTTTAGTATGTTCATTAGTAATATGGATTTATAAATAATATATGCTATAATTATAGACATATTTGGACAAAAAAAAATGACCCACGGGCGATCCCTTGTACGTAGTAATTATATAGTCAGTGTTAAACAAAATAACGCTATTATATTGATACGATTTTTAGTTCTATCTTGGGTTCGGCGATTAAAATCTTGATCCAATAACAAAAGAATGTTTATTTCAATACAATAACTTTTATTTTTATTAACCACTTAGATATTTACTTAGCTATACAACTTTTACAACTCTATATAACTATTTATATTTAATAATTCGTAAAGACATAAGCCGACACTCATTCTTGTTATAATCGTTTCCCCTTTTATATTTTCGATATCACAGTTCCAGATCATTCTACCTGTTTTTCCATTATTCGACGCGGATTCGAAAGGTTGCGTGACTTTCCTAGGCCCCGTCGGCGGCTACAAAGGAAAGTTGTCGAATACGGACCCTCGACGCTGTTGATTTCTCGGTTGCTGACAGGACCGGATTTGTAACAATATGTTTCATTGAGTAAAAATAGTTTTGGTATTAGTAAGCGCGTTTTAATACTTAGTTTATTACTTAAATAAATGTTTTTAAAATATGGAAACTTAATCAACAGATGATTGTGTAAAATTATCAATGAGCACGGAAGTAGAAATTGGTGTAATATGTTTTACAACAATATAAGTTTGTTGTAGCTAGATGCATATAATTAATTTTTCCACGACCATACTTGGGATATAGTCATTATGAAATTATTTTTAATAACATAATGACAACATTCACACTCTAGAGTACCCAAGGATATATGTATTTTCATTCCATTACTTGTTACGGTATAAATATTCCGTAATTGTTTTAAACAATAGCGATTGCCATGGATATCAAACAAAGTCAGTTTCAAATTAAATAGGCGACGCATCGTTCTTAAAAGTAATATTTTAAAAGTTTTGTATAAAAATAAGCAAAAATTTAAGTGAATCAGATTTAAAATTCGAAAATACTCTTCCTGGGATCACAAATTACACTTTGTGCCAACATAATAAATATTTATGTTAATACCAATTAATACATTTATCTATGTATATTTCAATAAATAACTTAAGTTCTTTAGAGTATTTTAATTGTAATTCTTTGATCGTTGAGAAAATATCGTCTGTTACATGGTTAAAATGAAAAAATTCGATACTTGTACCGAATTTTTAATCCTAATCTAGTGATAGAATCTACTAGTACAAAAAAAAAGACCTGCATAGTATCATAAAATATATCGTCAGCGGTTGAGAAATAAAAAAATACATAAATACATTAAAAATTTATACGCGAATTATTTTTGTTTTTGGAAAATATCTTGATTAAAATTTAAAAAAAGAAAAATAAAGTCAAATAGCGCAACCAACTTCGTTCGTATCGGGTGTCTAATTACACCACACAACCTTTATTTTAAAAACATTTTTATATTATATTTACTCTTTAAAAACATTCTAAATATATCCAATTTTTAATAAAAGTTAAAAAAAATCCCTTGCATAAAATAAATTATTTAATTTGATCCAAAGTGTAGTTTAAATAATCTTGATTCAATAAGGAAAGTATTTATTACTCCCACACAGTGAGCATCTTGCAAGTTAAATTCATTATAATTAATCAAATTAAATTATCTTGAGTCATAGTTTATTCATTAGAATATCTCATATCTTCTATCAATAAATGTCTGACAAAGAAAATCAATTAGCGACCATTAACCAAAATGATGAGAGATAAGCAACATATCCGAGTTGCAAACCAAAATGCACGGCCACCAAAATCTGCTGATATGTCCTCGAGCAATATTTGCTGACCAGATGATGACTATGCATTAAGCCTCAATGTATGTAACCGCAGGCCAGGAATTTCGGAAGGTAGCGTAATATATGTGTAATTGAGTTTGCTAGTAAATATCTAAATCATATTTAAACTGGGTATAGGTAAACTAATATATTATATATTTAAAAAAACAATATACTCCATAGAAGCAATTAACACGGTCAGCTTGTATTTACCATACAACAGACGCCATGTACCGATTATCCACTGATATTAAGCCGTTAATGCAATATGCGACATCCGATTTGAAAATCTAACAATTTTAATCCAAATTAAAATTGAAAATTGGTTAAAAGGTTTTATAAAGATTGAAGCTTAAATATTCTTAAAAATTTGCATTAAAAATAGTATATAACATTGCTATTGTAAGTTGACGCTTTCCACACGAGTAATGTACATTTTTTTTTTATGGCCACAAATTAAGCACAATCTGAAAAAAATCTATTTTTATTTGAGAATGTTACAGGAAAACTATTGAAAGAAAAAACTTAAATTAACAATTTCTTATAATTGTGGACATTAAAAGTAATATTATTAGAATTTGTAAATTGTAACGAATTATAAAGAATTGAAGAGATAAATTTTTTTTTGTTAGTACATTATGTACAGTAGCAGGCTCGATGTTGGTGTCTGGATGAGGTGGAGTGACGGCGTTTAAAGTAATGCTGATGGTACCCATAATTTGAATGACAATTTTAAATCTGTTACGAGCAGAATCATTAATAAAACCATTCTTCTGCAACTGTAGACGATTTCCAACGCCCATGTCTTTTCAGAGAGGTTATATCTTCTCCTGCATTGGGTCGGCAAAGACCACTTTTTTTCACTTGCTATCGTTTTAACACACGTCTTTCGGTTATTTTACTTTTATCAACTCTTTCGTACGTGCTCGGCCGTTGCTGGTACTCTTAACTGGCCTTTCTTCAAAACAATTTTGATTTGATCAAAATACGTTCGTCTAGGTCGACCTCTTTCGACTTGCCCATTTACACTATCCTTATAAATCTATTTCGATAATCCTCTTTGATCTATCCTTTCTACGTTTCCAAATCATCTAAGTATTCCTTTAACTATCTTTGTTACCACATCTTCTTTGACATCAAGGCGATACCTTATCACACTATTTCTAACTTTATCCACGACAATCACTCCAGTTATACTTATTAACTCCACAGCATTGATCTTACTTTTATGCTTCTTTTGCCACACCCAGCATTTACTTTTTCTTAATGAAAATGTGTATTGATTGCTCCAACTTGAAAGATAGGATAGTTTTTATCACAATAAGTCTTTACGAAAAGGGTGAGAGGGGGCTGAAATATAATAGCTAACAAAAATGATTGATATTAGTGACGAAATCATAGTTACTGGAGTCGCTAAGTTTAACAATGATATTCCCAATTTTGTAAGTACCCTTACGAAAGGGGTGAGAAGTTGATGGATTATTAAAACTTTTAAAAATGGCTGATATAAGTATCGAATTTATAGTCTGTGGATACGCTGAGTTTGATAGTGACATTTATTATGTCAACACTCTTAAAATAGGAGTGGAAAGGGGATGAAACATAAAAAAATATGTATTAGTGTCGAATTCATAGTTTTTAGGGTCGCTGAGTTTGATATTATGACATTTCCAATTTTGTTAGTACCTCTACGAAAGTGGTGGAAATGAGATGGACTATCTTTCTACTCGGTCACCTGTTTCCCTTCTCGTTCCTTGTACCTTTCCCTGGACGGTGAGTTTTTCCAGTCCGTTTCTTCGGACGATATGTCCGAAAAAGGATGTTATTCGCTCAGAGACGATGGTGCGCTTTTTTTTTGATCTTCAATTGGTTTAGAATCGACTCGTTTGTTATTCTTTGTGTCCATGATATGCGTAACATCTTTCGCCAACAGCACATTTCAAAAGCATCGATAACGCGTTTATCCGTTTCCTTGAGTGCCCAGCACTCTGATGCATATGAGAAGACTGAGAATACTAGAGTTTTAACGAGTCTGGTCTTTAACGAGTCTGGACTATAAAAACTATTAAATACGCCGATATTAGTGTCGAATTTATAGTTTCGGGGTCGCTGAGTTTGATAGTGATATTCCCAAAGAAGGTAAGCCAACGTTCGGGCAGGACAACGTTTTCCGGGTCCACTAGTAATTTTATATTTTTTATTATAGGATTTAGAAGGGTTATAGCAAGTCATGCCTTTTATAAAACTTTTTTTCTGCTTATAAAGTTATACGGGGCATCATTCATTTGTTTTCCTGCCAACATTCTTCACTCAATATCACAGTCATACTTTCCGACCCTCGTAAATTTTGAACCTACATTTATAAACTCTTACTTTTTTAACTCTTTTTACTTTAATCAGCACCTCACAGTTTATCCTGCTTTCTTTTTATATAAAAACTATTACTTTTGTTTAGCTTATATTTACGTTTATCACTTTGATTTTTAGGACATCTTGCATAATATTAACCATCGCCTGCAACTTCTCACCGATCACCGGTGTAAAGGAGACATTTGACGATCAAATAAATCATTCTTAATCCATACGCACTCTTTTTTAAATCTTTTAAAAATGTATCCACTATTTTATGTATATTTCTAATTTTGTTAATGCCCACCACTTGCTTTTCCGTAGGCAGAGACCACTTACTTTCACTTGTTACGGTTCTTACACACATCTTTCGCTCATCGGTTGTTGATACTTTTTATCTGGCCTTTTTTTAAACAATGTTGATGCGATCAAGATTTATTCGCCAAGGTCGACCTCTACCGACTTGCCCATTTACACTCGTCTTAAAAAATTCGTCAATCTTCCTTCGTCCATCCTCTCTACGTGTCCAAAATATCTAAGCGTTCCTTTATCTATCTTGGTAACCACATATTTTTTCACATCTTTATTTTTATATAAATACATGTCACCTTTTTTTGACATTTTTTGTCATTTTGTTTCTTTGTTTTAAAAATATTAATGGTATATTTAGTTAGTTACTCGTGGCGTTAAATTATTTACGGTCATCAAATCAAGTGCTCTCGACGAACAGCTTAAATTTTTAATGAAATGCATCCTGATAAAAATATGGGCCACCAGACCATCAAAGAGTTAGTACGGAAATTTGGAAAAACTGGATCTTTTTGTAATAAAAAAAAAATAATCCCAGAGTTCTCGACGATGTTAACAAACATAATTGTAGATAATGGGATGACGAAAATCCTCAAGATAATATCCTCAGGATAATACTCAGTTTCCAGCAAAAATCAATGTAAGGGCTGGTATTCTAGGAAATGAGACTACTTTTTATTGACCGAAACCTAACGGAAGAATTGTACCTAAAATTATTAGAAAATAAAATTGATCCACGTATTATAAAGTCAATAGAAAGACAAGTTGATGAACGGAAAAATATGGTGCTAAAGAACAGAATTTTTTTTTTTTTTTAGTCGCAAAAAGGGTAGACCTATCGTGTGGGCCGTGGACGGAATATATACGGAATTTATACCTTCAACAGGACGGAGCTACACCACATTACGCAGCTAGACAATGGCTGGACGAACGATTTTTAAGACATTGGATTGGAAAAAGGGTTTTATATAATGGCCTGCAAGATCTCCACATCTAACACCACTTGACTTTTTTTTGTGAGACTATTAAAAACATTAGTTTACAAAACTACTCCCGAAGACATTGAAGAAATAAAGTTTAGAATAACTGAAGAATGTAGAAAAATTACTAGCGAAACTTTGCAAAGCGTTCGAGAAGAATTTGAAAATAGGTTATATTATTGCCTGCAAAATAACGGAGCACACTTTGAACAGTTACTGTAAATTTATTTAAGGAGCTGTTTGTAATTAATTTCATTTTAGTTTCTGTTGTAATTTCGCAATGATTAATGTTATCTGCAAAATAAATCTATAAAATAAATTATTGTTTATAAGGCTAATTTGCATTTTTCTTGGGTTTTCATTTGATGTATCACAAGGTAGACGAAGAGATACATTTTTAACGTAGACGTCATACGACCTATGTGGTTATTTAAAAAAAATTATAATGGCGTGCTACATGTTAATAACTTTCATTTGTCAATTAAAAATTATAAAGAATAATCCCATTTATCTCTATACAAATATATAAAAACTTATTTAAAAAAATACCGCCAAATATTTTCTAAAACCGGTATATTAAAAAAAAACCTTTTCTCCCCTAGAGGCTGCAAGATTTACGGTAGTAAAAGCTCGGTTATTTACTACCGTTATAGCTGAAGGGGTTAAATGACCTATTGACCAATAGTAAGGGTGAGAGCATCGAAGCAAAGTAATGTTACTTGCTAATAACTGTTTGTATGTTTGGAATCTTAAAATTAAATAGACAGCAACTATGTATCGTTAGGACATTTTGTGTTTAAATTGTATTGTCTTAATTTAGCGAACCTCTGTATTTATATCTATGTATAAATCTATGATTGAATTGTTATTTCGAGATGCTGAATATGATGTATTTATAAAAGAATAATTGCAAAGTAGCAAGTTCTCGTATCGGTGTTGATAATTTGTTTGACATTGGTAAATTTGTAACTGACAGCACCAAACTGAATCGGATCATCAGCTATTAGGAAAATCAAATGATTATTTATGGGTTGCAGAAAACATATATACGCAAGGTAAACATTTAAGGTTCGAACATCAACAACAACTTAACAGTTTTGGTCGCTGAAATATAATTATTTAGATGTTGCGTAATTGGAAATAAACTTTTTCATTTCGTGTTTAATTTTGACAGAATAAGGTCGACTTGATCTTTTCCACATACATTTTAATGAACTTATTTTATATTATCAAAATTATTTTTGTCTTGAACTTTAATGATTAAGCAATTAAGCTTTTGACTTATCTTGCACGCAATATTTTTTTAACGACGTCTCTGGAATAGAAATAAAATCACATAACATAGCCCATTAATCGACATTTATAGGGACAAAGCAATATTGCTCCAATTCAAAACGAACCACTTACAACTCTTTACTCCAAAAAGTGCAAAAATAATGTGGTGACCGCAACCAAGATTAATAACGGTCGAAACTCGAGTTATTTAGTTTTTGTAACTACTTTTAATAACTCTCTTGAATCCTATATTAAAAAAATATAAATTTATTGCATTTATATTTTTTTAATTAAAAAAGTAGATTAATAGGATTTTTAAAATATAAATTTTAATTTATATATTACCTTTAATTTATTTTCATTTTTATTTAATTCTTATAGAGCGTTGCATAACTTTATAAGCAGCCTGAACGTGTTAAAAAAGCATAAAGAAATGCTGGTGCCTACATTTTTGTATGGTAGTAAATGTTGGGTTTGAAAAAAGAAGTATAAAAGTAAGATCAATGCTGACTGGACCTCAAAAGACAGGAAATTTTTGGCCAGCCATCCGGCGACCCAGAACTATATTGTTCTCACCCAGTACAGAACTTGTACAATCTTGTACAAGATACGAAAGTACTGGATTGGGTACAAGGAACAGTGTGTGTAAAAAATGCTGTGGTGTAAAAAAAGATGTGGTAACAAAGAAAGATAAATGGATGCTTAGTTGGTTTGGGCACGAAGAAAAGATGGATAAAAAAAGATTTATAAGAACAGTGTCTATAATTCAGAGATTGAAAATTCTTAATGAATTACCCTGTATACATTTTTTATTATCGATTAAACTTGTCTATTATTTAAAAAAAAATTATTTCATAAGCCAAAGATAACATTATTTTTTTTTCTTAATGTAGGTGAACATATACAAAAACAAATTAGTGAAAAACAAGAATAGATAGATTTGTGAACTGATTTAATCAATTTCCTCGAGTTGGAACAAACTGAGAAATCAAGATCACCTTCCAGAGATAGTGTCAACATTTTTTATGCTCCAAAAGATCAAATTAATTAACACTTTTAAAACTTTTCGTAACACAGTTGAACTTTTTTAGTAGCACATTTGGGGCCCAACGGGGCAAGGTTAACTTTATGTTAAAAAACCTGAAACAAAAAAAATCGTTATTAGTGTAATTTTAATTTACAAAATAGTAATCACTTCAATTAGGGATATTTAATTTGTCTAGAGCTAAACATAAATAAAAATTCTTACCGATGTTATATTCACATTTTTTTTATCATTTAAAAAAACTATGTGTGCCCAAGAGTCTCTGGATGGCCTTAGGCAACCCTTACTTCAGTAGAAGTAATAGTGAAAAAGATGCTTGTAAAGTAATAGGGTCTACACATAGACATATAAGATAAGAGTCCAATCTTATATCTATGTGTAGACTCTATTCATCAATACTAGCGTGGTCTAATTATTAGAAAAAAAAATGTTCTTTTGTTTTGTGTGCTGAACAAATATAACACCAAAGTCGGTCCCACCTATAAATGTCGCTTTTTCTTCAAGAAGTAGTGAGAGCCTCCTAAGTAAAGCTGCTGACAGTAATTAGGTTTACATAACAAAAGAATTTCTTATTAATAAAATTTTTTTACATTTTAATATCTGTCATATTTATATACGAATTTAAATGACAACATTTGTGATCTTAAACATACCTAAATACATGTTAACTTTGTTTTAATTTAATAATTTTTTAAAATCCAAATAAAATGTATAAGAAGTTTATTTAAAACCTATTGTTAGCCATAAGTTCAAAAGTTTTTAAGTCATAACTAACCTTACGGTAAGTACTGAATTTGTTAATTATAACAGTGAATTTTTCAAAATTATATTTTTGCCCCTGATAAAGAAAATAAACATTTTTGAAATGTTGGATAGTAAAAAAAAGTTTTAATAGCCACTTTTAGACAGAATCCCTAAAAACATAACAAAAGTTTTGTTATATATATTTTAAGGGTAAGTGTGAAATTTATAAATAAAGTACCAACATGTGAAATGGATTGAATCTAATATGGATTTGATAGAGATTGATATATCATATACTGTCTTGGAAGGTTTAAAAATACTTGTTATTATTTTTAAAAAAATAAATAAATTAACAATAATAATGAATTGAAAATAACAAAATGTAAGCTTGTAAAAATCATCCACGTGTTAGGTTATTGTCATAGACATATCAGGCTGTTAATGCGCAATCTTAGCTAAATAGAGAAGCAAGGAGCATTCTAAATCGTTCTCTTTTTACCGAGTCGACGCATGTCACGCCCATTTGCTCGGTCTATTCTTATTTGTCTATGGGTCTACACTAACTATTAAGGTACAAACCTTTTGACTGTGCCTGGTATTTGCCACGTAAAAGTAGATTAAATTCAATACAATTAGAAGCAGCATTCGTAGAAAATTCACGAACGTTCATGTTTCGAAATAGAATGGGAAGGAACGCATTAAAAAAAATAAATTAGTCACGTGAAAAATATATAAAAGGCGAATAATTGCCGGCTAAAAAATGTACAAACTTGTGATGTATAGGTTTGCATGCCAGGTACAGATCAATCAAAATAAAATTACATTTTTGTGTTGACTTGCCTACATGAAAAATTTCGTTGGTTCGTTTTCTTTCGAATGTCGACGTTATTAATATTGCAGCAAATTGGTAATTTGCTCCTTAGCAAGTTATCAACTTATTTGATATATAATAACCACTAGCTGTGTGTTTGTAGATATATACCCGATAAAGATATGTTTATACAACGATATATAATTTGGGTTGATGTTCGCGTTTTGTGATTTTTTTTTTACTTTTTCGTAATGTACATAATATTTTAACTTGTAATAAACACAATCGTAAAATAATTTTTTATTTAATACATACTTTACATCAAAACCTTAAACGTAATGGGTAACACGATTTTATGTTTTTAACATCATTTGTTTTATATGCTTATTGGACGAGAGGTATACTATAGATCTTATAAACTAATTAGAACTTGAATAATTGGTGCATTTTTTTTTATTACTGCAACAACGGCATATTTGGGATATGTTCTACCCTTTCTTTTTAAGGGGCTACCTTTATTACTAATTTAATATCAGTGATTCTCCATGTGGGAAATATAATTGTTCAAAGAATTTAAGAAGGATTTGCTGTTGATAATGCAACTTTAACCCGATTTTTTTCATTCCATTTATTATTTTTGCAATAATAATTATTTATTTATTATTTTTACATTAAACAGGATCTAATACCCCTTTAGGAAAAAACAGAAACATTGACAAAATTCAATTTCATTCACATTTTCTTTTAGAAATAGCGTTAATTTACATATTGCCACTTATGGAGCAGAAACCTGGACATTTAAAAAAAGCGATACCAGACGGATAAATGCCTTCGAAATGTGGGCATACAGACGGCTACTGCGGATACCCTGGACGACCCACCGTACAAATGAATCTGTTCTTCAAGAACTAAATATTTAACTAAATCTGTCAAAAAAGATAAACCGAAGCTTTTTAACAAATATCGGCCACATTGCAAGAAGGACAGACTCATTGCAACTACTAATAGTTGAAGGAAAAGTAGAGGGGAAGCGCCCACGCGGAAGGTCACCCAAGAAATGGGTGGACCAAACTAAAGATCTAATCGGCCAAGGCCTACATGAAAATGTAAATATGGCCCAGAATAGAGGGGAGTGTTACAATACTATAAGTGCTGCTACAGGGGCATCATAGTCACTAATCCCTTCTCAGGAAAATGGACCAGAGAGATAGAGACATATATCTACGTTAACAGTTTTTAATAACAAATTACAAGGGTCGACAATAATAATGATCATTTCTTAATGACCTTCATTTTTAGGCAAATAAACACATAGAAGAAGACGCACAAACTGGAAAAACATGAAAAAAAAAACAGAAAAAATACTTTTATTCTGTCACAGAAGAAAAGAACAGAATGCCGCCCCCATCACAACACCGGGCAATAAGAAGGAAGAAAAAAGAAAAAAGACGACACATATCGTACACACACTTTAAAACAAAGCTATTTGCAATAAATTAGTGTAACTAAACGCCACTTTGACTCTAACAGAATGGTGCCCTGCACTGCGTTAGGTACTTGTGCACTGACTTCATCGGCCACTTCTGGATCTCAGGGACACCGGCACGAGAGACAGCCCAGTACACATATATTAACAAGTAGTGTCCAATTGTATACTCCTCAAAAAACAACTGAAGGTTACGTCAATTTTGGCAAAAGGACAAAGTGCCTTTTTGGCAAGACCGTCTAGCATGGGGTCTATCGCGAACGCGTATCTTTATCTCACGAGAAAAAAATATGGCCAAAATATTTGAAGTCGGTTATAAACAGCCTAATATAAAGATAAACTACTGTTTTTTTACAAACATAGCTAATTATTGACACATGAATACATTCAAACAAAATTTCAGCTAAAAAATATCCCTAGACATTGCGGTTGTGTGTATTTCCTGCTTGTTTTCCTGCTAAGTAAAACTTTCGGGAAACAACAGATATTTCCAAACACTCGGGATATTAATACCAAAAAATTGGGGTTTTCAAGATTTCCAAAAAAAAATAAGGTCGATATTTACAAAAAAAAAAATTACCACAAAAATTGGGAAGCTGTAAATGTAGATCAATTACTTGATTAATTAATTAGATTTTGAACTTATTAACTTTAAAGAGATGAATGTAAATGATGATAAAAAACATTCTTTATTTCCTCTAATCCCATCTGACAAGTGACAAATTACTCTTATACAGGAATTAACCAAATATCAACATGGTCCGCCGTTCGCTCTTAGGAACCGTTCCCAAAATTTTTCGTATTGTAATTTTTGATGAGACAATTAATCACGCGCATTATCAAGTCTGGCTTTGCCGTCACCCGTGTCAAATCTCAGCCGAGATGGTTATCTCGATTTTTGAACAACCTTTCATCAACTACGAGGGGTAGTTGTCTACCAGAACATTGTAAAATACCCATTTAATACCCAATTACCGAAGCAAAAGTTTTTAAAAACTTGGTTAAGTAAACTGGTAAAAGGACTTTCAACAATGACGAATCTACTTTGGTGTGTTATTGAATGGACAAAATCTTTAGACAAGAAAATACCTACAGACATTATTTACCTAGATTTTGCGAAAGCGTTCGACCTAGTGCCAAAACGAAGACTACTGTCAAAATTGGAACATCTTGGTATACGAGGTAACCTATTCCAGTGGTTCTCTCTTATTTATAATATACGCAAGTGACCTCCAACTCCATATTCAATGCAACAAAGTTTTCTATGTAGACGACTCAAAAATATTCTCAGATTCATCTCTTTACATAAATCTTCAAGAAGACTTGGATTCGATCTCTAAGTGGTGCTCAGACTGGATGTTACCTCTTTATTCAGATAAGTGTGTAGTTCTTACAACGGCAAAAACAATCCGCGACATAAATATTTCTTAAACGGTCACGCCTTAAATGAAGTAAGTTCTTATAATGATCTTGGTGTTACCATTATTACAGATTTGAGCTGGTCCGAACATGTTGTAATTATTAGCAACAAAGCAAAAAGTAGGCTGTACCTCCTCAGCAGGTCTTTCGCAAAAGTGTCATTGCATAGTTCCGATCGTTTATATAAAACTTGTATGCGTCCAATTATGAAGTATTGTGGAACTGTAGTTCAGCGTCAATCAACCAGACTATCCTTCGGGCGTAGAAGGCCTAGTTATACAGAAAGACTAAGCATTATGGATTTACCGATTTTTGAACAACGTCATCTTCGTGGGGACATGATAATCACCTTTCCCATTTTAAATGTTAATTATCGAAACTTAAGAAGCATATTTTTTTTCGATACTGATAATCGGCTTCGAGGACACAAATGGAAACTGGAAAAAGAAATATTCACTTGTAGGACAAGGCAACATTTTTTATGTAATCGTGTTTTCTCAACATGGAACTGTCTACCTGAGGATATTGTAACGGCACCATCTGTCAATATTTTTAAGAACAGACTGGATGCCTTTTTATTTCCTAATTAATCTTTTGTTGTAATTTTTAATTTTCTAATTACTTTAATTTTTGTAATCATTGTATAGTGCAATTCAGGGCTTATGGATGCCCGTACCTTATTGTAATAATAATAATAATAATATTTATAATAAACTTACTAGTGTTTGTGCATCTGTAATATCAAGCAGGTCCTTTAAAATTTGGACTCTTTTCTGTAGTGATAAATAAAACATCTGGAGAAAAATAACAACAAACAATAAAAAGTTTTTGTTGCTATTTTCAACGGAAAACCCCCGTTGGACGACTATGGTCTAACAGTAATAAACAGACCTATGCAGGTTTTAATGGTTTTTCCCCGATGGACGACTATAATTTAACAATAAAAAACTGACCCATGCAAGTTAAAATGGTTTTTTTAACTATTAATTATATTTCTGAGAATATAAGAATCAAGAAAATCTCAGTTTGTTTGTCATTGACTGTCTTTAATAGAAAACATTTTAAACATAAATTGCATCTTAATTTCTATTAAACCAAAAAATAATATTACATTAATATTAAAAAACGGATACAAGATTGTTTTATTAGGTACTTATAAAGTACCCCTCGTATAATCCGACCATGTTAAAGAATAGTCTTTCGAACAAACGGTTTTATGTTTACAAAAAAAGTTTGATGAGCTAGCTCAAGTCCAGTTCATTTAGCGTCATCAACGTTACTAATGAACTCTTTTGTACTGGGTTATTTGTTAAAATTTCCGAGGGTACCCCACAATAATTAAATTTGAGTTTCCATAACTTTTAGATATGAGTTACTGATAAATTTTGTATGCGGAATGTTAAATATCAAAACTACACGAATGGATAAAATTGTCGTTATCGTTTTAATTCATTAAATGAAATAAGTTTAAATGTGTTTTTATTAGATATTTTTAAATTGATCAGAGTTTAAAATTAATTACCACTGAAAGGCACACCCACTTGGCTAAAATCGACAAAGTGGGATAAAACACCTGCAAAACACGACGAATATTAAAGAACCCTGCTTGACGGTTACAAAGAATCACCGGATTATAAAGGGTATTTTAAAAAAAGGTTGCCCGTTGCTAGGATAGATAGATCACTGCATAATAAGTTAGGTTTGTTAAGTAAAAAATTTTAGTAATGGCATCTGTATTCAAGATAGAGGGTGCTGAAAGAAGAATGCTTACACACATTTTTCAAAATATGTTGAAACTACTGGCAACATTGTAATGAAATTTTTTATGAAAATGTTTTGGAAGCTGACACATCGCATGAGTTTGTTTTTATATCTGACTCTCATACAGGGAACTAGTTACACGATTTTTACCGAGTAGTTTTAAACATAACTTTTTTGAGGTTATATTTTCCAGTCCAAATTTTATAAACATCATTTAATTTTACACAAAAAGTACTTTTGGGAAAACTTGATACTGTGTACGGTTTTCGGTATATTTTTTTCTGAAGTAGTACAAAAAACAATTACCTCTTTATTAAAAATTAAAAACAATAACATTATTTTTATGCTAAAGTTATTAATTAAACAACCCATAAACACCCCATATAATATATAGGTTAAAATTTAGTGTGGTTGTGTAAATGCTTTTTGTCGCTTTTTTTTATTCAGAATACTAATTTAAAATGGGCAAAACGAACAGTAAAGAAATAACTTTAAGAAAACGAGAAATGTCATTGATAATTTAAATAAATTTTTAAAAAGAATGGCTTGCAAATTCCAATTGAAAGATATCGTCGCCGAGTATTGGCTGCGACAGGAATATCAAATAAGGTAATTCGAAGTGTTCGCGATGGAGCTCAAGAAGTAGAGGCAGCAACCTTGTATTTCATCTTCAAAAACATTTTAGGGGAGACGTTGTTCTGGAAGCTTTATTTCATAAAGACAGGAACGAAGAATTAAACGTAAATAATTTTCCTATAAAACAAGAACAACGGCCAACTTTAAAACGAGTTTTACAAGAAATACGTGATGCACCAGTAGGTTTTGTTGGTGAATACTAACTCTTAGAATTAGGTTTAAATAGTAAAAAATGCGTCTGTCTGTTAGTCTGTCCGAACGAACACGATAAATTTAAAAACTACCAAACGGTTTTTCATTAGGTTTTTACCAATGAACGAAGTGATTTATGAGGAAAATTTAGGTGTATAATTCATTAAGGTTTTTTTTTAAATTTATAAAATATGACGTTGATTGTTAAATATATTGAAAAAAATCATGCCAACCAGATGCTTTTGATCTTATGTTAACATAACTCAAAATATGGGTGGCCGCCAAACGATGCATTAATCAAACGATAAAATCTTATAATTAATCGTATAAATCACTAAGCGCGACGACACTTCTGGTATTTTGATTGTTAAAAATAATATTAAAAATGAGCAAGTTAATAAAATAAATGATTTGATTCTGTCATAATTTAAAGCATAATCCCAAATCTTTTACTTATTTGGCACAGTCGTGGAAAGGGAGTACATTATCCAACTGAATTTTTAAATTATTTGAAGTCTCCCGGAATTCCGCCGCACAAATTAATATTAAAAGTAGTTTTACCTATTATATTACAAAAACTCTAGACCCACCTAAAATGTGTCACAGTACAACACTTTCTTCTTCAGGTGCCGTCCTCGTTGCGAAGGTTGGCAATCATCAACGCTATGCGTATTATTAAAACAGCAGATCTAAACAACTGATTGGTTGTGCATAGTCACGCAGATTCTTTAACCACGAGTGGCGTCTTCGTCCTTAAATCTTTCCCTGTATTATCAGTTGTAACAAGCTGTATTTTGACCCTCTCATAAAATGTCCCAGATACTGTAATTTTCGTTTTTTAATTGTTAGAATTATTTCTTTTTCTTTGTTCATCCGTCTTAGCACTTCAATATTTGTTATTTTTTTTATCCAGCTGATTTTTAGTATTCTCCGGTATGTCCAGTGTTCGAAAGCCTTCTTATATCTTCTTTCTTCGGGGTCCATGCCTCCATGCCATAAAGCAGCACAGACAGCACATAGCAATCTGATTCTCAAGGCCATACTGATATCTCTTGTGCAAAATATTTTTTTCATTTTCATAAACGCTGATCTTGCCTTTTCTGTTCTAATTCTTATTTCCTGAGAGCAGTCGTTGTCTTTGTTGATAATGGTACCGAGGTATTTGTATTTTTCTACCCGTTGAACAAGTTGGTTGTGTATGTAGATTTGTCCAACATTGTTCTTTTGCCAATCGACAGAAATTTAGTTTTTTTCACGTTTATTGTTAGTCCATATTTTTCGCTTTCTTCATTTACTTTGTTTACTAGTATTTGTAAATCTTGGAGTGTGCTTGCTATCAGTAATGTATCATCAATATACCTCAAGTTATTAATGGGTATTCCGTTTATGTTAACTTCCCTTGTTTCATTGCTTAATGCAGTTTTCATGATTTTCTCCGAATAAAGGTTGCCTGACTCCCTTTTCTATTTTTTTTTGTTCTGTGGTTTGTCCTTCTACCTTTAACGTTGCTTTTTGATTGTAATATAAATAATAGGGTGATCAAAAAAATAGATTATTTTTTTTTACAAGTGACACGGAAAAATGGCTTGCTAGACACCTTAAAAAATTCTCACCAAGCATGAGCTCTTAATTTTAATAGGAAGATCCTCCGCATCGCAGTTTTGTATTTTTTTCTCAGTCCAATAGAAAAAAATTCATACCTCATCATTTATCGATTGAACAGAAAAATATTTCGAAAGGAATTTTTTAGGAAATTTAATGCTCTACAAAAAAGGTATCTTATATTTTTTCCGTAAACCTCACCATTTGAAAGATATTAAGGATTTAATTTTGATTATTTTAAGACAAATTTCATTTTTGTTTATAAATTTTAAAACTCGACAATAAATGACTTTTACAAAATGTGCAATACAAATTTTTGCACAGGTTTTCCGATCAAATGAATTTCCTTATCCATATTTTCGATAAATATCAAGTTAATTCACGTAGTAACTGCAATATTTGTAAATAATTAATCGTTCGATCACATATACGAGATCATAAATTTTGGAAACACCAAAAATTCTGTAGAAATAAATGTATACAAACCAACGACAACATAACGAAAAAGGAAAAAGTAGGTGGCGCTAGTTCACAATTCAAACAGATGAAATAAAATACAAAACAAAAATTCTCTAGAGGAGAAATTTTCCCTAGGATCGTGATTTCTAATGATTAAAAATAAAATGTTTAAAATAATTGAAGAAAAATTTTGATAAATTTAAAAATAAAACTCAAATAATACTTATATTAATGACAAGAAATGAAATTCATATGAAATTTATAAATTAAATTGAAATTTTTCGAATATCTCATTAAAATCCGTACACATGAAAGTTTAATGATGAATATCTTTTGAAAAGTTAATTTCATCGCCAAAACATAAAAAACCATTTTTATAGAGCAGTTAATTTCCAACAAAAATTTGTATTGCGCATTTTGTAAACGTCATTTATTGTCGAGTTATAAAATTCATAAACAAAAATTAAATTTGTCTTAAAATAATCAAAATTAAATCCTTAATAACTTTCAAATGGTGAGGTTAACGGAAAAAATATAAGATACCTTTTTTGTAGAGCATTAAATTTCGTAAAAAATTCTCTTTGGAATATTTTTCTGTTCAATCGATAAATGATGAGGTATGAATTTTTTTCTATTGGACTAAGAAAAAAATACAAAACTGCGATGCGGAGGATCTTCCTATTAAAATTAAGAGCTCATGCTTGGTGAAAATTTTTTTAAGGTGACTAGCAACCCATTTCTCCGTGTCACTTGTAAAAAAAAATAATCGATTTTTTTGACCCACCCTAATAAATAAGCAATAACTCTGATGTTTTTCCTGTCTAAATATTTTGATTTTAAAAGTGTGATGAGATGGTCGTGTTTTACCCAGTCGAAAGCCTTGTTGTAGTCTATGTAGCATATGTACAGATCCTGATTTATGTCTATGCATCGTTGTGCGAGTACATTTAAAGCGTATAATGCTTCTCTTGTGCCAAAACCTTCTCGAAAACCTACTGCGTCTCGCTGATATCTTCATAGAATTCATCTACCAATTCGTTTGATTTATCTGCTGTCAGGGCATATATTTAAATAATGTTAATTTTACAGTGGTTGGTTTGGAGTTGAAGTATTAATATTCGATCGGATACAGGAATAAAGTTTATTACCGATTTGTTTCTTTGTTTCTTCTTGGACACTAAAATTGTGACTGCAGTGATTGTCATTGTTGACTGAAAATTATATGGTACCGTTGGTTGTGGGGTATTCTCCATAGTTTGTCTATCGTGTGCCACTAATTCCTAAGATATCTATATTCATTCTGTCCATTTCTTGCACAACATTGTTTATTTTTCCTGCTTTATGTAAGCTCCGCACGTTCCATGTCCAACAACCGAAGAAGCCCTAAAGTTTTCTGTGCTATTTCTTCTTCTGCCGGATCTTGGTCTCCGATCTACATGATCAGTAATTGTTATTCTCTTTTGAGATATTTGTCATAATGATTTTTCTTGTCATATCCTTTAGGATATTTACTGTAGTAGTCATCCCGTGGCTTTCCACATCCATATGCCGTTGATTACTCTAGTAATTCATACGCCTTTGGGACCAATTTCTAGGCCCCAGGACAAATAGGTGCCCCAACTGATATCAACTTCTCTACCATAAGCTGTTGGCTAATATGAGAGAGTTGCTTATTCCAGCAACCATTCAGTCGACAGAGCCTCGTTTGTTTTTTAGCAGGGTGTACCACGTGCAGGTGAGGTTGTCATTTGGGTCAGCTTTATTTACTGGTATTTTGCAGATATTTAGCTGTCACCCCGACAAGATTAAAAATAGTTAATTTAAATTTTTTTTAACAAATGTACAATATTAACTTGCTACAAAACTGTTTTGATACCAAGAATGCCGATGGTACCCTTAGAATTGTCCTTTTAGTACAAACGGCTTTAATTTTTAATTAAATTAGCGCTTGGAAGGACTACTAATAAAGAAAAGGGTATTTAAAAGTTGCTGGAATTAACTTTACTATTTAATGCTTTTAACACGGCCAATTGTATGTTGCCCTATCATGTGTTACATCTAAACACGTTTGTTTTTACACGTAATTCGGCAGAAGTTATCAATGTTAAAAACAAAGACATATTTTAGTTGGTTTTAATTACGTATGTATCTATTATTCACCTATTTAAATATTTGCAAAACTGTTGGAAATAAAATACACCTCTTCTCTATATTTATCAATCTGCTATTTCTATATACGTTTATAAAACAAAGCCCCCGCCGCAACTTATTGTTACACATGAATTAACGTGCGTTGGTCTCGCAAAAACTTGAAAATGGCTTAATCGATTTGAATAATTTTTTTTGGGTTCGTAAGTGTTAAGACAAGTTTTGTTTAAAATAAAACACTCTTAAGATAAGGTTGAAAGGGGTGAAAATATAAAATTTTTCAAAAATTCCCGATATTAATGTAGAATTTATAGTTTTTGGGATAGCTAAGTTTGATAGTGACATTCTTAATTACGTAAGCACTCCTATAAAAGGAGTGAAAAGGGGATAAAACATAAAAACTATCAAAAACGGCCGATATTAGTGTTAAAACCATAGTTTTTGGTTTTTGTTAAATTTAATAAATGATGTGCTCTTTAATAAACGGTGCAGTGGGGACGTTGCTTATGTGCCTTCAAAGAGTGAATCTAATTGGTATTGAAACGGTTATTAAAGAAATATATTTTTATTAATAAATATCAAAGTGACTTTCACACTTTTTATGGTTAAAATTATTTGTTAGTTCTTTTACCCGAGGTTCAGTGATACTAACACAAACATTAATAAACAACTTCCGACTGTATGTGTAGCATTAACTCATTAAATAAAAAAAAACATTGTGATATTTTGTTTAACAAATCCATTGCAAGAGTTGTGCGTTATTATGGCCAATTTCACAGATGAGAATAAAAAAATACCGGTTTGAAATTTTTTTTTTGTGTTATGCTTATTACTTACCGAACAAGGAAATGATTATTTTGTTAAATATTAACATTTTATCTTGTTGTATATTAAATTATTACACACGATTTTTTTTTGTACGTTAGTCTAGTAATGTAATAATCTACAGGATCCTTATTCCACTTGCTACACTTTTTACACATATATTTTGCTTCCTCTACTTTCATTAGTGCTCTTATGCATGCTCGTCGGTTGTTGGTAGTCTTGACCTGGCCTTTCTTCAAAACAATGTTGATCTGATCGAGATATTTTCGCCAAAGTTGACCTCTGACGGCTTGTCCATTCCCACTCGCCTTATAAATTTGTTTCGTCAATCTTTCTTCATTCATTCTTTCTACGTTTTCAAACCATCTAAGCATTTATTTATCTGTCACAGTATTACCACCCCATTAAATAAATTTTAATTAACCTAATGACTCGAAACACTCACGAATATTACCAAGTATCCATGGACTTATCTGCTTACATTATTATTAAAAAAAAAATTCTTATATCTTTGGAAATTAAATTCCTGGACAAAATTACCGCAACAATCTAAAATTATTCAAAAATTTGATTTATTTTTTTTATCTCCGTTTTTAAAATTTATCTTGTATTTGAATAGTAAGCTATGAACATTTTGTCTGGTTGTTAATTATCATCATCATCATCAATCGACAAACCGCGTCCACTGCTGGACAAAGGTCTTCCGTAGCTTTTTCCATCCTTGCTGATCCTGTGCTGCCTGTATCCAGTTGGTCTTTATCCTTTTAATTTTGTCGGTCCATCTAGTTGGACGGCCTCTACTTCTGTATGCGTCTTGGTGCGGTCTCCACTCAAGTATCCTATTTGTCCAGCGATTGTTAAAGTCGCACAACATGACCTGCACAGTTCCATTTTAAGGTTGTTATACGGATAACCGAGTCCGTCACTACGGACCTTTCCCTTAATGTTATATTTGGGATCCTGTCTCTTAGCGATATACCTAACATCGACCTCTCCATGTTCCTCGGCACGATACTTTTTCTATTTGTAGTGTTCTTTGTGAGTGTAATTGTTTTAGCCATGCAGAGGTCGAATACTTTTCTTTTTTGGCATATTGGAATGTCTGACTTAAAAATATTGCGCAGCTTTCCAAAGGCCGCCCATGTTAGGCCTATTCTTCTCGATATTTTACGAGTTTAGTTGTCTCTACCAATAAAGATTTCGCGATTAAGGTATTTATAAGAGCTTATTTTGATTACCTTGCTCATTATAAGATTTGTCATGTATTGAGTTTTGTTGGTGATGATTTTGAGTCCAACAGAGTTCGATGCTTTCCTGAGTCTCTGTAGCATTTGCTTTACTTCGTCAATACTATCTGCGATACTTAAAATATCGTCGGCGAATCTTAGATGGTTTAGTTTTTCGCCATCTATGTTTATGCCCAAGTCACCAAAGTTGGCCTGTTTGAACATATATTCTGGGAGGGTTGTGAATAACTTTGGTGATATGACATCTCCTTGGCGTATACCTCGTGCAATATCAAAGTCTTGTGAATCATCTTGCAGCCTAACATAAGCTTTTGCTCTTTGGTCCACGTGTTTGATGACCTCGATGTATCTATAATCGATACGGCACTCAGCAAAAGCTTGCAGCATTTTATGCTGGTTTATTGTGACGAACGCCTTTTCGTAGTCGACGAAAATTATGCAGAGAGGTTTATTATATTCGATGCATTTTTCGATAAGGGACTTAACTATTTAAAGAATGTCATTCGTGCCAAATCCGGCTCAAAAGCCAGCTTGCTCCCGGGGTTGATATAGGACGAATTTATTAGTTAACCTCTTGTTAATGATTCACATAAATAGCTTATATATGCAAAAGTAAATTGATAGGTCTGTAATTTTGCAGGTTGGTGATATCTCCTTTTTTATGCAGTATTATAATTATTACCCGATCCTTTTGGGAAGGTGTTGTCCCAGTTTATAGGCAAGCATTAAATAACTTGCATAATGCATTTAATAACGTAGTTTTACCTGCTTTTAGAGACTTGACTGCTACGCCGTCGTCGCCATTTGCTTTATTGTTTTTTATAACTCTTAGGTTAGGTTAGGTATCATGTGAGTGGGGCGTAGGTCACCCCTCCACTGCGACCAATAGTAGGTCTATTGTGGTTCACACCTAGAGATTACCGTTCACCGCACAATCCAGCCCTTCTTACGAAGTTCATGTTTGTATGGGGTGAGATTTTCTTAAAATCAGTAGCTTCTAGGTTGGTAAAATCAAATATGTTAAACCTTATTCTTCCCAGGCCGGGGCATAAACATAGTATATGTTCAGCAGTTTCATTTTCCACGCAGCAAATTCGACAGTTCGTTTGTTGATTCAGACCTATCCTTCCGAGGTGGTATCTCAGACGATAGTGTCCTGTAAGCAGTCCCGTTAGAATTCGCAGGTCATTCCTGCTTCATTCTAGGATCTGCTTAGTTGTTTTCTCTAGGGTTTAGGTAGAAACGCCTTCGAGTGAGTTAACCCTGGTATATTGGACCAGTATGTCAGTATTTTCCTTTCCACCCAGTCCGAAATAATAGTTTTGGCGGCACTTGTAGTGACTCCTAAAACCAGTTCTGGTCCAGTGAACGGATATTCGGCTCCCTATTTTATAAGGGTGTCAGCTTTTTCGTTTTACCTTACCTCTTTACCACTTTCATACAAGTTTAGAAGGTTTAGAGGTCTGTAGGTCTGCTTTCTTGCACACAATTCGATAGCGATGACTTCAGTCTAAAAATGGGTAGCATACCTGCCAAGACTAGTAGATATTTTAATCTTTGGTTTCCTGCTGAAAACACCGGCCCCAACTTCATCTGGGGTTTTTGAGCCATCCGTGTACATTACGTATTAAGTCTCTGGAAAGAGGATTTCTTTCCTCATCCATTCATCTCTCTTCGAAAAGAGGACTTTGTACGACTTTTTTACGTGTATTTTTGTTACTAGTATATCAGGAACCATACCGAGAATTTGTAGGTTTTTTGTTTCACTCAGTATCCCGGAGTGATCCCCAAGCTGCTTTTCTTTAATTTGCCTTTTTAGGAACAGGAATCTGTATAAGACCATCCTAGACTTCCTCTCTAAGAGAATATCTAGGAGAGGAGGATTTAGAAGGTGTTTTATCGCTACCGTTGGTGTGCTGGACATAGCTTCAGTTATGGTTAGGTATTCCAGCCGGTGAAGGCCAGCAAGCTTTGTTCTGACTGTCTGTTGTAACCCCTTGGTCCACCAGTGTTGAGAATTGATCAACTGACAGCTCACCCAACCCAACCCAACCTTGACCCTATCCTCACTTAATACTATTGTTTTATATAGAGTCAAAGTTGGTAATTATGTAAATTGATAGTTTCGTACAATTAAGTTGGCAAGCTATAAGCATCTTTTAATAACTTCATGTGACAGCCACACACCGAATTGAATAGCGATAGGCAAGACGTGCTCCGAAATTTGTAATCACGTTTGTTATAAACATTGTACAACAATCCGACGATTGTTTTGGCGTTAGTCTTGTTTATTAAGATAAGTGTCATTGTATTAAAAAAAAATATATGTCACTTTTCAGTAAAATTAAAACTGTATTTTTCTTTTCAAAGTTTGTCGCCACATGCTAATTTTTGATTGTAAGTCAATAAATTCAGTTATTGCAAAATCTGGACTCAATTTTTCATCAACCAAACCCAAACCCACTGCAAATAAACAACAATCAGACTACTAAACCTTACGTGACAATAGATATTATAATTGTTTGATAAATCCAGTAAATCTGTTTGGGGTTCTTTCCACAAGATTTACCGCATACTCTACTGAGATTCTAAAGAAAAAACCTGGCTTTGTTTATTTTTTATTCCAGGTGGGCGTTCCAGGTGAGTCTTTTATCCAGAACTACACCCGGGTAT
This sequence comes from Agelastica alni, assembly GCA_950111635.1. Taxonomy (NCBI): domain Eukaryota; kingdom Metazoa; phylum Arthropoda; class Insecta; order Coleoptera; family Chrysomelidae; genus Agelastica; species Agelastica alni. The sequence goes on along the minus strand of OX467710.1, from coordinate 47,274,332 downwards.
TTCACTTCCGCCACAAATGGAATGCTCTCTCCATATAGAACAGGCTGCCGAAGCTTATCTAGCTTTTTCCTTTTTGTAAAAGAAATAATTTCAGTTTTTCGGCGGTTAACAGACATATGTTTTCTTTCGCACCATTTATATACTGTAATAAGGGCTTCTTCGAGGACGTTTGAAATCGTCGCTTTAAATTTTCCTCTAACTATTATAACCAAATCATCCGCATAGCATTGAAAATCTACTTCCCGCATGGAAAGCTTGCATAGCAGAAAGTCGACTAGGAGTGATCACATTAGAGGGGAAAGTACCCCACCTTGTGGACACCCCCCAGCTGGCCTGAACCTAATCGTCTCTCCATGCAGTGATGATATTACAAATCGGTTTTCAATCATGCTTTTGATCCAGTTATAGATTTGACTGTCGATTCCTCTATCCCTAATTGATGTATAAAGTAACTGTGGTATGGCGATATTAAACGCTCCTTCTGTCTAGAAAAGCTGCCAGCGCAATTTACTTATATTTAAGGGAATAGCTCATGTTTCCTACTACATTATTTAGTGCTAAATTCATATATTTGCCTGTTTGGTGGGCATATTGATGAGGGGTTTAAGAGATGTTCTCCAAGATTCCCCTCTTTGATATGTCTATCAATAATTCTTTACAGAGTTTTCATTAAGAAGGAGGTGAGACTGATCGGCCGGAAGGATTTAGGTAGGGAATGGTTCACCGTACCCGTTTTACGTATGTAAACTCTCTCGACGTTGACCAGCCCAGCAGAATATAACTTCATATCTCTTAGTGCCTCTCTTATTGCGTTTAAGGTAATATTTGGAAGATAGGATATCAATAGGTAAAAAAAAGGTATGGTACACCAAAATTTTTTAATTCAAATTTTAATTTAATTTTAGTAAATCGTTAATATTTACAAAGATTCCTGGTTGGTTTATTAGAAATAAACAAAAGGGAAAATGAAAGTACATATCTTTTTTATGTATTCATTCTATCGTCATCTTCCCCCTTTTTTGTGTATACTGTCATGGACTTTGCTTTTTTAAATTATTTTTTGCTGTTCCTTGTTTGACAGTGCCAATATATAATGCCATAAGAAGCCCCATCCGTATGCACCCTTACATCGTGTAATTTCAAATATCTAGGACTTCATTTTAAATGGCTATTTATACGTACAGTTTTTACATTTTAAACCCTACATTACGATGAAATTTTCCGTAACTTTCTTTTGACTTCTTTAAAACTAGTACCAAATTTATTTAGTTATTTGATGAAGTAGTAGTATTTTACAGACAAAAATATTAAAAAAGAAAGTAAAAATTTTAAAAATGTTAAAATTTTACGAATTATCCTTATTGGGACATACAAAGCTTGGCATTTTAGCTTTGTGTTACATTAATTGGTAAACAAGAAGTAATTTTTGGATTTAGAGAAAAAGTTCAGAGATGGATTTACCAGCAGGCTAAGTTGGCTTGAGCTTAGTGCAGCAGATTTTAGAGGCGGCAAATTTGGGAACTATATTCACACAATGTACATTATTGCGTAAACATCATACAATAAACTGTGTTATACATATATAATGCATACATACATACATATAGTCACGCATTTTTCCTAAAGTGGTAGGTAGAGACCACTTCTTTCCACTTGTTATGGTTCTTACACACATCTATTGCTTCTTCTACTTTCATCAGTGCTTTCATACATGCTCGTCGGTTGTTGGTACTCTTGACCTGGCCTTTCTTGATCTGATCAAGATATGTTCGCCGAAGTAGACCTCTACCGACTTGTCCATTCAGACTCGCCTTATAAATTTGTTTCGTCAATCTTCCTTTATCCACCCTTCTACGTGTCCCAACCATCTATGCATTCATTTGTCTATCTTTGTAACCATATCTTCTTTTACACCACAGCGTTCTCTTATCTTACTATTTTTTACTTTATCCAACCGAGTCACTCCGGCTATACTTCTCAGACTACTTATCTCCGCAGCAAACCCAACATTCACTACCATACATAAGTGTAGGAACCAACACACCTCTATGCACAGCCAGACGTGCCTCTTTTATAATTTCTGACTGTTCATAAAGCTATACAGTGCCCCATTTATTTGTTTACCTGTCAACACCCTTCGCTCAATGTCACTGTCATACTTTTTATCTCTCGTAAACTTTGAACCCAATTTCACAAATTCATTTACTTGTTATACTCTTTTTCCCTCAATCGAAACTTCACAGTTTGTCATGCTTCCTTCTTTTTAAAAAACCATTACTTTCGTTTTGCTTACATTTAATTTTATCCCTTTGATTTTCAGGTCATCATGCATAACATTAACTATCGCCTGCAACTCCTCTTCAGATGATGCTAATATGACTTGATCATCGGCGTAATGAAGGCATTTGACGATCAAATCATTCATTTTCAATCCATACGCACTCTCTATTAAATCTTTTAAACAATCGTCTATGTATAAGGTAAACAGCCATGGCGAAGCCACACATCATTGTCTCACCCATTTTTCGATGTTAAACCAGTCCGTGCAAGCTCCGTTTATCCTGATATAAGCAGTGGAATCCTCGTTAAGTGATTTCAGTGCTCGTATTAAACTACCGCTAACCCCATACATAGATAATGTCAACCACAATTCACTACTTACCACTCTGTCACAGGCATTTTCCAAGTCTATAACTGACTTCTAGCCAAGAATTTTTGACTACACATATCATACATTATAAATTAGCTAAGAAATATTCCCAAAAATTTTGATTTCCTTCAATGTCAGTTTATTGATAGCATGAGAGGTGAAATTTTTTTTTAAACACATTCAAATAAATTGTAAAATTAACTAAAAACTGAAAATTGTAGAGCGGCAAACATTTAACAGCATATACTTGAAAAATATGTAGATCTGCCTTTGAGAAGAATTCGAACTTTTGTAACTATTGCTGAGCATTATCAACGAAGACCCTAATTTTTTGAAATAATTAAATATAGCAATTCTTCAATAATAAGTTGAATTTTGAGCTTTATCCATCATTGCCTACGGAGTATTCTTAAGGTTTGGTGGTTAAATAAAATATTTTATATTTAGGTGCACAGAAAAACAAATCAACATTCATTAGCAACAGAAATCATGATTTGTTTATATCGCACTCTGGTAAAAACCCCGATGAAGTATGTTCTCAAGTGAAAACCAAAAGCAAGCATTAAAAGAGGCACACCAAAAAACACCTGAAAAAACAGTTTCAACGCAAATAAATATTGTAGAGAAGCATGGAATAAGAACAAAAGAATTGCAAGAGACCGCTTAAGATAAAAATGTTTTATCACGACCCAATGTTGCTCTAGGAATAACAAAAGTCAATTATTAAAACAATTAATTTTAACATTTTATAATAGGGAATAATAAAAGTAACAAAAGAAATTGTTTTTAATAAAAACGTGTCGGAAACGTGTATTGGTATATTAATTAGTGTCCATGTTAATAGTATCCAAGTCTTTTTTTAATATATAATAAAATAACTGTCACAATTGACCTTTTTTAATCAACATAATTTTTTTGTAATTATAAATAAATTTTTAACGCTAAAGTAATCAAAGATATGCCATATTAAAGAAATGGAAATAGCTGATTTCCTTTTAAAACTCCGTATTCCTAACAAAAAAAAAAATTCTTATCTCCTATGATCACAATATAAAAAAAAATAACATACTTGCTTCTATATGATTACATCGGTTTTCATGCAATATCCACGACACCTGAGTGATATTTTTGGTTCTTTGTTAAAATAAATGTTACCGAATTTTTAGGTATTTAGCTGATTTAATGATATGGTAGACATTAATAATTAACATATATTTTACGGTCTATTGAATATCAGATAAAGAACGAAAAAAAAAACATTTAAATTATTAAATTCATTACTAACAGAAAACTAAAAATATACGGAGTGGGTCACAGAAAACAGTCCACCACGATATTTGATAGTATTCAATAGAATATAAGAAATTACTGCAATACTTCGATTTTTGTTCCAAGGGGAGCACAATTTTACGATATAGATATCTGTCATTTTTTGACCCCCTCTCTTTCACTTTCTCAACCTCAACACATGTGGACGCGTCATCGAGGCGCGGCAAACTGCATGCGGTTGTGCGACGCACGAACCGAGGCAGCTCGAACGCCATCCGATCATCATCATCAAACAGCCATTATTTGTGTCCACTGCTGAACATAGGCCTCCTCAAGACGTTTCCACTTCGTTCTATTCTGGGCTTCTTGGATCCAATTTCTGGCAAATATTTTGATATCATCTGTCCACTGGGTCGGTGGTCTATCTCTACTCCTATCTTGTCTTGGCCTCCACTCTAAAACCGTTTTCGTCCATCTGCCATCGGACATACGGGCCACATGGCCAGCTCACCGCCACTTATGTCGAGCTATATAGTTATATATGTCTATATAGTTATATTTGTCTTGGACTCCGGTTCGGAGTCCAAGACTCCGGTTCGTTGGCGAACGGTGAAATTTGGGATTCCATCTCGTCTTGTGATGCCAAGCATAGCTCTTGTCATTTCTCTTTGTGCTATTCGCAACTTGTAAATCGATTTATTTGTCAGTGTGAGCGTTTCTGCGCCATAAGTTTTTACCAACAAGACACATTGTTTGTATACTTTCCTTTTTAAGGAAATCGGAATATTACTTTTAAAAATATGTTGAAGTTTTCCAAATGCAGCCCAACCCAAGCCTATTTTCCGTTGTATCTCGCAAGTTTGATTATCTCTACCTAGTCTGATTTCATGACCCAAGTATTTATAATCGAAGACTTGTTTTATTTGGTATCCGCCACTTTCTAATGTACCACCAAGAACAAGGTTTGTCATAAGTTTTGTTTTCTGCATGTTCATGTTTAGGCCTACCCTCTTTGAAGCTTTTCTTAAATAATCCAACATTTTTCCAGCATCATTAAAATTATCTGCAAATAGTTCACCATCACCTGCGAAACGGAGATGATAAAGTCTCTCGCCGTCAAAGTTTATACCCTTGATCTCCCAGCTCAGTGTTTTAAAAAAACATTTGAGAACTGCTGTGAAAAGTTTTGGGGAGATTGTATCGCCCTGCCGGATACCTCTCTCTATTTTAAATTTATTTGTTGGTTTATAAAGCATTGCACTTGCGGTTACATTAGCGTATATGTATTGGATGAGCTCTGTATATCTGTAGTCTATTGTACTTTGCCTCAAGGCTGCCAGTATTGCTGTAAAGTTAAATGTATCAAAAGCTTTTTAAAAATTAATAAATATTAGTACTAAATGCTAAATATATTTACCAGCCTTTCTCTATAAGGGTCTTGACGACTTGAAGATGACCATTTGTTCCATAACCACTTCTAAAGCCAGCTTGCTCTCTAGGTTGGTAGAAATCAAATTTTGCTTCAAGACCTTTGGCGATTATTTTGGTGAATAGCTCAAGAGATGTGACAAAAGGATAATAAGTCTATAATTACCAAGGTCTGCTATATCACCTTTTTATGTAGCAGAATCATTACAGCATTATTCCATGTACTGGGGATGATACCGGTATGAATGCATAGATTTAACAGTAATACTAACGTGTTTATTAATCTCTCTCTCCCAAGTATAATGGATTCTATAACCACTCCGTCCTCTACAGGTGCTTTATTATTCTTCATTTTACTTATTGCATTCTCGACTTTATCTATGGATATGTTTTGTATTTTTTCTGACCCTTGATTTAAGTCCAACCGATTCCGACAAAAGGAAAGAAGACTATTCCTGCAAATTATCGCCCTATTGCATTGCTCTCAGTCATATCCAAAGTTATGGAAAAAGCGATTAACACAGAACTTATCAAATATCTAGAGAAATTTGAGATAATCCATGACAGACAATATGGATTTCGACAACTTCGGTCTACTGGAGATCTGCTGGCTTATGTCACTCAGCTCTGGACAAACACTATTGAAAAGTTTGGTGAATCCCGTGCAATAGCCTTGGATATATCTAAAGCCTTTGACCGCGTTTGGCACCAGGCATTGTTAAGTAAATTATCTGCCTACGGTCTCCCAACCAAACTGCGCCAATGGCTCTTGAGCTTCATGCAAGATCGCTCCTTCCATGTAGCAGTTGACGGTATTTCTTCTGAAGCTTTTAAAACTAATGCCAGGGTCCCACAGGGTTCCATCCTGTCCCCCACCTTATTTCTTTTACACATCAACGACCTCTTGAAAACCACCACGAACCCCATCTACAGTTTCGCAGACGATAGCACACTTGTCTCAACTTCACATCCTATCGATCACTTTCGGTGAATGATACAAATAGACTAAGGCAGGAACAGGTTGATTCCATCAATAGAGATCTTAAAGCAATCGTCGAGTGGGGAACCAAAAATCTTGTTTAGTTTAACGCCCAAAAAACACAAAGTGCCATGTTTTCCAAAAAAAGGAATTCCTCAAATCATCCCATCACAATGTCCGGAAATACCCTTGAACCAAGTTCCTTCCTCTCGATTTTGGGAGTCACGGAGTCCAATAATATGTCTTGGCATGACCATGTTGCTAACATCGCAAAGTCGGCAAGCCAGAGGCTAGGTTTTCTGTGGAAAGCCAGAAAGTTTCTTACTCCTGATCAACTGTTGACGACGTACAAGGCTCAAATCCAACCTCTACTGTAGTATTGCTCGCACATTTGGGGTTCAGCACCAAGGCATTCTCTTCGTCTTCTAGATTCCATTCAGAAAAGAGCCATTCGCTTGATAAACAGCTCAACTCTCACAGATACCCTTCACCCTCTAGAACATAGAAGAAGAGTTGCAGACCAATCATTGCTCTACAGATATTTCCATGGCAGATGCTTCAGAGAAATAATAACTCTTGTACCACCATTGGCCACATTTGGCCGAAGAACTCGGCACGCTGATCAGTCTCACCCATTTACTCTTAAGATTGACACTACTAGGACCAATCTTCATCAAAAATTCTTCTTTTACAGGGCTGCTACGTAATGGAATAAGCTTCCAAAATCAGTTTTTCCAGAGAACTATGACCTTCAACTTTTTAAAAAGCGTGTCCACAATCATTTCCTTTCTATAATCCCTTCCCCTTCTAATAGTCGCAGTCCGCGGCCTACACGATAGGTCTACCCCTTTTGCGACTATTTTCATAAAAAAAAACCATTGGGTGACATGCACGGATTTCTGATGCCAATGTTCTGAAGTTGTATGTTGCAATTCTTAACGTTCTTATTTTACTTTTCGATCTCATAAAGGGTTTGGACGTCGAATTTTTGTCTCCCCCAGAATCCATGAGACAGACCAACCTACGGTAGGCGCGACATTCTGGACAGTTTGTCCTACTCATCTGGGGTAGTTTCGTCTTTAAATGTAACGTCAGACGCTGCTGCTAGTTTTGGTCCACATCGGGTATTTGATTTCCCCGGCACCTCCTTTATCTGGAAGGCATTTCCCTATACGCCACCTGGGGAGGCGCCCGATATATATATATATATATATATATATATATATATATATATATATATATATATATATATATATATATATATATATATATATACATATTGTCACGTGCCTATTTTTTTTCCTTCTACAGTTCCATTATTAATTGTGTCTCTGATAGTTTCGTATTCCTCAGATACCGTATTTTGTTGTAACTTAAATATATCATTCGTTGTAAATAGTGTTGCATACCTTGTAGTGATAGGATTCGATTATTAATGGCTTGGCATTTTTCGTTGATCGTTGGAGATTGAGTGGGGGTTCTTCGTCATTAGATTTTGCTTTTGTTTTTGGCCTCGATTGTTGTGGGTTGTCGGTTATATTATTGTTTGGTTTGCATTTCTGTATGGATGGGGCTGGCTATCCACACGGACGAGTGCGATTCTTGGTTTACGTCAATACCGTGTCATTTCTTGATATCCGGCTTGGGAAGGTGTATCAGTGGTCTGGTGTCAGTCTTGGGAGCCGTGTGTTGGTGAGAGTTTTTGGGACGGTGTGATATTAGCACGTGTGCAGAACCTCTACAGGATTTACTTTCATATCTGGCTGTATTTGGGCCATCTCAATTGGATTTTGAAGTAAAACCACTTAATTTTTAACTTGACCATTCTATCTTACCTTCGTTGTTGATATTTTGGATTTTGGTGTCGAGTTAAAATATCCGCATGCGGGATTTATTTGAGGGAAGCCATTGTTAATAAGCAGGTGTTGTCCCATAATCAAACCGGCCACAGGAGTGGTGAATTCGTATACCCAAAGGTTATAAGTGAATTATTTTTAAATATATACCGCCGTGACTTATTTTGACACCACGATTAAGTTTTGTTTTAGTTTATTAATATAGTACATTGGTGAAAACTATTTATTGCATTAGATAATATGCCAAAACTAAACTTGGATTAAAATAATCTTCTCAATAATTCTTTAAGTCCAAGTAAAAATATATTTTCTTCATACTTATTTGTAAATATCCTACAATTTTGATATTTTAAAGGACAACCATTGTAAAAATATTTTTAAATTAACTCGATTGTTTTGGCAGTGAAAATCTTTATGTAAATGATAAAAAAACATGAGTAAATTAGCAGCCTTATGTAAACGTTTGATTTAGTATTATTAAGTAGTTGACTTGAATACGTTTTTTTTGGTAACTTGGTAAAGTCTGTTACTCTTATTTCTGTTTTGGTTATTTTATAAAGTTGTAAATTTTGAATTTTTGATTTATTGTTAGCTGATGATTTTGATATATATATATATATATATATATATATATATATATATATATGTTTTAATAGATTGACTTATATTATTTGAATTAACTCAACACTTAATGAGTGAGTGGCTCCCCACTAAGGCGTTGTATGGGCGTGGATGTTCTTGAATTGGGCATCGGTTATTTAATAAGAATAAACATTATTTAATATCAGACATAAGGTTTAGGATCTAGCTAAAAATATGTGTACCTATGTGTACCATCATGCACAGATTACTGTTATAAGCATGTGTATAGAACCTTTGTTATAAATGATACTGAAGAAAAATAGAAATATAATAAATGTGAACTTGTTTTAATACGAGATGTGTTTATTGTGGTAACTTAAGTATATTAAGTTGCTATTATTATGCTACGAGTATATTTTAAGCGAATGAAGGATCAATCAGTCGATGTATGGCATTTCTATCTGATTCCAAGATGAGATGAGACATGCCTGAATACTCCATCCAAATACCTTTCTAATAATGTGCCACACAGGGTACATTCCTGTTTTCAATTAAGAGGTTGAAAAATTTAAAGAACAAATTGACAAATGATATCTGTATCGTCAAAATGTGTCCCTCTTGGAACAAAAATGGACGTGTTTGAGCACTTTCTTAAATTCATATGAATACTACCAAATATCGGATTATACTGTTTTTTGTGACCCACTCTGTGTATGTATCAATATTGTTTTTTGATAATATGAAAACCTTTTATAATATATCACTGGAAATATTTATTAAAATATTTTATTTGTTTTAAAGGCGGTCCTTGGACAATAAGCAAAACGTGACTAACAGCAGGCGGTGAGTAAAATGCAATATAATTTTGATACGATGAACAGCAACGTATCGTAAACAGAAGCAACATCATGTCCTGATAAAGCTTTGAATCTGGGCTACAAAGGAAACAATATTGGATTTATCCAGCTTATACAGCACCGATGAAATATATAACCCATATAACCCATCCGGTGTATTATATTTACTTTAAGTGTAAATAACGTGTATGAAAAGCATTCTTTTAAACGGTTTTAATAAAATGTACAATAAAATGCTATTTTTTTCGCAGTTTTAACAATTTTAACCCACTGTTAAATATTATAATTATAATTACAATAAAACCTCCCAATAACGATTACCGCTGCCAATCATGTGTTGGTCGCTAAAGGGGAACCGGAAAAAAAAGACGACTAATATGCATTTTATAGTCTTTACTTATAACCAATTTTAATAACAAAATAATTAATTTATTTAAAAAAGTTTACTTAAAAGTAAAGAAGCAGCCAAATTTTAAAATTAATTACATTTTTTTATTGATTATTAAAACCCTCAAGGTTTTTTTGTCATTGTAATCTAAACAAATAACACGATCAATTTAAATTTGACTTAACTCATTGCTACAAATCTTAAAATCAAGGGCCTTATTCATTAGAAGTCCCTAGGTTCCAAAACAAATTTTACACCAATACGATTGTGTACAGTGCAACAGAAGTAGCTTAGCGGGCGCACAACGAAAACATTCGAATAACGATCCGATCGGCGACGACGAAATTTTCAGTAATCGTGAGTCTCAAGTGCAATCGGAGGAAGACGTTTAGGAGTGTGAACTATATTCAGCCGAATATTTGTTATTTTAGAGGCTAGCTGCCCGCCAAGCTACTTCTGTTGCACTGTAACAACCTCACTTTGATCTGCTTTTGCACTGGCACTTTATTAGGCTAGCTCGTAAGCCTTCGTTCTATTAATTCTTCTTGTCTGGATTGTGTTATTGAGGAGCTAGAGCTGAATGGTTTTTATGGTCTAGAAATTGCCGTCCATGACTCTTGGTGTATTTACTGATAGTCTGTTCTACTGAGTCCATTCATTTCAAGGTCCTTGTGTGGGTCAATGTTACCGAAAAACAAGGGTACATCTACAATCCCCCGTATAGTTTTGATTTGGAATCTCTGTATGATATGAATACTACTCACGCTGGCACATCCCCAGAGGGGATGCCATACGTCCATACAGATACAGGTTTCAAGATTTGCTTGCAGCGAAGCAGTTTGATGTAAATTGATATTTTGGAATTTTTTTCAAGAAGCTTATACATTTTTTTAAATTTTATGCCCAATTTTTTTTACGTAGACTTTTCAGCGTAGTCTTGCATCTAAGTTCATTCCCAGGTACTTCGCTCCATCAGCATCTAGGCGTCATCGATTCTGATAAATATAATGTTTTTGTTTGTTGGTTAAGTCTTAATGTACAGACTTACTTTCGTTTTACCTGATACGCCAAGTATCTATTTAGCTACTTACTAACTACTTACTACTTACTTACTAACATATGTACCTATCTATTATTTTATAAAGTAATTAGAAATTAATGATTGCCTCACATTTCTTAGTTTATTTTTATAAAAATAAGAGGCTAATTTTAATAATAGCTTAAACACAATTGTACCTTTATTTAAGTTAACAAAAAAAAATTTAAAGTCTCTCTTAAAGCCCTTATATAGGCTTGATACATTAGAAATCAAAAAAAATTCAGGTTTCTTATCCTCATGTTCAGAATCTGAAATAAACTTACTAGTTTGTCATACCTCTTAAATACAGTGGTTAATGGTGAATTCTGCACTTTCTTTTTTAAAATTGCTATAAATTAATGCAAATCAAATCAAATCAAATTTTATTGCTTTCGATAAAGTACATTACAGGTGTTATAAATTGTATCTAAAATAAGATCCCAGTTGGAACATAATGAGCCTAGGCAAATTTTGCCTGTCTTGCTCTATGCTCGATCTGAGGACTTTATAAGTTCAACGTACATTTTGTATTTATCATGTTAAGTCTGTGAGTAGATTATAGATTTAAAATATATTTGTTGAAGTTTTCATAATTCGAAAAATACTTTTTGTAGAGGTTTTACAGTGTCAAGCAGATGGTGCAGGAAGGTAGGCAGGTATAATTTTTTTTTCTTTTTTGTCAAGTAGATGTTGATTTCAATATATTGTAGAATATCTTTGGGTTTTTTAAAATATACTGTTTTGTTTCAATATTATATTTTTTCTGGTTTGAAATTTTTCTTAGAGCGGTTGGGATGGTATCGAAAAATTTAGGTCCGAAGAAGAAATAAGATCTTTGTGTTAAGGTTTTTTTGAACAATTGTGTGTTGAGATTCATATTTGCATTTGATCTGGTTATTCTATTTTTTATATGGTGGAAATTTTTATGATTTGTGTACATTTTTTTTGAACTTTGGTGGGCGAAAAGTAGTTTAATATTTAATATTTTTGTTTCCTGGTAGATGATATCAGTAGAGTAACGTTTGTTTTTTTTCAAGATAATTTTTAGGATTGTGTTTTGTGTTGTTTGTAAGATATTAAGAGTGGTATTGAAAGCCCCGCCCCATATTGTGATGCAGTAGGATAAGATTGATTCAGCTAAAGAGGTGTATAACATCAGGAGGTTTTTAGTTGCCAAAATGTCTCTCAGGGTATAGAAATTATGAATCAGGGCTCTTAGGCGTTTGTTGACATGCATTATGTGGTCTGTCTATCTTATATGTTGTTTTAAATATTGTATTGTTTTAAATTGACAAATTTGTAGTTCAAGGTAGGAAGTAGTTGTGCTAGCGCAATGTAATCTTTTTTTTCTTTTTTGATATCCTTTATTTATATTTATATTTCGTGGAGCGAACACTACAACTAGGTAGCTACAATTCAGCTGTTTCGAGGAAAACTCTAATTAATGTTTTTTCTTGATTTTTAAAAAATGTAAAGACTTGATTAAATGTTATTTTTCTACCATTTCTAAATTTTATTAAATTATGTCTTATTTATGTCTTTTTTCTAACACAAAGGTTAAAAACAGTCTATAAAATGTAGGTATATTTATGGAAAATCTTAGTTACCTAGTTTTAGCACTTAAAATATTTTTGTTCTATAATAAATTTAGAAAGCCAGGCTTGTATATAAATTGTTTATTATTTATTATCTATTATTTTATTGTCGATAATGTATCACAAAAATTGTTTTATTTAACAAACAAAACATTAATTACATAATTTATCAATAAAATCACACGATCAATATAATTTTTTTCACAGTTACATTCAGGTTCTTCGACATTTGTATCGATCTCCGAGTGAAAAAAAATAAGAAAACCAGATCTATTTTAAGGTGGTGATGAGGATTGGTTGTTCATACCGCTGTTTCAGCTGCAAACATGTTTTTCGCCGACTTCTTTCGTTAAAATCCAGAGTTTTGAAGGATATGTGTGATCTGCTTTATGTCTTCTCGCCATAACGCTTCGCCTACTTTTTGCAGCTTGGTAGTAACAACTAAATAAATGGAGCCACACTCTATCTAAGTGTGACCCAGGACCAGACACTTAATGTCTTCTTCTTCTTCCTCTTATCCATATTTAAGATCTTTCGATCTGTTAGTTATGCAGGTTCCTCTGTATCAGTTCCTGGGAGGTGGACTGCCAGCTCTCCTTCCATCTCTAAGGTGGTCTTCCGGGTGCTCTTTTCCCTATTGGTTTCCCTTCAAGTGGTAGTCCGCTCTATTCCATTCTTCTTACGTGAGCGTACCAGCATCTTTTCTTTGTCTTCCTCATCTTACGATGTCTTGCACTCCGCACTTAATGTCAATTACTATAATGTTTTTCAGTTTCTGCACAGCAATCATAAACATTGTGGCAATAAATTGATTTAGATTCTGCCTACAAAAATACCGTACCGTCATGGGAAGCGGGCAGCGAAAAAAAAACGAGGTTCTGAAGTTTTGTTCATGTTAGACCTAAATGTACTTTTAGATAGTATGAACGTGAACATACATTTTTTTTTGTATAAGGCTTAGTTACTAAGTTATGAGCTTTAAAACGTTTTTAATGAAAGGATTTTTTGAAAGCTGTTTTCTGAATAAAACAAATTTTCAATAAAATAATAAACGGAGTGAAATGTATAGAAAATTCACTGTTCTTTTGAATTTTTATATCAGATTGAAATTTAATTTTTTATTCTGTACAAAACATTTCAAATCATAATTTTAATAACTGTTACCTTTTTGTTTTATTTTAATTACACAATAGGCTTAAAAATGTATTTATTTTACCAAAAAAATTTCAACGACAGCACTCTTGTAAGATTTAAAGATTTAAGAGCCTCGAGCCGTGTTTGAGCTTGACCTGAACATCGAAGGTCAAGCCGAGCTTCGAGCCCAAGTTTAGCATGAAATTCTCGAGGTCATGTCTAGCAGATCTCTGAACTCATTTATACCTGAAGTATGCCCTGCTCCCAACCTTACAAGATAGTTTGCTATCTAATTCTGCTGGATAAAGATCTTTCTTCATTGAACTAACTCTATCTCTACACAGCCTGATGTAAAACTGTTAATTACAATTCCTCTACTACAATTCTTTAGTTTTTAATGGGTTTACAAGCAACTAAACGTTTCAGGAAAATTCACTATTATTTTCCTATTAGAGAGCATTTCCTGCCTTTCTTGTGACAGTTATTTTGGTACCTTGAAAAGGTTAATAAGAAAATTCGACAAAGTTCATGTTCCAGAGGAATATCAAAACATGATATTAAAAGCCAGAATTAACCGTCCATTTCAATTCACGATTACTTACCACGAAATTATCGATTACAAAAACTGGTGGCCCTTGTATTACAAAAAAGCTTGTGAGGCTAACGAAATAAACAACAAATCACTCTTTAGCGTTTCAAAGTATCGTCACTTTATTTTTGACGTGGATACTTAAGGCCAAGTAACTGCCACAGAGTTTATTGATGGGGAATTTTTCTCTACATTTCGACTAGTGAAACCAAATAATCGTCCGAAACTTCCGAATGTTAAAATTTATTCTGAACCTGTATCCATTAACGAAAAAAAAATCAAGAACCTAGAGAATATTCTATAATATATCACGGGTAAAGATTTAAAATTTTGGTACCACATTTTATCTTGAAAAACTACGTTTTGTGAAAATAGTACATAAAATGTTTTAAATAGGATATGTTGTATTTATTTTCTTTTTATTTAATAACATAAAAAATTGGAAAACAATTGAAAATCTGCAAAGAAGCACATTACAAACACCAATAAGTGGAATATTGATCCAAATCCATATAATTTTTTGTGTCGTGTTATCGTTTCAAGAAAATTAATTTTTTTTTCTCCTAAAAATTCTCTTCCTCTGGACTTACCTTCGTTTAATAACCGATTTAAATGTGTAAGATGAGTATTAAAAGTTTCGCTGCCGTTTAAAATATTCTCTTTTAAAAACCTTTGGCATTATAATTAACCAGTACCTTTTAAAGATCCCAATCGTGAAGAGCCTAGTGGCTTTGTATAAATTTAATTTTTTACGACTTCGACGTCCTCTAGACACAAAACCATATGAAAAGAACGCCTCTTTACTTGCCCAGCTGATTTATTTTACGAATAAAATGAGATTAAAAAGGAAAAATTCAATAAACCTTTCATTAACTTTTGCGCTAATTATATTTTATAAAAAATAAAAAAAGGTATTTAAAATTTAACCTTAGTAAACACCCATATCGTACCATATTGCAATAATTATTATTTAACAAGATAATTGATGCATGCAACAATGTTTTTTAGGTATTTGTTCATTGGTTCTCCTATTTTTATCGATAAGTATTAACTGATAATATAAAATGTTTTCGTAACAAACGGATCTTTGTTGTCTGAAATTTGTAAACTGTAAATATTAGTTTCTCATTTTTAAATGATGATATCATTCTTGCATAACTTAAAAGGTTACGATAATATAAATGGTATAGTGAACTTTTAAAGGTAATTTCGTAACTAAGAAATATCATTGGTAACATCCTTAAGTGTCTTACTTAATATATTTAAAAATCCAAAAAATTCAACATTTCAGTAAATATAAAACACTAGTTATTGCTTTTGAGTTTATGCGCTTGGACCTTTGATAGCAAAAAAGTATTTTTTACGGTTTATTGTAATAGGTTTAAATAGAAAAAAATAAAATAAAAATATTTTTTATTGGTCTACCTGTACGAGTTTGTTAACAACTTATAAATCATGTTTTATACAACACACATATAAATATAAATTAATAAATTTAGAAACATTTTAATTATTGTTTAAGTGTCGTGGATCTTGCGTTAAGAATAATTGTCGAATATAGTTTATTCAATGGACTTTTAATTCCTTTTGATCTAATATGGGTTTGTTGTCGTGTCCAACTATTCTGTTTTTTGATGTTCTTTCTTTTCTGGCCTGCCATTTCTTTAACTTTCTTATGAATTTCAGAATAATCGTGCATTTGTTGTAATTCTTCGATCTCAGAACATCTCTGGGCCATCCAGTATTCTTTAGCTTCCATTATTTTCTTCCCTATTTGTTTGTTAAGGGTTTTGTACATAGTCGTATATCTATTCTTGTATGTTCTTCGTTTATCCATCATATTCAATATTTTTTTCGTCATCCATTCCTTTTTCTTATTTGTACGTGTTGGCACAATTATTTTAGTCTTAATTCTGTGTATTTTGTCTTTCAAGGTGTTTCAGTCTTCCTCGATGTTTTTTCCATATTCTTGGCTGTTTATATTCGATATTTTATGGTTGACTTTTTCTCTCACATCTTCTTTTTTAGAGTGGTCACGGAGGTTAGTGATGTCAACCAATTTGACGTGTTTCTATGTCAGTTTTTTCAATTTTATATTAAGGTTGCCAACTACTGGGTTATGGTCAGAATTAATATCTATGCCAGGGTATGTTCTTACACCATGAATTCCATTTTTAAAACGTTCTTTTATTAGAATGAAGTCAATTTGATTTCTGACAGTCTTTGTTTCATGGTTTTGCGGGGATTGCCAAGTGTAGAGTCTTCATGGAGGTAATTTAAACCAAGTGTTGGCGATGGCGAAGTTTTCCTCTTGACAGAATTGTACTAAGGTGTCACTGCGATCATGACAAGACTGGGAAATATAAGCAAAGACTAGGGCTTAAAACTAAATATCAGTAAAACCAAAGTCATGATAGTAGACCGGAAAACGAACAACTCTCCGCATATCCGACAGGTAGCCGGTTTCGAAGTAGTGGATAAATTTATTTATCTTGGCTCCCTCATTACCAACATAAGAATGTGGCGAAGCCGAAATAAAGCGACAGCTAGCAACAGCAAGAACGGCCACTGCTAAACTGACAAGCATATGGAAGAACACGTCAATTAGTAAAGCTACGAAAATCAGGCTGATCTCTATTTTAATTTTACCAATTGCATCTTACGCGGCTGAAACCTGGTCGATCAGATAATCGGACAGAAAGAAAATAGATGCATTTGAAATGTGGGTTTACCGACAAATGCTCCGAATATCATGGATGCAGCACCGCACCAATGTATCGATCCTAGAAGAACTGAAAATCGAGGACAGCCTGTCCAAGAGAATTAACCGAAACAAAATGCGGTATTTCGGGCACGTCTCCAGAAGACCGGATGCTTTAGAAAAGCTGGTGTTTCAGGGCAAAGTCGACAGACGAAGGTCACGAGGAAGATCTCCAACCCGATGGGTAGACGGAATCACAAGCTTGACTGGACTCTCTCTGCATGAGTCCACAGAACTAGCCCAGAACAGAGAGAAGTGAAAAATTGCTATAAAATGGTAAAAGCATAGTGCCACCAAACCTTTGTAAGGGAAATAGGACCGATGAGAGAGATAGAGAAGGAAATAAAATATTAAAGACATCTTCTTAGCGTATATTTCCTAGATATACAGTAAGGGCCTCGTTAATCCGGAGAGGCAAAAACAAGACCCTCTGCGGATTATCGAGGCGTCCGGATTTTAGTATGCCATATTTAATGGTAAAAAAACTCATCAGTTAACACTTTATATCATTGTAACTTGCTTTCGGCATCACCAGCAGCCCATTCTTGAGATTTTTTTTCACTTATTTGAGGATAATTGGGTCCCCTCAACCTACTAAAAATTTGGGCTAAAGGAACATCATCTTCTGGTTTGTCATTATCAGTGAGAAATCCAGGGTGCAAATTCTTCCATGATTTGTGAACTAGGGATGCCTTATCATCGGCCCAGCAATTAGCCAAAAAAAATTGTGTCCTTTAAAGATATTGATTTAAATAAGCCCATGAGGTTCTCAGAACATAATGCAAGACAGTTAACCAAAAGTGATTTGCAGTAATTTAACTTCACATTTTGTATAACGTTCTGATTCATTGGTTGTATACACGCCGGTGTTAGGCGGCAGAAACATTGCAAAAATGTTACCGTCTTCAGAGACAAGTTTATTTGCTGATATGTGCCAAGGTCAATTATTCAACAATAACAGTGCCTGAAAAGGAAAATTATAATACAAAAGATAGCGATGGATCGCAGGAATAAAAGACTGACGACGGGTTGGCCATGGCTACCCGCACCTATACCCACCTCCTATACCTATACCTCATTGCCCAGCGATCACTAAACAAGCGGGAGTCCGGAATAAGAGGGCCCTTATGTATCTAAGAGTATCTAAAGAGCGAATACAAAGGTAGAAAACCAGCCAACAGAGAAAATGGAAATCCGTCGTGGTGTAAGACAAGGATGCAACCTGTATAGCGAAGCCATTTTTATAGAAACCTTAAAAGAAGAATCGGTAGGGATAGTTATTAAAACCAAGTAAATGGTAGTGTCAAAGTTCCCCCAAAATCACAACCATGTAAACGTGTCAGTAGTAGATATCTTAATAGAGAATGTGGTATCATACAAATACCTGGGAGCGTGGAAAGAACAATCGGGTGACCAAACAAGAAAAATAAGAACGAGAATAGAGAAAGCCAGGTCAACATTTACGAAAATAAAAAAGTTGTTTACCAGTCAAAATATCAAAATTGGACTAAGGATGAGGATGCTGCGTTGTTACGTGTTTTTCGCGCTTTTGTATAAAGTGGAGGCATGGACTCTCGAAAAGAATCACATAGACAAACTACAAGCCTTCGAGATGTGGTACTACCGTAGAATGTGGCGTATCCCCTGGACAAAAAATATCTCTAATGTGAAAGTCCTAAATCGGATGAATAGGGAATGTAAAGTTTTTAACACCATAAAAAAAAGAAAGCTTCAATATCTAGGTCATATACTGAGAGGACCCAAATACGCACTTCTCCAGCTGATTGTTCAGGGAAAGATTGGTGGAAGGAGGAATATTGAAAGACGCCGTGTGTCTTGGCTTAAAAATCTAAGGGATTGGTTTAATTATAGCAATGTTGAACTCTCTCGAGCTGCAGTCAATAAGGTCCGGATAGCTGTGATGATAGTAAACCTCCGATAGGAGATGCACTATAAGAAGAAGAATGTATCTAAATCAGTGAGAAAGGTACACCTCCAATTTTTATTGGTTCTTTGACAAAATATCTGTGTCGTTGATTAGAGAAATAATAAAAATAATAGGGTAAGACCGCGGGAGATGGCGTTACTAGTTTTAAGGACCTATTGTCGTCAAACTATAAGAAATAAAACAACAATTAAAGTATTAAATAAAACTTAAATTATCGCAGTTGACAAATTTTAATATTAAGTCAATACAAATTTAAAAAAATTTAGTGTTCAATAAAATAAAAAAAAAATACGTATGGCTATCTCACCCGGAGTGTGAGTAATGACCAAAGAATTCGGACTAAGATGGCCAGTGCTTTTCTTCCCTGTTAGGAAATTTAAAGACAGCAACGTCTAGCGGCTGCAGATAATGCTATGTATGGCTAGACATTGACAGCAAAATACAACAAGCAATGACCGAAATGGTTGTTCCTTTCCCAGAAAATTATTTATTATTAGTTCTCTCAAGCATTTTAAAATAAGCGTTAACTGCTACTTTGTTCATACCTTGACTTCTAGCGGAAGATACTCCCGATTTTCTCAAATAAATATCAGCATTTATTTTCAAAAACAGTTGCAACCAATCATAGCCCGCTTTCTCATCTGCATTATTAAATCAATATTTTATTTATAATTGCTCAGCAAACTTAAATGCAATAACCCCTAAATCATTAGTTATCAAGTAAAACCGTTTATACTGATTTTCTTTAATATGTTTGCACAACTTTTTTTCATTGTCTACGCCAAACGTATATGTTGGACACGTAGTTCCTTTTTTATCATTGTTCACTTTGATCCTTCTTTTCAAGGTCTTTCTTCGTATGTGGTAAATAAGTCTGAATAAACTGTAATTTTTTGATTTCGTACTTCATTCATGGCTTTCTTTTCTCACTCCAGGCACCTCGAACGGCATTCGCCAGTCGCATGTAGTTTTTAGGCATCTGTAATATATTTATTGGTTGAAGAATATCTTAATATGGCACTTAAAATTTTATGGTCATCTCTTCCAGATAAAGTAAGATAATCTATCCCAGATATCTGGGAGAGATGGGCACATCAGAAATCAAAAATAACGAGCTTTTAATGTTGGCCATTTTAAGGTAACAATAAGTTAAATGGTTTTACAAGCAAGTTTTATAAAATACTGCTATATGTGAACACCTTAACTTGTAATTAAGATGAATTCAAATAATAATCTAGTTTTTACTTACTTTTTATGTTTTTTTCACGTAAAAATCTCTTGAACGCTTGTTCATCTTGGTTACAACTAACGTACTATGTGTATTATAACTAGAATTATTTTTTAGTGGTCATATTTCCCGTAGTGCCCTTCCCCCTGGACTAATACTAGTGTTATAAATAAAACTTTAATTGTAATATTTTTTTTAGCCAATCAAAGAATAAAATTGTATATTATGGTTTATTAAAAAAAATATTGAACTCTAAATATTATTATTAATTTTATGTTTTTTTGTTAAAATTATTGCTGCGTCCACAGTAACTGATTTTATAGTTGAAAATCTTACTTTGTAAAACTATTTTGTCCTGGTGATTAACTTTACATTTTACTACAGTTGTTTTACGATTTTATTGTTTTAATCTTGATTTTAACTTTGTATGAGTAAGCATTATCAAAACTGACAAGATGTTTTTGTCTTTCGAAAGTTTGGTAATAAAACTTTTCAAAATATGTAGAGATAAAAAGATCACGTAACTAACGAACATTTTGTACTACTTTTATTATTTAATTTAAAATAGCAACTAAATGTTATTAGTAAGTTGTTCTAAACGCACGATATTAATATTGGCAAAAATTAAATATAACTGAACATTCGCTAAATATAATTTACATTAATATTTATGCATACCAAAATATATTTTGCAGACATATTTTTATTACAATGGTATTGGACAAATTTTCCTTAATTTTTTTTTCTTATATATTAAAGACCTATTTTTATTACAAAAATATCAAACTTCCTTTTCTGTTAATCATTCTCAATTAATCTAATTGTCCTATTTTTGCTTAAACTACCTCTCTTTTTTTTCCTATTAGTTTGTGTGGCCAAATATTTATTACTGATCTTGCATAGCTTTATAAACACCCAGAAAGTGTCAAAAAAGGCACGTCTGGCTGTGCATAGAGGAGTGTTGGTTCCTACAATTATGTATGGTAGTGAATGTTGGGTTTGGCAGAAAAAGCATGAAAATAGGATTTGCTGTGGAGATAAGTAGTTTGAGAATTGTAGCCGGAGTGACTCGGTTGGATAAAGTAAAGAATAGTGAGATAACAGAACGCTGTGGTGTAAAAAAAGATGTAGTTACAAAGGTAGATAAAGAAATGCTTAGATGGTTTGGAAACGTAGAAAGAATGGATAAAGAAAGATTGTCGAAACAAATTTATAAGCCGAGTGTGAATGGATAAGTCGGTAGAGGTCGACCTCGGCGAACATATCTCGATCAGATCAATATTGTTTTGAAGAAAGGCCAGGTCAAGAGTACCAACAACCGACGAGCATGTATGAGAGCACTGATGAAAGTAGAGGAAGAAAAAAATGTGTGAAAGAACTGTGACAAGTGAAAGGAAGTGGTCTCTGCCTACTCCTACGGAAAAAAGGCGTGACTACATGTATGTATGTATCTTGCATCCAAACTGTTTTAATTTTTGTTTCTAAATAACTAAATGACTCACAGAACAAGCCCAAATTCTAAAAGAAAGATCAGTATAATCCTGGTTATCAGTCGTCCACACATCTTCCTTATGGAGAAGTTTTTTTTCGCAACACTTGCACTTTACTTTCTCAGAGAATACCAGCAATTTGATATGTTTTCTTAGTCTGCAGTGACCAGTCAAAAAAGACTTTTTTCATTATAGATTTCTTATTTAACCTTGCTGGTTTTATTTACAGACGATGATCTTTGATGGCCTAGTTTTGTCCGTATATCTCCAGGTACTATTTAACTGCGATACAGTGCAATCCATAATGCTCTGCTTAACGGACTGCTGTGCCAGCCCTATACTTAAGCTAGAAAAAGGTATGCAATGACTTGCATCCTTTCTGGCCAGTTTGTCGGTATTATTGTTACCCAGTGTAACAGAATGACTGTGTACTCATATTAACAGGAATTTGTTTCTTTCAACGAGTACATTTAATAAATTTCTGCATTTTATTACCACCATTTAATTGATGTTTGGGTTTTCAAGCAACATAAGGGCGCATATTTTCTTACTGGCTTATTCTCTTTGAAGGTTAAACCTTGTGCAATTATGGATAGGTATACATCTTTGGTTGCAAGATCAATTGGTGGAATTGTTTCATCCCCAAACCTTGTAAATGCAGCATAACGCCCACGGTTTTCGTTTGTTGATAGCTTACTTCTAAAGTGAACATCTTTTTTTTTTGTTACTTAAATTAAATTTTTCTATAATTGAAGAAACCTTATTTTGTTTTATTTTTAAAGTTTACACATAGTTTACGCTGTTGCTCTTTCGTATATTTGATTATGTCAGTTTTAATAATTTCTTATGAAATAAAGCTATTTTGATTGATTGATCACGAAATATGAAAAAAATTTCAATTATCGAAAAAAACCCTCAACTTAATCCAAAAATACCCTCGTCAATCAGTTTTATGATTAATAGTTTGGCAAACTTCCTTCTTCCTCTGTTTCTCTCTTTTCGACTATAATTCAAATTCATATTTGCCAGCTTTAGAAAGGCATTAAAAGCGTGAAAAGTTTCTTTCGTTCTTTTGTCGTAGACTTTCCCTGTCGTTTATATAATACCAGGGGGACAATAAAAGACCATTTTGTTTACTCAGTGATATTGGTAACGAGGTTCTTTTAAAATCCCATCGACAATCGCTGCTTAACAATACAAAAGTGATTAAATGTTATTTCTTTACTAATGATAAAAAAATCTCTTTCAACGTTTTTTTTTTTGGAATGAACTTGGTTTTGATGACTTTAATTTAAATATAGTCGATAAAATTTAAACGTTTCCCAGTGTCAAAAGTTACGAATAAAAAATCACATCTTTTAAAAAAAAATTTATAAATGCGAAAAATATTGTATATTTTTTTCTGATGCAAATGCTGCTATATTCCTTTTTTACAAAAAAAAAGTCATTATAGGGACTGTGCTTGAAATATAAATTGTGCACTGTTTTATTTTTAAAATGAAATCGGTTAAACAGTGTGGTAAATAATAAATCTAGCTATATACATATTGTCGTAAAAAAACATTTAAATAACCAAATCAAAGCAGTAGGACCAGATCGAATTCCGACAATTGTCCTGAAGACCTGTGCTCAAGAGCTCACCCCAGTTCTCTGTAGACTCTTTAAGTTATCATACAGCAAAGGAGTATTTTCGTCCCTGTGGAAAAACGCTAAAGTCCAACCGATTCCGAAAAAAGGAAAGAAGACTATTCCTGCAAATTATCGCCCTATTGCATTGCTCTCAGTCATATCCAAAGTTATGGAAAAAGCGATTAACACAGAACTCATCAAATATCTGGAGAAATTTGAGATAATCCATGACAGACAATATGGATTTCGACAACTTCGGTCTACTGGAGATTTGCTGGCTTATGTCACTCAACTCTGGACAAACACTATTGAAAAGTTTGGTGAATCCCGTGCAATAGCCTTGGATATATCTAAAGCCATTGACCGCGTTTGGCACAAGGCATTGTTAAGTAAATTATCTGCCTACGGTCTCCCAACCAAACTGCGCCAATGGCTCTTGAGCTTCATGCAAGATCGCTCCTTACCTGTGGCAGTTGACAGTATTTCTTCTAATGCGTTTAAAACTAATGCCGGGGTCCCCCAGGGTTTCATCCTGCCCCCCACCTTATTTCTTTTACACATCAACGACCTCTTAAAAACCACCACAAACCCCATTTACAGTTTCGCAGACGATAGCACACTTGTCTCAACTTTAACATCCTATCGATCACTTTCGGTGAATGATACAAATAGACTCAGGCAGAAACAGGTTGATTCCATCAATAGAGATCTTAAAGCAATCGTCGAGTGGGGAACCAACAATCTTGTTCAGTTCAACGCCCAAAAAACACAAAGTGCCACGTTCCAGGAAAGTGAATTTCTCAAATCATCCCATCACAATGTCCGGAAATACCCTTGAACCAAGTCCCTCTATCTCGATTTTGGGAGTCACGGTGTCCAATAATATGTCTTGGCATGACCATGTTGCTAACATCGCAAAGTCGGCAAGCCAGAGGCTGAGTTTTCTGTGGAAAGCCAGAAAGTTTTTTACTCCTGATCAACTGTTGACGACGTACAAGGCTCAAATCCGACCTCTACTGGAGTATTGCTCGCACATTTGGGGTTCAGCACCAAGGCATTCTCTTCGTATTCTAGATTACATTCAGAAAAGAGCCATTCGCTTGATAAACAGCTCAACTTTCACAGATACCCTTCACCCTCTAGAACATAGAAGAAGAGTTGCAGACCAGTCATTGCTCTACAGATATTTCCATGGCAGATGCTCCAGAGAAATAAAAACTCTTGTACCACCATTGGCCACATTCGGCCGAAGAATTCGGCACGCTGATCAGTCTCACCCATTTACTCTCAAGATTGACACTACCAGGACCAATCTTCATCAAGAATCCTTCTTTTACAAGGCTGCTACAGAATGGAATAAGCTTCCAAAATCAGTTTTTCCAGAGAACTATGACCTGCAACTTTTTAAAAAGCGTGTCCACAATCATTTCCTTTCTATAATCCCTTCCCCTTCTTATAGTCGCAGTGTGGGCCGTCCGCGGCCCACACGATAGGTCTACCCTTTTTGCGACTATTTTCATAAAAAAAAAAGATAACCCTTAAAGATGACGACAACAAATGTATCCAATGTTCAAAATATCAAAATATCGGTATGTATGTTAAATTTTATTTAAAAGTACAATTTAAAGAATTAGAGTAATTATATAAGGTGTAACAAAAAGGTGGTTCATCAATAAAACCACATATTGTAAGGTTAAAAATAACTCTATTAAACATAACTTACCTTAATGCAAATGTGCACACAAAAAAAGTACAAAATAAAAATCGATTTTTTCCAATATTTTATAGACTGTTTAACATTTTATAATGAAAATGAATAAATGGCTTTCTTATCGTAAGAGCATCTTTTTCATATAAAACCACGAAATCTGTATACCCCATAAAAATTTTACGAGGGTATTAAACACCTCTTTTTCATTATCCTTAAATAATTCTTTATGTGGCTGTTCAACATACTGTCAATTAAAGCTTTCGATTATTGTGCATTCTAAGAGTGTTACAATAAATTACTAAGTTACTTTCTGTCAAAACAAGGTTTCAGATAATTATCTATAATTCTGGTAATCATAGGTGAATGCCAAAGGAATAGTGCCGTGGCTGCAAGGCGTTATGCGAAAAAATATTTCAATCGGAATACACCAGACAGACGATGTTTTCTTTCCATTGATCGTCGTTTAGGGGAGACGGGTACTTTGCGACCGCAACTTGCTGGTAATAGTGATCGTCCAAAAATAAATACAAATGAATACACTAAAAAAATATGATTTTGCAACTGGTTCTTAACGACGAAAAACAATCGTAGTATCAATTTCATTATTCATAATTTGTTTATCGTTAATCATACATACATACATAAAGTCACGCCTTTTTCCCATAGGGGTAGGCAGAGACCACTTCCTTCCACTTCCTTCCACTTGCTACGGTTCTTACACACATCTTTTGCTTTCTCTACTTTCATTAGTGCTCTCATACATGCTCTTCGGTTGTTGGTACTCTTGACCGGGCCCTTTTTCAAAACAATGTTGATCTGATCGAGATATGTTCTCGGAGGTCGACCTCTACCGACTTGTCCATTCACACTCGCCTTATAAATTTATTTCGTCAATCTTCCTTCATCCATCCTTTCTACGTGTCCAAACAATCTAAGCATTGCTTTATCTATCTTTGTAACCACATCTTCTTTTACAACACAGCGTTCTCTTATCTCACTATTTTTAACTTTATCCCACCGAGTCACTCCGGATATACTTCTCAGACTACTCATCTCCGCAGCATTAATCCTATATTTATGCTTCTTCTGCCGATAAAGCTACCTTTAACAGAAATGGCTCTACGAATCTTTCTAATGCACACTTATGGGCCGAAGAAAATCATCACGGAAAAAAAAGCGACTCATCACCAAAGGACTTAATAATAATTTAATAGGACCATGTTTCTTCTAAATAATTTAAATGGTGCAAATAACGTTCTTACTAAATTATTTACCAGAGTATTTGGAAGAGGTTAATTTAGGAATAAGGCAAAATATGTGGGATTTATGCAAGATGGAGCTCCAGCGCATTTCGATAACGAAGTTGGGGAATACCCTTTTGGTCTGTACCCTGGACGTTGGATTGGAAGGATGCACCTATTTCTTGGCCAGATAGTAGTCCAGATCTTAACCCTATTGACTTTTGCTTTAGGGGTTTTATAAAAAAAAAGTGTATTGTGTTGAAATAATCGACGAACAACAACTGATTCGTCTAATCATTGAAAGTGCAAATCGATTTCGTCAGAAGCCAATGATCTTCCAAATATTTCGGTTTTCCTTTTTAAAACTGTGTCGAATGTGTCTTTAGGAAGATGGAGGCCATTTTACACATTTATTATAGTAAATAATAAACAATTGTTCATATTTTTTATACCTGCGAATAAAATGAATACTCAGTTATAACTTACTTTTTGTTACTCAAAATGTTTGAAGAATAATGAAAAAGAGGCCGAATCTCGATAAAAAATATGGCTTTTTGAAAAAATGTTGGGGACCAAATAATTTTAAAAATAATGTATTAAACCAATAGTGTCACAATACTAATTTAATTGTAATACATAGAAAAGTTTGGGTGGTTTTAGGGGTTCAAAACCCTCCTAAAATGTATATGGGCTGTTCAGATTTTCTGTATAAATTGTTTATCTAATATTAATATTTTCCTAAAAAATCAAGCAAATATTATACTAATGTACCTCATAAATGCTTTGATTTTTTATTATTTATAAAAAAAGTTCTACAAACTTTTGTATCTTACTTGGTACCCAGTCTTTTTATTTTTTACCGATAAAAAAAACTTAAAAGGTAACGTTTATATTAACAGATAAACATAATTATTATTTTTTTCACAATATAACAGGCTTTACATAAATAAGGTATAATTTTTTCATTGAAATTAATTGTGTCAATTGTAATATTAATGAAGTATTTACACATAATGTTTTACTACATTATTTTATTTAAAACCTTTCTTCATTAAACCAGTCTTCATTAAACCTTAAGACTAAAGTCTGCTTTTGGTAATTATTAAAATTTTACTTATTAAAACCACGTTTTCGACGTGATATACCTTTTTGTATTTTTTTCAATGGTTAGATTACAAAAATAATTTAAAATTATTGAATTAGAAATAACTATGACATATAAAACTTTAATAATCCTTCCATAAAGTTCACATTTTTGTCACCAGTTAGCGATAACTCATGATGCGCGGTCTCTACACCTATTAATAAATAAATTTAAAAGTAAATGACAAAAATCGTAGTTTATGGAATGACATTAATGGCACAGATTTATGTTCAATAATTAATTGTTTATATTTACAAACCTTATAATATAGAAATATTTAATTAAAATGAGACAAAAGATTCAATGCAATATGCTGTCAGTTTAAATAGGGAAACTATAAATCCATGTATTTGCGTGTAAAATTTTAAATCATGCGAAGATTATTTTGATTGAATAATATTTTGTTTCTGTGTTAATTTTTATTTCTCAATACTTATAATTTATTTATTTATTTATTTACATGTGGCTAATAAATTGTTAATATGTTTAAGAAACACCAAGAGGCAAACAAAATAATGATAAAAACTATTAAAACTAAAGTTTTTTTGTTAAATATATTGTGTTTAAACTGCAGACCATCTTCATCAGAGCATGTTTGGCATTACTTGACCACGGAAAAACAGGTTTTTCGTTTAATTTTTATTTGATCACTTCGTGTAAAAGTACTTTGGAAAAAACCTGTATGTACCTATCTTCTGAAGTAATAATTACGTTTAATATTAATAAATATAAAGAGGAAGACGTTAAAGCCCCAAAATTTTGCTTTTACCTCAGTTTTAAAAACTAATAATTCAGAATAAATCGCAATTAAGTTTTTTCCCAAATGGTTAAAAACATCCTGCTAAGATTAATCAATATTACTAAAGAAGAAAAGAAAAATGAAGAAATTTATCATTTATTAAAACTTGGAAATGCGCCACTGGCGGTTAGTAAGGAAGAAAAAACGATCACGATGCTGGGATATCTGTATGAGTTTCTATTTGTCATCGAAATGACCGAATGCCGAGATGAATGTAGCCAGTTTTTATCGTTTATACTGCTCACTAATGATGGGTTGCGACGACTTTTTTTGTCGCAACAACAAACTGAGACAGTTCCTCTAAAATCACAGTGACAAATCGCTGCTACTTTATGAATTTGTTTTTTCAATGACATTATTCTTTAAAATATGTTATCGTTTTCACACCTGCATTAAAAAAACAGCTTTGAAAACATAAATATTAATATTTATTTATGGATAAACACATTAAGTGTTATATTTGCATTATAATGCAATCTGTTTTCTATCATCTAAAACGATAACTAACAGAAATAAAAAAAAAACTTGAGATACACTTTATTTTATGCAAAAAAAAAATTGCTTCTTATCTGTAGTCAGAGCAGTCATTATAGTGGCAAGAAGGTAAATGCAATGAACTTACCCATCGTCAGCATAGCTCTTATATTATGCGAAAGTCAACTTGCTCCCTACATTTTATAATTCTCTGAGGAAAAATATAGAATAACTGACTTGTTTTATCATTATTTCTTCGTATCATAGGATAAAGTTTTTATTTGAAAATAACAGGTGATATTTTGTATTATGAAAACCCTTAGTTTATATTGCTTAAAAAAGTATATTAGACAAAAATTTGGTGTAAGTATAAATAAACGGTACAAGAAAAATATATTTCTAGTAATTATTTAAATCCACTAACTACTATTGCATGTTTATTACCTACTTTTTAAAAATTATTAATTCTAAAAGTGTTTTAGGATGCAAAAAAAGTAATTTTGAAAGAGTGCTTGTTAAGAAGCACAAGTCCAGAATGGTGTCGTAAATTATTAATCATCCAAGTTTAAAGTTTAATAGACATTTTTTTTTATTATAATTATAATCTTACCAGATGCCATAGTATCATTTCTTTGAGTACCATACAGAGCAATCGGATGGAAATTAATTTTAAATTGATTTACAATGCTTTGCACACGTTCTCCATTTATAAGAAGTCTGACAATAAAGTAGTTACTGGGACTGGTACGATAAAGCTACTTCATTTTTAAAATAGTACTTACTATGTGTACGGATCGAAGGTTGTAATCCCCTTTTCCGTACACGGGGAAATTATATTAAAAATTCGATAATAGTGGACTAGTTCAATAATAGTTCGCTAGTTTTTGACGTTTTTTTTGACACTGAATGTTTCTCTCTTCAAAATACACTATACACTTGTACCACTACTGAATTGTCTTTCTACGTAAATTCACCGTTTTAACGGGATTTATTGGAAGAATACAAATACCGAAATAATTCGAATGTCGTGGATAAATAGGAAAAAAGATCATTTCGATCTTGAGTAGAAAGAATCGAATTATCTTCTGTAATCTCCCTAGCAGCAGAATTATTACCGATAATTTTTTTTAAGGTCACGAATGTTTTTGTTGATAGAAAATTATCCCGAGTTGAAGACGAGGGTGAATGCAAGAAAAAAATTAATTCTGCTGCGTGGGAGATTCGGTAAGAACATTTCATAAATTGGAGTTGCTTTTAATATGATGAGAAGATGAACCCTGCGACCTATTCTGCGTAGATGTCAAATTTTTTTTGGTAAAATTTGACACTTTATTTTACAAAGTTAATATGGAATTAAAACCAATTTTTTCTACAAACGTCAAAAAATGACAAGGTTCGCGCATTGACAACAATATGCGAAGTGACCCTTTTTTTCATTTTCCTTCGTTACCATGACACCGTGCGCGAAGTAGTGTGCGAAATACTTATTTCGCACACTGCATGTAAACTATATGGGATTTTTATATTTTAACCTTTATGACAGTCACCACTCACTAGACTCATTAATTCTTCTGAACCACTTTTTATATTTTAAACTTCATTAAACTAAATAAAAAATGTATGCAATAAAAGTAAACGATGACTTAAAAACCTCAGTGTAACTAAGTTAAAGGATACATGGCCTGAATTATGGCTTATTTAACATAACATATATTAAAAAAAATATATAACCAATAGAAAAATATACAAATGTTAAATAAAATAGAAATAGATGTCAAACACAAAAAAAAAACAATAAAAACCAGCCGCGGGCCGCAGAAAAAGGAAATTTAATCTTTACGTCTTAGATTTTTTACGGCGAGTCCCGTCCACGAAACCCAACATAAGAAGCATATCTTCAAAAATTTAGATTTCTAAATGAACGTGGCGGGCACAATTTTTTAAAAATTGTTAAAAGTTATGTTGCGAAAAAAAATACCTTAAAAATATTTATCGGCCTGAGTCAATTATCTGAAAAAAATCTCACTGATTGCAACTAAGGCTCGAAGCGGGCTTTGTGCGATATGATGAGAATAGTTTAGGTAACGCAGAATAAATTAAAACACAATGTGTTTTTGCTCTAATTATTATTTAGCAGAACGAGGTTACCATTTTTAAGATGTTGATCAAGTACTTTTCTATGCTCTTGAGAAAAAATAATTGGTCTATATAACTTAGGCTTTGCACTGTGTTTTTCCGCCTTTGTTATTAAGACCACTTTAGTATGTCCTTCATCAAGTTGAGATCCAGCCCAAGGTATGGTTCGCCCTGAAAATCGCCCTTGAGATATCTTCGTAACCAGGGTGTTCTTGGGCCTTTTTGGTTGCAACATTGCACTTGTGGAAGTGAATTCTTTAAAGAAGCTCTAAAGTCCTTTTCGTCAGTAGTGTACTTTCCGTCTTTCTTTTCCAGAAAACTTAAACCTGACGAGTATTCTCTGTTTAGTAATTTTTGGATTCTGGCTGCACTTAATGGGGTGGGGTTTCAATGCCCCTAACAGATGCTTTGTAAAGAGTTTCTTTTATGGACTTTGTTGGTTTTTGTAAGGGCTGAGTAATAAAGGACCCATTCCTTTCTGTTTTTTGCTTTGTTCAACAACTTTTTTGTTATTCTATTGAGTCCATCCAGCTCTCTGTTCTACCAAGACACTTTCCCTTTTATTGACTTTTGTTTTATGGGACAGCTAGCCTTAGAAGCGCCTTTAAGAAGACTTGTTTGATCGTTGGACGCTTTTTCAAGGTCATCAACGGTTTCGATGCATCTGCTCTTTAGGTTCCAAAATCTCAGAGTTTAGATTGTTTTTCGAAAATACTCTTTTTCTTTTTATCTAAATAAAATTTCAATGTTTGTATTGCCCCTGCGATTATGCAAGTTAAATAATTGGTGAATCTTTACGCTGTCAATGTTTCAATTGTTTTATTTAATCTCCTTTAGAATATAAGTCAATGGTTGCGATTGTAAAGATTAAAGCTATAAATGGTTATTGAATTAATTATCGTTATATCATACGAATCAGTTACTTTAAGGTCAGATTTTTTTTTGTATTTTAATGGCACTTTGATAGTACGCCTTCGTAGGATCGTGACTCTGTTAATTACGGAAGTCCATTTCTGTGGCCGCGCCTCGTTAGTGTGGGTTTGAATTTTTGTAATTAATTGTAAATTTATTAATTACCAAGGAAATTTGCTATAAATTGCGACGAACGGTAGTTTCAAAATAAGAAATTAAATTGCTATTTTTCTCATAAGGTTTAATACTTTAGGTCTCGTTATACTAATACAGATTGTTTTATTCGAGTAGTTACACAAAAATCAATAAATTCGTAGTCGTTTGGAAATAATTGATTAAAAATAATAAAAACAAAAATTTTCAATTAACACCGTTTATAGTTTTTCTCGATTTATAACTAGTAAAAAAAATTCCTTTTAAAAAAGCTACAAAATAAAACAAAAAAATGAAATCAATTATGAGATTTTTGTTTCTGTTCAATTAAAAAAAAAACTTTTCGTCAATTTTTACATCGACAATAAAATTGGTTAAAAGATTAAATATTTTTCTATTTTTTAAAAAAATTAGTTCAATACTAAAATATATACTATTTTTTTGTTTTTGTTAAAAGTATCTAATACATTTTATGTTAAAATTAAAAAAAAATGATAAAAGAAAAAACTTTACTTTTTTTATGTAGTCTCGTGTTTGTGTCTAAGAAGGTTTAGGTTTAAACTTGAAAATTATTTGCGTTTACAAAAACAAAAATTGGCAAAAATCCAGTAAATAATGTCAATAAGACTATAATCTAATATTTTTCTCCTTTAAAGAATTAATTGTTCGACATGATAATAATCTACCTTATGTCAAGTGGCCACTCCTCCTAAAACAATATGCGAAGCTATTGGAATCTTATATTATATATCGATTTTTCAGAGTAAAACATTAAACTGAATACTCTGAATTAAAACAAATTAAAGCAGGAGTACCACAAAAAAGCGTACTTGGCCCAGTTCTGGACCTACTATAAACATATGATATACCAGACATGAATTGCCACATTTGCACAAGCGTACAGCGGTCAAAAAACGTAGTTAAAAAGATGGGACTAATAACCACTTTATAATAATATGGCAAAAATGAGAGCGACCGTAAATAAATATTTTAACTTGAACTATTAATTCTTTCCGTGCTATTCTTCGAATGACTAAAATGTGTATACTAAAACCAGTCTCATTATCAAAAATGATTAGAACTGGACAGGAACTTAACGTTATTTTTATCGCGCTGATTTATTTGTAGAAACAAAAGAGATTGGCGCAAACAGCACTTTTTAAATCAAATTATACTCTTTTAAACACAAGAAGAGATTATTATTTTTTGCATAATACTCTAATAAAAAGGCAAACAAAATATAAAAAAATTAATGATTTTTAGTCAGGGACAACTGAAAACCATATGTAACCATTTTTTGTAAATATATTTTATGTAAAGACATACTTCTGTTATAGTTTTATTAAAGTACAATACAAGCTTTCATTAACGACTTTGTTTGCATGGACTCTAGTCTTTGATTGTAAAGTACGTTTTTAATCGCATTCAAACAAAAAAGAAAAAAATTATATAAAACACATTGCTGTTCAAAATAAAATATTTATTTATTAATTAAGGCTACTCTATATACAACATTGTTCTCGTGGCATGTAAGGGTTGGTTTTATTGTTGTATCTCTGGCTCTTTGTACCCAGCTTTGAAGTAAAATCATTAGAATTTAAACACAAACAGTTTTATAAAAATTGATTCAGTAGTTTTTTTGTGATGCTTAAACAAACGATAATAACAATAGGCTAAGTCTTCCCGTGATGGCAATCAACGATCCGCTATACGGATCTTCCTTTGTTGCCGATTAATAATTGGCTTAGTAAAGCTGAGTTCAGCACAATCAGTCTTAGTCCTGCGTACGCCAGGCATTGGCTAAGAATATGGAGGCTGGTTTCCTCCCTACCACAAAATCCACGATTAGGGTTATTTGTAAATATGCATTTTTAAAAAACATTTTTGTTTTCTATACTTTTATAATAGCAGAGATATAGGTACCTACAAGATAAGCATTTTCAAGTTTATTTTTTTGATATTATGTTTATGTTTGCACTACTTATCAACTTTTTTTTGGGTATGTGAGACATTTTTTAAATGTTTTAATCTTATTAAATAACATATGTCGTGGTTAATGCAAAATTGTTTTGTACAATTTATTTTTTATGTTCTAATAAGTTGTTTTTCATTACATCGTGAGCGGAATATAAAAAAAAAGAAATAAATAAAGTTGTCTGTAAAAAAGTTCCTCTGTCGGCCATTACCCCTCATCAAGTTGAACTAAATTACATTATTTTTATCCTAACAAGCGTATTCTTTTATTCTATTGGAGTTCGTTATATCCAGAAAAGCGTAGATAACTCTAAAAAAAAACTAACATGTTGTCTTTACTCCATTTTTATTTGACTCGCGACAAACAGAGCGAATAACAATCTAATTTTTTTTAAAAGTTTTCTACTCGCAAAAATAAAAATTATTTTGGTTTTATTCCAGAAGTGAAAAAAATTTTTGAGAAAAATATGTCTTTTTGTCGTGATTATTATAACTACTTAATTTTATTTTATTTTATTTTATTTACCACTGTAATTATTATTAAGTGGGAAAAAAAAATAAACAACACAAATTATATAATAATACAAAAGAAAGAAAATAAATAGAAATGCAAAAATGAACTTCATCATCATCATCATAAGCCTGTTTGCGTCATCTGTTAAACATATGCCTTGTATGACTGGAACCATGTTCTGGTATTGGCTTTCTGTATCCAATTTCTACCAGCGGTACTCTTAAAGTCATCAATCCATCTCATAGGTGGTCTTCCTTGTGGACGCTTGTGTGGCCTTGGTCGCCATTGTAAGACTCTCTTCGTCCATCTATAATCCTTGAGTCGTGATATATAACCTGCCCATTTCCATTTCAATCTAGATATTCTTTCAATCACATCTGACACCTTCGTTTTTTGCTGTATTCATTCAGTCGTCTTTTTGCCTACCAGTCGTATTCCCATCATTGATTTGTCGGTTATTGTCATTGTCTCTGTCCCGTACGTAAACACCGGTAGTATGCACTGATTTAAAACTTTCGCTATCTTATACATAGGAATTGTTTTGCTCTTAAGGGTATCTTTAAGTTTACCAAACGCTACCCATGCAATCGCTTTTTGACGGTTTACCTCAGCTGTCTGGTTATCTTTACCCAACATGATCTTGGGATCCAGGTAAATGTAGTGTTCTACATTTTCCACCGGCAACTGCTCATTTTCTGTTGAAATATTGGTCATTATTTTGGTTTTCCCCATGTTTAATCGCATCCCTACTTTGGCCGATTCTTCTGTTAGGGTCTCCAGCATATTGGTCAGCTTTTCCAGGGTTTCCGCAATAAGTACCACATCATCTGCAAATCTCAGGTGGTTAAATGCATTATTTTAATCCTCCGGTATGTTGCCACTTGTTAAATGCTAATGTACTCCACAAGATATTATCCTCTGTTTTGAGCATTTCAGGTATGATGCCGCCCTAACTTGGAGATTTTTGTCTGCCTTGTTGGTTTGTTGTCCCTAAGGATTCGTGGTAATCTGTCTTTATTCATCCGGCTGACCTGTGCGTTCCAGTATCTTCGTCGAGCTCTGCACAATATCACTGGTGTCAGTTTGTCTTCTTTAGGTCTTCGTTCCTTTTCTTGCCTGTTACTGCGCGTATTGTTTTCATATCTGTTGTTCTGAGCATTATTTTGTTTTTTCATGTGTCGGCTCTTGTCTCTGCTCCGTAGGTTATTACTAGCCTTACGCATGTTTAATAGATTCGTGACTTACTCTGAATGATTATTTATTTGTTTCGCCAAATGCTTTTTGGATGACCAGAGATTGATGCAGCTTTGTTCACGTTTCGTTTGACTTCTTTCTCCAAATTTCTTCGGCTGGAGATCTTGCAACCCAGATAGTCGAAATCCATGACCTGTTCTATCGGTTCGTCATCAATAACTAGTTTAAATCTAAGTGGGTCTTATGCGATGGTCATCGATTTTGTTTTTGATTTAGAGATTTCCATATTCCATTTTGTGGCTTCCTTGTTAAAGTCATATAGTAGTTTTTGCAGATTGTCTTCGTTTTCGGCTATTAGAACAGCGTCATCTGCATAGCAGAGAATTTTTATTTCCATACTGCCCATTCTATATCCAAAAGCGGTCTCTTTGACTCTGTCTATTATGTTGTTCATTATGGTGTTAAATATCAGCGGGCTTCGGCTGTCCCCTTGACGATTTTTTATTTTCGATAGGGCGTATTTGATTTTCTATTGTGTTATATCTGGGATGATCTCTGATCCTACGTTAGCGACCCTGTGCCTTTCGGGATACATTGCAAATGTTTCTGGTTCCGGGGCTCTTAATTGGTAGAGCTTTCGATAGTAGTTTTCAACTATGTATATGATCTCTTGTCTGTTTGTCGTGACTTGTCCATCCGTATTTTTTAGTTTGACTACCTCTTTTTTACCAGTTCCAATCTGTTGTCTTAAAATTCTTGGTTGCTATTTTCTTCAATAGTTTTCTTAAAGTAATATTCGTTGTAGTGCTGTTTGTCTCGTCAGACTTGCCTACGTATTTCTTTTTGAAGATCTTTTTACTTTGGTGTATGTTTTTCGCCCTTTCTTGCTATTTCCCTTTTTCGTCTAAAGGGGCTTTAGTTTGCGTAGAAAGCTTACTCTCTTAAGGCTTTGATTTCTTTGGCCCAATCTTTGCAACTGCTGTGGTGGCCCCGTTTTAATAAGCCCGTTTATTTCTTCGATCTGCATATTGCTAAAAGGTTGTTTACCGATCCCAGTTTTTACGAGATCGATGTAAGTTTCCTCGTTTTCTTTGATCACCTTTGCTTCGATATTGGCATTCGACCTTTTCCTTACCATATTCCTTATTTCCTTTTTAATGTTTATTATTATTAAGAGTATCGTGGACAGAACACCAAACCAACGTATCCGTATTACAAGAAATTGGCCCACGTTCAATGCTGCTAACCAGAATAAACCGCATGTATCTGCAGTACCTTGGGCATATAGCTAGAAGATCAGGAACAATGAAGCGACTAATCATAGTAGGAAAAGTAGAAGGCAAACGCTCAAAAGGCAGATCTCCAACTAGATGGGTAGACCAAACAAAACACTTAATAAACATGAGACTGCATGATACCGAAAGGATTGCACAGGATATGCAAGCATGAAATCAACTGCTGAATCAAATAAAAATGGTGTCACTACATCCTTTGGAGGATAATGGAAAGAGGAGGAGGAGAAGCCATTTCAAATCAGACCCTCACAAATAATTTACTGCTTTGAAAGTAATATACAGGGTGTCCCAAAAAGATAAATTACACTACATATTTTGTGATCAAAAATAGATTGATTGATAAAGAACTCACATCTATATTTTAACGTTGCTCAAAAACGGTTAAACATTATTTTATAAAAATTTATGTAAGTTACCAGTACCTAAACAATGAACAATAAATTCTAAGTAGTCACCCTTTAACTCCTAACTTTTTTTAAGGGTAACGTTTATGAAATATATAACACCACTGGAATTAAACATCTTTTCTTAGCCTTTTTTGTCATCTTCTATTTTTCTGTCAACATTGTAATTTAAAAGATACAGTTTCCGTTTTAAACCACATTTTAAAAATATTGAAATTAAACTACATTTGTACATACGTTATTATTATTAAATTATAATTTATAAACAAACAAGATATAGTAACTTAATTCAACAAGTGTTCCTGTATGCAAGTTTTACATCTTTTTAACAAGGAGAACCGAATGTTTGGAAAAACTGTTGAAACTCGTTAGCAGTTTGTCAAATTTGGTCTCTTTATTGTTGCTAACTAGTTTTTTCACGGAATAAACATTTTCTTTTATATATCCCCAAAAACAAAAATCTAATGGAATCAGATATGGACCGCACGGTGGCCATACAATTGGTGCATCTGGTCTCCTTCCTATACAACGACGTTAATGATTTTGCAATAGATGATAATTATTTAATAGGGCCAGCGTTTATTTCCAACGATTTGAACGAAGAACACTATTTGTCATTTTTACGAAACGATCTACCAATTTACTTGGAAGATTTACTATTAGCAATTAGACAAAGTAAGTGATTTAGGCACGATGGTAATCCACCACATTTATAATTAATACTACTTTTTCTATTAAAAATTGGATTCGTTATTTAATAAAAATTTTATTTGAAATATGTTTTTAAGAAGGAATAATTTTAATCAGATTAACCAATATTTTGTTAGAGGGATAAAATAAATTTACACACTTAAACCAACTTTACAAAAAAAGGTAATTATTTTTGTGGTTTTTTCAAAATATATTATTAACATAAAAAAATCTTTCATATTCTTTTAGTCACAAATGTAAGGTTTATTAATTAATTATTAAGTTTTCTGTCTCTAAAGTAAATGTTTGGCTTTGTTGCAAGGAAATTAATTCCTAAGTTTTATTTTTTATTTGATTCGTCATATTCAGAAAAATCATTACACACATGCAAACAGAACGAGAGAGAAAAGAATTAACTAAAAAAGTGCCATATTGTGCTCGGTCTCTTTCCATTAAACTGGGAGCAAACAGGGAATGAATCTCATTTCCGCAAACAAGTTGGTGCATGTAAAACAATGAATAATGAAAGATCTCTTGGTAGCAGGCCATGTAATCCCCTTTAGACGACATTGTTTTGTCTTGTAACCTGCCGGATAGTCCTACAGTTCCGCCTACTCTTCAAAATTACGCATTGTGTGCAAAGTGGCATCCATGTTCCTTCTTTAATCGTTAAATCGTTAAAGTAAAGGTCGTTAATATCTTTAATGCCCTTTCGATTGTTTCCTTACTTATACCTCAATGTTTGATTAGATGTCAGCTGGGTTCGTTGGTTTTTCGTGGTACATAATTAAACATGTTACACACTTAACTAAAGGTACTCTTAAAAACGACGTCAGCTTATTTTTTAAAATACAGTACTTACGGTTAAATGTGTAAAAAGGCAAA
Source organism: Agelastica alni (assembly GCA_950111635.1). Classification (NCBI taxonomy): domain Eukaryota; kingdom Metazoa; phylum Arthropoda; class Insecta; order Coleoptera; family Chrysomelidae; genus Agelastica; species Agelastica alni. The sequence goes on along the minus strand of OX467710.1, from coordinate 47,235,345 downwards.
TTACACACTACCATGATTTTGTTTTCCAAAATTTATTTGTGAAGGAGCACTTATAATTAACATTACATTGTCCTTTAGCATTAATGTTAATTTATATGAATAATTTGTCGTGTTGACATCTAAAACACTAAAAAGAATATTTAATGTGACAATTAAAGCACAAAAAAACAATAAAATACTACTTACTGGCACTAAAACGAAAAAGTGAAATAAGAAGGATTAATGTCAGAACAAATAATATCAATTCAAAAAAGTGTAGCCCAGAGCTGTGTGCTATCTCCTTTTATATTTAACCTTTATTCCAAATGTCTATTTAGATACCTATAAATTTGAAGGTAAGAAGAGACGCATCATGTTAAATGGTCAAATAATTAACAACCTACGCTAAGTAGATGATACTGTAGTAATAACTGACAACCTCCCGGACTTGTAAAGGGCTATAAATCTTGGTGCAGAACACAGTAAACGCTGCACTCTTTTTAAACTTAACTAAAACCAATCTCTTGGTTTTATTTAAACAAACAAAAAGGGCTACGTGTTCTACGCATTAACGGTAGATTCATAGAACAAGTGCTGGTAGCTATTGGTCATAAAATAACCCTAAAATCAATATTAAAATACTTATTAAAGAGGCCCCCAAATCTTGATCGGCATGAGGAACTTATTTGTTGCACGAGACTTTAGTCTACAGTTCCATGTACAGTTATTGCACTGTTACATCTTTCCTGTACTTTTTATGGGTGCAAGAGTTTACTAATACCGAATTTTACGCATTCCACGAATGAAAAGGTAAACAAATGGTAACAAATGGTAAAGGTTAAATTTCAAGAACTATTAAAAACTATCAAAGAGCGAAAGTTCCTGTACATCGGACACATTATGCAAAATGAAAACTATGAGATCCTCCGATTAATCATTAAAGAAAATATTTAGGGCAAAAGATCCGTAGGACAACGCCAGAACTCATGGTTTAGGAATCTGTGAAGATACAAAGACGAACATCTACAGATATTTTTAGAGCGGCAGTTTCTTTAGGCACAACTGCTTAGTTGATCGTCAAACTCCGAAGAAAGACAGCGCAATAAAAAAAAATCCAAACTTTTTGGGTACTATATAAATTAATACAAAGTTAAAAATCAAGATAAAGAAAACAGGAAAAAGACAAAACAACTTTCCAAAAAATCGCTTAAAAATATAAAAAACATTTATTGACAAACTTGAAATCCTACTGGACAAATAATTCGTATTTGGATTCAAATACTCGATCAAAAATCAAAATTTTTCACTGGATTTTACCTAAAATTATATAACGTTATTTTTCAAATTTGAACAAACCGTTTGACATTTTTAAGCAAAAGGATTGCTAATAAACAGGAATTTTGTTTCTCGAAAACAGTGATCAAAAGAACTGCATAAACAGAAATTAACTTAGCATAAATAACATAAAATGAATTTTGTAAAACACTATAGTAAGAAATAGTCAAGGATAAAATAAACCACTTTAAGTAAGCATGTAATTAAGATACAGTAGCTGCTTGAGTAAAAAATGCAGTGCATGATAACTTTTATTATTACTTATGGCCGATAATGCAGCTGAATTTTACCTTTATCTTGATAGCGTGGAAAATAGATGAAGATAAAGTTACAACAGACGCCTTACGATTTTGAAAATTTTAAAAATTTAAGCAGAAAAAAATAGAACTCCTTAAAGGAGTACCATAATAAGGTTTTGAGAATATATCTTGGTAATAAAAAAAATCGAAAACATTATTGTGAAGATGAAACTACATAATTAACAATTATTTATTTATTACAATAATCATGGATAAAGGTAAATAAACAGATAAAAAGTTTAAGCTGGCTTAAGACTTATTCCATTGCATTATTTTCAGATCCATTTTGGTCCTTAATTGATCTAGATTACTTTCTTTAGCTTGGCCATTTTTGTAAAGTCTGTTTACTTTAAGACTGGAATCTTCATGTAGTGTTCTGTAGTCTTGTAAAGTGATAAACTGTGTGTAAGTCTGACCGAAGCACCATTTTCTTTTATTTACAAGGAAAAAATATTTTAAATTCATCGTTTGTTGTCAATTGCTTTTAAAAGAACCAAAGTCTCGACAAATGGTAGTGTATGACTCATTAAAAAATGTTACTCATATTATACTTACGTTTTTGTTTGCTAAAGATCTGTAAGACAGCTCTCTTGCAAACAATTCGATAGCGAAGACATCAGTCTGCAAGATTGTAGCATACCTGCCAAGACTGGTAAATATTTTAATCTTTGGTTTCCTGCTGAAAACTCCGGCCCCAACTCCATCTGGGGTTTTTGAGCCATTTGTGTACATTACGTATTCAGTCTCTGGAAAGAAGATTTCTCCCCTCACCCATTCGTCTCTCTTCGGAAAGAGGACTTTGAACGACTTTTCTACGTGTATTTTTGTTTTGAGCCAGCCAAATTTACCGCGACCATAAGACTTTGCTCGAGGTGTCATGCGACCCGTGCCAAGGGGCGTACTACATGTATGGTATCTAACAGATAACGCTTGCTGCGGTAATGCAGAGCTCTCCCACAGTCGATCATTTTCTCTAGCTACTCGTGGAAACAATATAAGTAACAATACAAATAAAACAGACATCTGCGACGAAGGAAATCTTCTTGCAAATGGAGGTGTCTACTACAGATCCTCCTAGCAACAAAATCTCGCAGGAAGCTGGGAGGGAACTTCTAAAATCCCCCACTCCCAAAAAAACTTACCTGACAACAGGGGGCGAGACAACGCTAACGGAAGCCAGCATAAACCTGAACAAGAGGGTCAAACTTGCCAGCGCGACGGGAAAACGTCTTAGCCGATTGATCGGGATAACGTATAAAACTGCCTTGAAACAAATCCTAAAAATAGCAGCATAAAAAAAGAAGAGGGGATCAACCCTCCCCCAGTTCTCAACAGCAAGCGAATACGCTTGGATGGTAGCATTTCAGAGGCGGCGGCGACGCACTATGGAACATCCAAATAAGCAAAAACGCTTCTTTGCAGCTGTAGCTCAGGGCATCAGCGATCCATCATGGACGATGAGGGACTACTTAAACTAACGGGAGAACAGGTAACCAACCATCTACAAAAGATGAACCATACCCTGCATATCAAGTAGTAGACTATTCTTCACAGGGAAAATGCAGGATCTGGTCAAATGTGGACGTTCTCAATAGATAATGTATTCATTAAGGAATTGGAGCGGCTAAATTTCCGCGCATACTTTGGCTTTGCACAGGGGTAATTCCGGTCCAAAAAAGCCAAGAAAGGTCCGACATCGGTGAAAAAGCCGGATTCATCGGGGTTAACCGTTAGAACCAAACAGGTAGGCAAATCTACCTCGGTGGCGACAGCGGGACTGAAAATGCCTGCCAAAACCAGCAAAAAAGCCGTAAAAGGAAAAAAAACCCTCCATGGTAAAGCGCCGACAAAACGGCCCACACCAGGACATAATGGGGGAAAGGAAAGTAAACCTCCCACAGTCTGGGTAGTCCCTCATCGTCTGGTATGAAAGCTACACAGATGTGGGGTTTCGGTATGTCTTCCTTCTGTACCAACCTCAGCTGGGCGTTTTCTCAAGGTTGAAGGGAGCATATCACTTCTTCCTTTCACTACTCTGTCTCAGCATCTGTTCAGAACAGAAGGAGAATTCCAGGTCGAATGGTGCAGCTATGGAATTGCACTTGTGGACCATCGTCCGGTAGTTTGTAAGCTTAGTAAGCTTCCTTGTACTCAAAGGTAGTAATGATATAGACGCTGCCCTATATTATGTCCTTAGTTGATCCGTAGGTGTTTATTTTTTTTAATTAGACACCTTTCCTGTAAGCCAGGAAGTTTCCTATCAGCCTTTGGGACGCGCAGTGTTGCGGTTAAGGACGTCCCCGCACGGTCAAATGAAGTAACTTATAGATATTTATAGTAAGTGTATTTAATTACTGTAAGTACATTTACATTCTACGTATTTTGCGTACATTATGATCAAGTTCATAGCCATTTCTGGTTTGGTGTACATAGTTTTCACGCATCTCTCATCATGCGCTCGTAATTGTTGTTAATTTATTGTGTTTTGTAATAGACTTTGCGTTCATAGCCTATAAAGAGGGGTATGTGTTTTTTGCCTTTTACTTGTAATACTACCTTACATGTAATAAAAAGGTCACCACTGGAAATATAATCTACTTATTTTACTTCCTTTTCATTTAAGTTCTTTAATTGTTTTTTATATTTACTATGTTATGGCCACTCCTCTGTCAATCCCATTGACACGAGTGACGAGGTCCGATGCCGCATCATCGTTGGTCATTTCTTCTTTTCACCTCGAGGAACCGCTAAAAATTATAGAGGTCAACAATTTAATTGCAACATTTTCTTCTCCACTTTTTTTTTTGGAAGTTTTTTGTCGGGGGTGACCGACGCGCCAGCATAGGTTTCGTGTTTTATATAAAAAGATCCACATGTGCTATTGGGCGTTACCTCTTAAAGACTCTGCTTTTCTTTCTGGGGCTAATTGAAATTTTTATTCCGTAGGGAAAGCATTCAAGTGAATAATTCTCATGTAAATTGTTGGTGACGCGTTTTTAAAGACGCCTTCCTTGGCTACAGTAGAAGTTATGATAAAGTATCAACATTCTCATTTTATAGTTATATAAATAGTTGTTATCGAATTATTTTTTAAAAATATAATTAAAATTAGTTTCATCATTTTTTCCTTTAAAATTTGCTAAATAAACCATCAAATTAATTATTTTTATGAAACGATTCTCTTTTAAAATATTTTTCCTTTCTTGAATAAAAATCATTCATCATCGTATCAATCTTGAGCTTCTCGTCATCGCCTTTTCAAACACAACAGATCTCTCATCGTCACCGGAGAAATGGTCTATTGTGTAAAAGCAATTAAAGTGGTGCAAACGTTAACTTCAAAAAACATAAAATACCAACATTTAAACAACATTTGTGGTATTAACAGGTCACAGGAACATTTATTTCGAGCATTTTCTTCGAGCAAACTTTCAAATGTCAAACGCCGTTTGGTTCATCATTGCAGAAGTGTTTTTTTTTAATTTATCAATATAATTTTTTTACAGTAACGCACTTGCACCTGTTTTTAAAACGGATGGTATTATAAATGAAACAAAAAAATATATTATTTTTTGACGGATATGATAAGTTATTAAAGTTTTAAATTGAAAATTTATTTCGAGCATTTTCTTCGAGCAAACTTTTAAATGTCAAACGGCTTCTGGTTTATCTTTGCAGAAGTGTTTTTTTTTTTTAATTAATTAATATAATTTTTTTACAGAGGTAAATTTATAGAAAATGGCGATGAAGCTTTTAATGTAAGTTCAAATAGACGTCAGAATAAATAGATAGATAACGTAGAAATCAATTGTGATTAAAATATGAATAAGTTTACCGTTAATTTTATCTTAGATGAATTAAAAGTAAAAAATTTAAATTCTATAGATGGGAAAAACAGTTAAGAAGAATGGAAATAAGTAACAAAGAAAAGCCACTAGAATGTAGCTATGGATGGAGAAATTAATTCAGTAAAGAAGAACAAAACCTGGAGCCTGCTTCTGAAAACAAACATTTAATTGGGTTCAAATGCAAAAAAAAATTGCTAAATCATTACCATTACTAAAAAAAGCTTCAGTACCTGGGTTATATACTGACTAAATCCAAAAACACACTTCTTCACCTAATAGTTCGGGAAAGATTGGTGGAAAGAAAAATATTGGTAGAACCTAAGGGACTGCTTTAATTGTAGAAAAGTTCAACTATGCTGTCAATAAGGTTCAGATAGCTGTAATAATAGCAAACCTCCGATAGGAGAAGCAAACATTTTAAACTTTAGTATAATTATTAACATAAACAAATACAAATATATATTATAAGAAAACGTGCTATATTGATTTGTTTTTCCGCACAATTGTCAAAAAAATAGTGGCAACAACACGCCCATAATCTGTTTTTTTGAATTCGGTTCGTCCCAAAATTTTGTCTACTTATCCAAATAACAGTATTTTTAAACTTGTTACGTAAATTTCTATTTACTAAAAATACATGATTATTAAGACTACGTATCTTAACAGAACTTTCTTTTATAGCTTACAATATAAAGTTTTTGTTAAACCAGTAAAGAAAACCTTCGTTATTTTGGCAACAAACCAAAATAAAGAAACACTATTTTGTTTCTTCACATATATCCAGATAGTGGCCATCGTAACTGCTCGTATATATTTTAGGTAATATTCCTCTGCAGCAAATTCCAGACTCAGACGTAAAATTCCCGCAACCTTGAAAACTCTATAATAACTGTGAACAAAAACTGCGGTCGAAATACTTTGTTTCCCAAAAACATCCTTAAGAATACTCCTTTACAACTTACAATCAACATTGATAATATATGAGAAAATGAGATGTCCCGAGTTTTTGAAAACGGAAACTACTAACGATAGTTTAAATCGGACGGCGCCATTCGGTAAAAAGTTATTATTTCAGTCTGCATGTCCCGTTATTCATAATTTCACATTTATAACAAGAGGTATACTATTTCAAAGAATATACATTTACAAGGACGTAGCGCAAGAAAACCAAACGGGATTAAAATATAAATAAAAATTTGTTAAACGTGATATATCAAATACATAATTTAATTTATGATTAAATAACAATTTAGTAAACTAATATTACTAATAATACAATAATAGTAATATTAAAAAATTAATCCTCAAAAACTTTAACGAGTTTAAAAAGTTTTTTACTAAATACAAGAACCAAATAAATAAAGCGAAAGTTACTTTCGACAAAGTATTTTTCCTGGCCAAAATAAAGGAAAAATCAGAGACCTTTTTATGCAATACCTGTTATATGTTTTCAGTTAAAATTTGGTTTAAATATTTTTGTACCAACATAATGAATGATTTTTACAAACGTACTTTAAATGGCGTTATTGAGAATTATTTTATTGAGCAAATTATTTCTGCAATTCCTGTGGGTCATGTATTTTAAGTAAACGTTTAAAAAAAGATGACAAAATAATCTGGTGATCGTCTTATGACCTAAGTAGCCACTTAAAAAGATCCCTGTATAGCTAATTTGCCATTCGCGTTTTGAATTACCTTAAAGGTGTTGCAAAACGTAAACAAATATAGACGACTGTAGGTAATATCAATTGTTATCTATATGGTACTTTTACGGTGATTTTTTCTGATTCAGTTGTGTTGTTTGGTGTTTTTACAGAAAAAGTAAATTGTTAAAAGTGTCCTGTTATGAATATTAATCTGTAGGTCAATGCTTTATTTTTTTAAACTATGATGAAAACGATACAAAGATAATATAGGATTATTGTTGTAAAAACTGAATTCATAATTTGTAAACAATATCAATGGCTAGGGTATTCACCTAATCCTATGGAATTTAAATAAAAAATACCTCATATGTTACTTTAATTAAAATTGCATTTGCTGGTAATGAAAAAAAGAACAAAATATGCCATAAATGTTGTGCATAAAAGCAGTGTCTTAGAAATTTGAGCAAATAAAATAAGACTGAGAAAGAAAAATAGTTTCTATGATTAGATGCATTTAGAAATGACTTTGATTTAAGTTGACATGGTTTTTGATAGAGATTTTATTTTCAGTTCATTCCAAATCTTATTAAAATGTATATGCAATTATGAAATGCAATTAACTAAAACTATTATTTTTAATTATTTTACTTACAAATCTACTGCATGTTATTTGTAAAAAAAAAATATTTTATATGATTTAAAGTTTTATTAAAAACCTAATATTATATATAATATAATAGATATCTAAATATTTAATATTATAAAAATAGAAACAAAAATTAGTATTTGTAATTTGTCAGGCTTTTGCCCATGCTTTTCTTCAATCTATTTTTTTGAAAATACCAAAAGTATGTTACAAGAACTAATGATGCATCTTTATTAGAAAAGTCATAAAAGTGTTCATTTCTGTAATTTTTTTTTTGGAGAAATATTTGTAAACACAGCAGTAAGTATGGTGTAATATTTTTTTCCTAGTACTTTGTTCGTTTATTTTTTATTTAATTTTCTGACCTTAAATTTAAAAGGTCAATAATAAATTCATTCTTATTTTATCGTAAACTTTACTAATCTGAGATATTTAAGATACCTTTAATTACTTTAACAATTGAGTTTATTTATTGTACTGATTTAATAGTTAATAAACGATAAGCCCTTGTTTGTGTTAATTTAGTTTCCCCTTTTGGCAACGATTTGAAACCGGTTTAAATAATTTTTTGATCCTTAAATAATGAACACTCCAATTTTTTAAAAATAATACCCTTTATAACATTATACTTTTAGGCCAAGGACACAAGACTTTGAAAAAAATGTCCGTCACATCGCTTGTTTTTAAAAATGTATTGTTTCAAATAAGGTCGATCTCATTCAAACGGGCGTTGTGACGGATGTTTTTCCAACGCTTCTACCTAGGCCAACCGATTTGGATTTACATATTTTTTGTTTTGGGTGCTTGCTATTTCTCATTAAAAAACTCCTTTAATTTCATGCTATTTTCACTTTTCACTGCTCCTTAAATGCCGATGAATAAATTAAAATTGATAAAATTATAGTAAAATTATAACAAACACAAAACAAAAAATTTTTTCAAATAAAATTTTTTTTATGTGATTTCCATAATTATATCCACGAAAAAAAATTGTAACACTGCGTTCGCCTATAAATGCTAATAAGAATTTTATTAGCATAATATAATAGTATAAATTAATACCTATTCAACCGCGAAATCCATTAAAAGTTGGATCATCGCGAGATGACTTTATAAGAATTGTACAAACGAATTTAGGACGTGTCTTACTTACATTGAATACTTTAAAACTTTATGGTTTAATTTCTTCGGTAAATAAAGAAACTTAAAAAACAACTTTCAATTACCTCGTTGGATTATTGCGATCAACACAAAAGTTTAATTTGTTTCTAAGGATAATCTGATAAAGTTACACCTTTTATGCAAATAAGACAATTTCAAGTTGATATTCAAAGAAGTGTAAGTTTTAATAACTTTCAGCAGTAAAATAAATGATAATATTACCTCTGGTTTATGCAAACTTTACGGACTAGAATGGGTTGTGATACAAAAACTCATTATACAACTGAAAGTAGACGAATGGAATTATAGTGTACAACGTGAAATGGATCATTTAACTCTTTAACTTGTTATTTTCATGTAAAGCAAAAAGTTTTCAGTCGAATCACTTTTTAATGTTTGTGTTTATTTTTTAGCTACATTTAATACAACATTTTTCATTATTCTAGGCGTTCCAGAATTTTTAACGTATATAGGTTATTGATTTTAACACTAACAAAGAACAATAATCTTCTGAACGACATAAAATTAAAAAAAATTGTACAAGGTAAATCCTTCAACTAAAAAGAGAAAATTAAACCTATATACAGTGTGTCCCAAAAAGTTTTATACAAATGAAGAAAAAGTTTATCTTACATTTTACAAAAAAATTAATTTTGATAAAAAGCTCTGCATGGCTTGTAAATACATAATCAAGTACAAAATTTTTAAAATATCGGCTGGAATACAAAAAAAAACAAAAAATCATGATTTGGATAAAGAGATAATTACGTGCAAACTGTAGTAGAGAGCAAAATGTTTATTGAAATTGTGATTAGGTAGCACAAAAAATGCACAATTTTAAATTATTGAAATTCCCAGATAAAAATTAAAAGACTTTAAAAATTGTTAGATAATTTATTTATAAACAACAAATAATACTAAAAAAATATATTCTAATGGGGAACATGTAAAATTACTTAAATACAACGGAACTCTAACGTGTCCACCACCCCTTTCTAAACAGGTGATTGATTGTTTTTTTATTAAATTGTTTTATATTTCTGATCACATCTGGAGTTACAGCTTCACATGTTTCTTTAATAATTCTTTTGAGATGATCAATATCTTGAAACGGCCTCTTAGGATACACCTTTTTTTTATAACCCTTCAAAAAGAAGTCTAGAGATGTAATGTCTGGATTTTACGAAATTTCTTACTGGGACTATCAATAATATACAATTGCGCATATTTTTTTGCTGCTTAATCACAATTACAATAAACATTTTGCTCTCTACTACAGTTTGTACGTATTTATCTCTCCGTCCAAATCATTATTTTTTCTTTTCCCAGCATCCAGCCAATATTTCTAAAATTTTGTAACTGATTATAGATCTACAAGTCATGCAGAACTTTTTATAAGGAATAATAATATTTTTTGTGAAATGTAAGATAAAGTTTTTTTCATTTCTGTAAAACTTTTTGAGACACACATTAAAACTTACCCCAATTAACCTCCAACGCCCTAGCTTATCCAACTAAAAAAAAAATTGTTGTAATAAATATATTATATAAGGGTAGGGTGTCTACTTGCTAGTTGTACCATAGGAATTTACAGGGGATTTTTTTATTCTTAGCTGGAATATCTTTTTAGTACCTTGGTAATATGAAGTTCAAAGTTTATTCTATGTAGGTTTTAACGAGAAATAGAATAAAACTATTTTGATGAAAATCGAACTACCGGTTCAGAGCTTAGAACCTGTGAAGTTGAGCAAGGTACCAACACAGTGTTATTCCAATTTTTATGATAATTTTGTAATTACATGACCGATTAATTTTATTTATATTTTTTTATTTATCTTCTTATAAAGCAGTTTAATGTGTGCACATTTTGTTTTGACAACTTACTAAACATGGAAATCTTTATTTTTAATAAACTAGGTAACATTTTCATTGCATGTATCATGAAGACAAGAACAAAAAAAATTTATAACTTGGGGGTATCTTGATATTGTTCTTTGTGACAACTGGTAGAAAGCAGAAAGAACTTTAAATTATTTATCTTTCTTGTGTGACAACTGTATTGTACCTTGGTCCCCTAAACCGGTTCTAAGTCCTGAAACGTTAGTCCGACTTTTATAAAAATAGTTTCACAATTTTTTCCATTAATAACTACGTACTCTGCCTGCATGATCTCTGGGTGGATTGAGTTAGGGTGAAGAACAGGTATTATGCCTAATAAGAAGAAAGAAGAAAAAAAAACTACAAAGAAAATAACTTTATATTTATAAATTACTGAAAGAATATTCAAAAATTCCATCTAAATTACTATGGTACCACTAGAAAGCAGAAACTCAATACTCAATAATATAATTTATTTCCATCCGTGTAGAAATAAAAAGAAATCTACAGGGGAGGCTAAAAGTCAATTGTCAAAAATACAAACTTACTATCAACAATTTTATTATCAAATTACAAATCTTGGTACGGTTCAATGAACCTACATAGCGTGCTTAAAGTGTTTTTCTAGACAAAAATTGCTTAGAAGTTTTGTACATTGATTTTAAAAATTATGCCGCAATAACTGGTTAGCATTCAAATTAAGATTAGATTTTATTTTCTAATGCTTGACATTACAAATTATAACAGAATAAAGCTCATTTTTTAAGTATATCAGATACTGCAAAATCTATAGGTTTAATATCTGGCGATTGTAAAAACCCGTTCTCTTAATCCATTTATTAAAGTTTTTTTTCAACAATATCTCACAATAGCTTTATAATGCGGGAGTGCTTCAAATCAACTTTTCCTTAACTGGTTGCAGTTGTACATAAATTGGACTATTTTATAATTTTAACATTTCTTGAAGCATATCTCGGTACTTTACAGCATTAAACGTACCGTTAATAAATAGGGCCTGACCAGCCAAGCGCTTAAAATACCTGCCCATACACTCACGACAGTATAGATAAACTTTGTCTCCATTGCCATATGGGGATTCGTAAAATCCCAGAAGATGCAGTTGTATCTGTTTACTCTGCCATTCACCTTAAAAGTCGCTCCAAAAAATCGTTTTGTAAAAGTTGGAATAAGGTTATTCTCTGATTGTGTTCAACTGTCATAATTCCATACACGTATCTTAATCATGATAGTACATTTAGGCCATTAAGTAAAGTATGCTTGTTCTTACTATTTCTTACTCTTTAGACACTTTTCCTTGAGATTGTAGTAACATACTTTGTCATAACTAAATTGTTATAATGGTTTTACCATGTTGCAAAACAAATACTTGCTCTTTTGTAATTAACTTTATATTAATTGCTCTCAGATTAGAACAAACAACATAACTTTAGACTGCTAGTGTCAACTGGTACTTATAGTTACTCCACATTAGTCAAGTTCACAACTGACTACCAATACGCTAGACAAAACAAAGTCTTTTTAGTGATAATTGGATAGTACTGTATAGTAAGGTTGACTAAACCCAAAAGGGCTCGTCTAGTACACGAATGGGTCACAATCGGAAACGGGAGCATCATTTTGGAGTGAAAGGCCAAGAATAGAGGCGACTCGAAGACTTGGCCACAAGGCCACTATATTTTAGCCTTGTACAAGGCACATAATTGACCTAAGGCATCTCTCTCTCTGTCCTTTGGCCCTTGAAAGGGAATGGTGGCACCGTGATGAAGCGGCATTCACTGTTGCTTTTCCGTATCGAGCGACCTGCAGGGACTCCTGTATACCCAATCCAACTAAGCGTTTCATCTGGTCTATCCATCTTGTTGGTGATCTTTTCCTTGGTCGATTTTTATCCACTTTCCCCAATACAATAAGTCTCTCTAAATCATCGGTTCTTCTTGACAGATGGCCAAAGTATTTTAGATATAATTTGCTGATTTTGGACGAATTTTTTGGACGATTTTTAATTTATTGGGAATAGACGCGTTGATGCGATGTTCCTTCCAGGGTATGCGTAGCATTCTTCTATCAGCACACATCTCAAAGGGGTTAATGTTTTTGCTCAATTCCCGTATCTCTTGGCTTCATAAAAGGTCTAATGGACAGGAAATCTGGAGACAGATTCATGAAAAGGTGGTTTGAAACCAAGGGGATGCGACATACCAAAGCCTTTTTTCGAGGGCCCTCCGAAGAACTAGGTTGCAGATTAATTAGTTTTAAGAGAAATTAGTTAAGACTAATTATCTTTAACATGAATTGTTCTTCGTGCCCGGGCACAATGGCTATAAAGCTGAGCGTCCGGCTCAATCCCAAATTCAAAAGTTTGACTAATTTAATTAACTTATAGAAGCCCAGTCTGCCCAGCGAGAGTTTTGGCCGCGTGTACAACGTTTTACTATCGAACTCGTTAATTTGCTACGATTTTTCAAGTATCGCTACTAAGACCAACTGATTAAAGATCCTCGCTTGTTTGGTCTGCTCATCGTTTTCGGGGGAAGCCAGGGGATCGTCTAGCATCCAGGGTAGGAGAAGCATTGCACACTGAGTTAGCAACGCGGTCCGGGTCCATTCTCTGAACATGACCAAACTATTGCAGCATCCTAGCCAGCAGCTTATTTAGCACATTTATGGTCTCGTGAATCTTCAAAAATTCTCCTTATAATTTTGTTTTTGAACACAGCTAGCGCATTTCGATATTGAGCAGTCAGCGCTATATAACAGGACAAGTCACTCCAAGGTTTTCTACATATGAATTTTTAGTGGGATAACAGGTGTGATGAAAATAGTGGCCGGTTTTAAAATATTCAATGTTCGCGCCACCCTTTTATTTTTCACTTAAAACTAGTTTCTTTTCTAGTCCTTATTACTTTGATAAAAGACTAGTTTCACACTGTTAATACCTGTTTCGTTTAAGAAACATCCCGCTTCATTATTTCAGTAAATTTTTATCTATCTTGTTTTTCTCTTTGTTAAAACCGATTTTAAGATAATAAGCTTAACCCACGATATTTTGACAATTTTTGTATTTAAAGTATGTTTGAAAATATATAAACATTGCGTCGGCTTGATCATTTCGGTTCACGAAGGGTAGGAATTCAAACTAAAAGCAAAAACGATCGATCACTGAAACTTTCGATTTTGCCGAAAACTTCATCAAAGCTAAGTTCCTTTGGAATAAAGTCGTTGTATTCTTTGACGATTTGCCAACTGCAAGACATTTTTTTTCATTCCATTTTGAAGCCGTGGCGCTTACATGCAACATTGGCAAGTACATGCTACTAGGTAGCATGTACTTGGTCTTGGTTGCATTAAGGTGGCTTCAATAACTTTAACTATAGCTTTTGCATCCTCCTTCCCGTGTATAGTAGGGTTATCTAAAAAATTAATTTTTGAAGTAAAACTTCCTATGAGAGGTCTTTGAAATTCTGATCCGCAACCTTTTTGTATGACGGAAATTAGTGGTGGTAAACACTGTATCGGGTAGAGTGGGAGCAGTGTCTCGCTTGCCTTTGGGTATCGAAAAAGAGTGAGACATACGCTCTTTTCGCTTTCTTTCTTTCTCGTTGTCCGTGGTTACGTGTACTGCATTCAGGCGGCGTGTTGTATTTGTATACACCAAAACTACTGGGAAAGCATCTCAGAAAACAAACACGTAAAAGAAAACATCAAAGAACCGTGCCACAAAAAAACAAAAGACCTGTTAACGATGAACAGGAATTAGCTAAGCATCACTACGGGGCTCCTGATCGGTCACGCACTAGTAAAGGAGCAGCTTAACAAAATGAGACTGTATAATAAAGACCTGACCTACAGACTGTGCGACAAGGATCCGGAAACAGTAAAACACATACTGTGCTGCTGCGAGGTACTGGACTGCAAAAGACAGGCAATTTTTAGGCAGCCTTCCGGCGACCCAAATATATGTTGTTCCCACCCAGTACAGAACTTGTACAAACTTGAACAAAGTACAAAAGCACTGGATTGGGTATAATGACATAAAATCACGTTGGCAAGATACAATGGGCAAACAGGCCTAAGTGTCACTGAAAGCAACAGCCAGATGGACCTTAAAGATATGGAGTTTTTAGTGAGTAGCCTGCCACGTCTTTTTTTTCGTTCTTTAAAGAGTACTCTGCCAGCGGTCTCTCTACTGGCAAATTATGCCCGAGCTCAGCCGTAGAGGGTAGAAGAAAAAAATATAAAAGTGAGCTGCGCCACCGACTTAGACGGTATAAGCCGGAAACCCCTAAGTCTTGTAGGCACTAGCAGAGCCACACGATAAACAACAAACAATTTTGGTGAACTAAATAAATAAAACTATATTTACAATTCCAGCAATATATTAATTAAGTAAAAATGATGTTCCGATTTTTTTTTTACAACAAATTCTGTATTTTTGTTATAGTGGATTAAACGAATTTATTACACTTTTCTTAAAATAATATTTAAATTATTTATAAAAATCTTTTAGACAATAATAAAAACCTAATGATGTACAAAAGAGAATTAACAAAAAAAAATGTTCACAATATTTAAAATTTCAAAAATAATTGGTTTTATATAGAATTCTTGATAGCAAAAGATTTTAAAAAAAAATACAAAATAAATAGACTTGCAGCAAAAATAATAATTCGAAACCCTCACAATAACTACATAAAGTATATTCAGTAATGTATAAATTCAGATTCAACTTGGAGCAGGTACAAATTTAATGAAAATAATTTGTTACTTTTAAACTATTGAAAACACTTAGATCAAGCACATAATAACTAATAAGTTGATGAAATTAAACTCAATACTATGTAACCAATTGAAAACTTCATTGAGACGTCACTGTTACATCAATGATTTAAGAAACAGAAACACCAAGTAGTATTATCATAATAATTTCTGCTAAAAACACCAAGCAAGTCTTTATAACACTGAAATTTATCGTCGATATGGATGATGGTTATGGAACGGCACGTGCTAATCAACAATGGCTTCCCTCAAATAAATTCCGCTAGCGGCTATTTTAACTCGACACCAAAATCCAAAATATCAACAACGAAGGTAAGATAGAATGGTCAAGTTAAAAATTAAGTGGTTTTTCTTCAAAATCCAATTAAGATGGCCCAAATACAGCCAGATATGAAAGAAAAAACCGTAGAGGTTCTGCTCACGTGCTAATATCACACCATCCCAACAACTCTCACCAACACCCGACTTCAAAGAATCTCACCCAACGACTGACACTCCTAGGCCGGAAATCAAGAAATCACACGGAATAAACGTCAACCCACAATCTTCTCCAGTCCGGGCTCCACAATCGCCTCGTCCGTGCTGTTAGCCAGCCCCATCCACACAGAAATACAAACCAAACAATAATCCTATCACTACTAGGTATGCAACACTATTTACAACGGATTATATATTAAAGTTACAACAAAATACGGTATGCAACCCTACTTACGAGTAACTAAGGAATACGAAACTATCAGAAGAGACCCAATTAATAATAGAACTGTAGAAGGAAAAAATAGGCACGTGACAAGCCCTGAAACAGTCAGTGAAGTCTCCCCTTGAGCTTTTAGGCTTATAACCTCTCCATAAAAGATTGGATTTTCTCTACATCGGAAAAAAAACACATCTTTTATTAAGGGAGTTTTCATTTACATGGAACAGATTAATAAATAAACTAAAATTAACTATTTTCCCAAAAAATGTTGCCGTCTTTGCTCTGTTTTCTGAAGTTTTACTTTAACTGCGTGTAAACTACACATACATTTTTTTTAAGTCGTCATGCCTCGTAATAATTGAAAATTTGGAGACCGAAGAGGGTTGGAAAATGATATAAATTGATTCTTGTCTCCCGGTCTCGCATAAAATTAACACCATAAATTACTTTGTAGAAATGCATAGAAAAAATCGCTAAATTGTTTTAAAATAAAAATAATTGTTTCTTAATAAATCAAAGGGTTAAATAAATACCGTTCGCTTATTTATTATTTATTGGATGTGTTGGACGTTTACAAATGAGATGCAAGTCGTGCAAGAAGTGTCACACGCTACAGTAACGGAGTGGTATGTGACACTATACTTAAATCTATTTTCGAAATGGCTTTTATCATCACCAAAAAAATTAAACGGAACCCCTTGCACCCTTCAAAATGTGTCTTATACGAAATTCTCAGAAATACTTCATCAATCAAAATGTCAGTCTGTCGTATATTAACGTCGTTTGGTTCATTATATTTTGGATATTTTAAATCTAAAACGATTTTTCATTGTTTTTTGACTGATATATGAATAAATGATGTTTGGGTTTTTGCATACACTAACGAAATCTTTTTTTAATAATAGAATATATACATAAATAATTACATGGACGAGTTCTGTTATTATTTGTTAAATCTGGTTCTTTCAGATAAAATTTAGCACTTCTTTTTTAACTAACATTTTTGTAACGCTTTGATAATTTATAGCGGCATCATCAAAGTGCATAAAAAGACCAACTTTTAAAATGATTGTTAGTGTTAGTTTGTTAATACGAGACTTAAAAAGTGAAAGATAGCGAGAGTTTCACGTAAAACTGCTCTTATTTTGAATTTGTAAATGTATATAAAGATAGGAAAACCGTAATTTTTAGGCGATTTGCATAATTTAAATGTTTTGGTTGTAAACAAGTATTCTACAAAAAAAGCGTTAAGAATTTTTGGCTGCACGATGGTTTGTAACCAGAGTAAGCCTCTTGTAATTTTATAAATACAACTGAGAGAGAAACTACCAAAAAGACAGTTATTTATTTTAGTACTTTGATTTTTTTTATAATTTTCATTTTTTTAATAAATACCAAGAAAAGTTTTAAAGGATCGATAATAATTAGACGAAAATAATGTCATTAATTATTAGATAAGTAAATCCTGTGGCTATTTACCAAAAAAATATTCATTGGGATAGTCGTTGTTATAAGAAAAAAAAACAGATGGTAAGTACTAAACTAATAGAAAACCTCTTAAAACAATTTATTGCTTTTCTTTTCACAAAAAATTTTTACTAAAGTTTTTAGTACATTAATTAAAAAGATAAGTTATCGAATTACAGTTTGTCTTTAACCACTTTGCGTCTTAAATTTTATTCAGTGATTCGCTAATTTAATAAAATAACTCAGTATTTTATCTCGCTTTCCTCATAGAATATATTAACAAGTTTAATTTAATATTTTAATCAAAAAGGTTTCGAAACTCAAAAGAAACGATTGTTTAAAGTTATCAAAACGTCATTTTGTTAATTAATGACAGTTCTTAATCAGGCAAGCAGTAGCTACCTGAGAAATGAAGCGAAAAGTATACTTCGGCTCAACGAATTCAAAATACAAATCCCCAACGGGGAAAGCAATTAATACCGAAGAAGAATAACACGACGAAAACCAGTAATTAAGTCAATTAGAATTTCCTAGCTGGAAGTATTCTCTGTAAATAGCGGTATTTTCTGCTTTTTTATTATTTTTTTCTACGTCTGATGGCATAGGCGTAGTCTCTGAAGCAAGAGCAATTCGTCAGAATTCTACAAGGAGTAGCTACGAGGGCGGTTTGATAAGTCAGTGACTTTTTAAATAAAACAAATGTTTTTCTGCAAATAAACATTTTATTTTTCTACATAATCACCTTTTAGCTCGATACATTTAGTCTAGCGTTTTTCTAATTTTTTTATTCCCTCCAAATAATAGGTTTTTTCAAAGCTCTCAAAATACGCGTTTGTTTCGGTAATGACTTCTTCATTCGACTCAAATCTCTTACCGCCTAGCCATTTCTTTAGGTTTGGAAACAGAAAATAGTCGCAGGAGGCTAAATCTGGAGAATATGCTGGATGGGGTAGCAGTTCGTATCCCAATTCGTGGATTTTGGCCATCGTGACTAGACAAGTGTGCACACGTACATTATCTTGATGGAACAGCACTTTCTTCTTCTTAGCGAAATGCGGCCATTTTTGCTTCAAATTAACGTCGAATCTGTTCAAAAGCTTTGAATAATATTCACCGGTGATCCTTTTACCTTCTCGAGGTAATCGATGTGGCCATGACCTTGTTGGCTGACAGACTCTGTTTCGCCTTCTTTGGTCCACGTTCACCCCGAGCAACCCACTGTTTCGATTGTTCCTTGGTCTCTGGCGTGTTGTGATGGATCCATGTTTCATCCACAGTAACAAAACGGCGCAAAAATTCGTCCGGATTACAGCTGAACATCGCTAAACACTCTTTTGAAGTGGTCACACGATCGCGCTTATGGTCGAGTGTGAGCAATCGCGGCACCCATCTCGAAAAAAGTTTTTTCATGTCCAAATATTTGTGTAAAATATGATGTACCCGTTCAGTTAAGATACCCACAGCATGAGCCAACTCACGCACTTTCATTCTCCGATCATCCAATATCATTTTATAGATTTTATCGACGATTTCCTGCGTGATCACTTCTTTTGGGCGACCTGGACGTTCGGCGTCACTAGTGCTGGTACGACCACAACGGAACTCTATAAACCACTTCTTAACCATTGAAATTGATGGTGCCGATTCCCCGTAGTATTTATCAAGTCTTTCCTTAATTTCAGTGATGGATTTTTTACGTAAAAAGTAATGCTTAATCAGCACACGAAATTCACTTTTTTCCATTTTTGTAAAAATTCACGAGGTTGTCTGCTATGAACGGCTATCAAACACCAACTGCACGACGTAGCTTGCTCAAAATTAGAAAGTTGCCCACTGATAGATTATAGTTGACGGCAGCACTGTTGCATTTGGAGTAACTGCGCGGGAAATTCAAAAAGTCACTGACTCATCAAACTGCCCTCGTATTTTGGATAAAATTTTATATATATATTTATAAAATAATGCAATGATTCATTCTGAGCATAAATGTTTTAACTAAATTGGGGATTTGAAGTTAATAAATTAAAAAATATAATTTTTACAAAGTTTTTTTAAACCATTACCTTATTACTGTTTTATTTTTCATTAAAAAAATCATTACACATTGTACCTGAATTCTTAGATTAATGACATTTATCTCGTAACTGTGTTATAAGTCCTTACATTGTTCATAATTGTATGTAGGTGTTGAATTACCTAATTCAGTTTTTTCAAAAATAATTTATCACGTCATGAGTTCCTCTTTCATTGTTTAAATATAATATTACCTATAAAATTAAGAGACATATTATATGGCACTTTTTAACAGCTTCGAGAATTAATTTCAGAATACGAACCTTGACTTTAGAAAACAAAGTGCATGAACCTATATTAATTATTATCAATTCGCATAACGAACTTTATGTTATCCGATCAAAATAAACTTCAACATATTTTTTTGTGACATAGACATTCTTTTAAGGTGAGTGATTTCTTCCAATTGACTGTACTGAGAGATGTTTATAAATGACTGATATTTTATGTGTATATGTGTTGAACCACAGGCCTTTATTGAAATATTTTTTTTAAACTTATTTAAGAATCTGTTAATGGATTTGAAAAATTTAACAGTTTTGGATCCGTTAATTGTCCTACCATTATAAGATGGGTAATATTGAACGGATCCATAAAATCTACGAAGTAAGATTTAAAGTCATCTTTTGGTATAAACCAAGTACCATTGTATGTAGAAAGGAAAGCTAACCCTCTTACATTATCGAGGTAAGTATTTTATATTTTTGTCAATCACATGTAGATCATTGAGAATTAGTTGCATTGAACTCAGGCTTTTAATAGGGTTTTCTCTTCTTTGCGTTTTTTTCCTTGTGTTTTTCTGGTTTTTGCTTTTTTTTTCTTTTTATTGTACCTTTTACCACGTCTGGTCAGCCACTATCTGGCGTTTCGAAAAGCCTGAGCTATGCAACAAAACCATCACTTGAATGGCCCAAGTAAAAGAAAACATTGTTGGAGCCCCTCGTATTCAGATAAGTCAACACGAGAGCCTTATAACTTTGTTTTTTTTTGTATGAAATTTCTATTTTTCTAGCCAGTAAGCATTACTCTACATTATTTTGACGTCATATTTATAGCCATATTTTTCTTTTTTTTACATTTATACCTTTTGGCTTATTTCATACAGAAGCAGTTCTTTGAACTATCATCCAATCGTTAAAGAATATGAGAATACTATGTCCTTGTGAATGCATTATTTAAATTTATAAATAGATTAAGTTATAAGTTTATTGTCCATCATTTCTCCTATCTAACTTCAGGTATTCTTTAATAACAACTAGGTATTTTTTAGACAAGGTACCAGCAATTATTGCAGTAGGTAGTTTGTTCCTTTTAACAGAATGGGTTTTTCTAATTTAAACTAGCTAAAACGCACCATAAAATTATTACCATATATTCCCACGCTGTACTAAGCAGATGTGAGAGTTAGGCGCGAGTACCATCCTTTGCAAGGATCCTGCTTAACAACAATCTTGTCCTTAAGAAGCTATATTTACAAAAATATATTTTTTATAAAAATAAAGAACAATTTATCTATTTTTATCTTGAGATATAGCATCCATGATCGCTGCATAATGGCTCTAAAATTTCCTACAAACTCTTAAAACTCTTCTTTAAAGCATGTGCCATACATGCTTTATTGAATTTAAAACCAGTGATTGCACGGACCACTTGATACTGTTATTACCAAGAAAATCAGCCACTATTGCCACAACATATGGTCTAGCATTATTATGCATCAGTACAAAATGTTCTTTAATTGCTGTGGCATATAAAAGCACAATTGGTCGAAGCATTTTATCAATGCACCTATTGGCACCATCTTTTGCTGCAAAACGATGCTGGTTTCACACAAAAACATAGCTGTAAATATTGTTGGGAACAACTTCCGTTGAAATCAGTTGTATAGTTGTATAAGTACGTGGGTGTACGGGTGTTTTTTGTTACTGTTATATTTTTGTATTTAAAGTAAGAAAAACTACTCCGCGGAAACAAAAGAGGTAATTGCTAATGTTATTTTTATAAAAAACAAGGAAAAACATGGCTTGTAAGTTGCAACTGATAATTATTGTTACAGGGTATTGGTAGCGAAGAAATATCAAAAAAGGTGTTTTACAGTATCTACAATGAGGCTAAAAGAGTAGAGACAGGTAAGCAACCTTGTATTTTACCGACTATAAAAAAAGTTTTACAAGAAATACGCCAAGCACAAGTAGGTTTTGAAGGTGGGCAGTCAACTTAAAAAAAGGTACTTTTTAAATTAGGTTTTCGGTGGCAGTAACTGTAGAAAGACGGATATGGTAAAATGGTTAAGGAACAAAAACATCTTTTTACTAAATATATTCTGAACAAATATATGAAGTCATAAGGGTCATACTGTCTTGCGATTACCACCCTACCATCCATAATTAAAGCCCATCAAAAAGAATTGGTTTGCTAGTCACAATGTGCGTTTTTCCAGTGGTACTGGTTTGTTAAAAAACTAACAAGACAAAAATGTAATGAATTACCATAGAGGAGTGGCAACGTGTATACAAAGGTGCTTAAAAATATGAGATTAAGTTAGCTGAAAAAGAACATATAATAATGAGAAAAAAGATGAGGGCCGGTGTGTTATTTTTATAGTAAACACAGGAGATTATGACTAAGACCCAAAGGAAAAATTATCGGATGATGAATTGTCCTGTGAAGACGACAAATTGTTTAATAATAATAACAAAAGTTTATTCGATATACAATCGACTTCCTTTAGTTCTGCCAACTCACAGAGTGACTTCTAGATAAGTTTTACAGAAAAGTTAACGAAATAAATAATTTTTTTTACGGGTATTTTTAATTTATATTTAAAGTACAATTTATTCTTTTAAAATAGCATTTTTTACCATTTTCGGTTTTTTGAATTTATTTTATTTTCAGAATTATTTTTTTAGTAAAGGTTTTTAGAATGTTTACTTATGATTTTAGAATGTATATTTTTACTTTTAATTTTAAATAATTTTCTGCTACATAAATATTTGTTAACCGTTACAAAATATTTACGATACTCTACTGCTACCCAATTCGGTATGAATCAGCACTGCACATGTGCTGACTCTGGGAATATGGTGGAAACCGATAACATGTCTCTTTTTTTAAAAACTTAAGTTTACCTACATTCATAACATTTTTGTTAAATGTGTTTGTCAAGCTTTTCTTTGTTCTTAAGTAAAAACATTAAAATATACTTTGATGTGAAATATGGGTTAAAAAACAATAAATTTAAGAACTAATATTTAAATATAAATTTATGTTCATAGATTATTTCCATGTGTTTAGTTCATAGAATTCGTTTTAGCTTATTTCATTTCGCTGAAAGTATATTTTTTTTATATTTATACTTTATTTATCTATATTAGTTAAATAATATATATCATGGATTAATAACAATCAGAATAAAAAGTACAAATTTGAGTAATACTTATTAAATTTTTTTCGCAATGTCCAAAACACAATACATTAAATTGGATGACATGCTTTGAAAAATGTTGATTTTAGTTATATTTGTTTTTAGAAGTTAAATACAAAAAAAAATTTCAATACCTTTACCGGTATTTTAAAAAATAGTAATAAAATGTTATTTATAATCAATATGTTGGTTTTCTTAATTGGTAAATAATGTAACGCCAATGTATGTTTTACATCAAATGACAGTGTTATTAAATATATTAGGTAGATACAAAAACAGAACAAGGAAATTAAATTTAAGTGATAATGATTATTTTATTGATAAATTATTATGATTAACGGTAGATATAAATAAAAAAATTAAACAAATTAGTATTTCCTTTTTGCGAGTAATAAATGAGGATTAATTTATAAGTAAAAACAAAAAAGTTATATTTACCATGTAATTATTGCACAGCAACTGTAACGAACTATTAACTTTTATAGTACCAGAGTATAGTACTTAAATTGGTTTATTAAAAAAAATTAAATCTCAGGAAGAATATCTTGATCTCTCAGTTTGATCCAACCCAAGGAAATAGATAAATCAGTTCACGGATAAATCCATTTAAAATTTTTAGCTAGTGGTAGCGGGTAGATACGGTCCTAGTAAAGATGGATCTCCTTCAGGGATGCGAACCTGCCCACGCGAGCCTTTGGTTTCTTTCTCACGCCCCTATCTGAAAATGAATCATGTCCCTAACCTTAATTCCTGCCAAAACCCAAATTATCCTTATCCATAATCCTACCCAAAAGGCAACGGGATGCCAAGGAATTAAAGATTTTATGAGATTTTCGCAGGACATTCTCATGTATTATATATATATATATATATATATATATATATATATATATATATATATATATATATATATATATATATATATATATATATATATATATATATCTGCCATTTTAAAGGAACGAGATCAAATGGCCCCCAGTCCCGGGCAGACCTTAAAGGGTTAGGGGGTGCGAAGAATCACCCGGCTTAGACATGATAGTATGATCAAGAGAATCGCCACTTGGAACGTTAAAAGTTTATATGCAACAGGAAAATTACAAAATCTGTTTCAAGAAATGAACAGGTTAAAAATAGATGTCAACTGCCGATAAGCCAGACGAAGACCTGGAACTATTCCCCCAACAAATAGATAAGGCGCAGAAAGTAACAAAATCCAACGAAATAAATATCCTAATGGGTGATTTTAACGCCAAAGTTGTAAGAGGTCGTGTAAAAAACATAGTCGGGTCATGCGGGTTAAGGGAAAAAAATGTTAGAGGGGACAGGTTAATTGGGTACTGCCAAGAGAATGAATTTGTAATAACGAACACATGGTACAACTTACCATCCCGGCGCATTTATACCTGACGATCACCTCCAGATACTAACCAGCACATTGTACGCAACCAAATTGACTATATTATGATTAATGGATGATTCAGAAAAAGCATCAAATAAACTACAGCTTTACCTGGAACAGATGTGGAATCGGACAATAAACCTGTGTGTTCAACAATTCAAATAAGGTGTTAAATATTAAAGCACTCGAAGATCCAGAAGTCAAATTAAAATACCAAGACCACATAAATAACGATATTGAAATGATTTCAATTGAAGGGGACGTAGAAGATTATTGGTTCAAAATATGAGATACCCTCTCGGCAGTCAATAACATCGATCTTCTTCTTCTTCTTCAAGTAGCACTACAACCCTTTGTGGGTCTTAGGTGCAAGCACAATTTGCCTCCATCGACTTCTATCTAGCATTGTTTCCTGTTCATTTTAAATGCCCATCTTCCCCATATCCGATAGAACATTGTCTCTTTATCTCATTTTAGGTCTTCCGGTGCTTTCTGCTATGCTAATTTTAGCATTCTGTCATCCGGTGCTCTTTGTACGTGTCCTGCCCGAACACCGATCTTTCTAGACCCAAAATTCTTCTTAAATAGCAGTGGATGACAAACGCAATCCTAGAAATGATAAAAGAACGCAGGAAATGCAAGGTCCGAGAAAATAACAATGGATACCGGATATTGCAATTTAGGTTTAGAAAGAAAAAATTATTTTTTAAAAGAAAATTTAAAATCTTTACTACAAGATAAATGTGATTATATTGGTATTAAAAAGTTTTATCCATATTCTCAAGGATAAATAAAATATTTATCAATCTTTTTTGTATTGCTAATAACCCTGCGTGGTTGATGCAGCAGTTTAAATAAAAAAAAATATATGTATTTATACTGACTAACATTTTTAGGAATATTTGGGTTTGGTTTGTTGTGAAAATTTAAATAAAAATTTTTTTATACGTAACGTCATTGTACACACTTTTGAAAAATATTACACATAATGTCAATAAGTAATCTTTAATTCAATCTAAAAAATATAAATATTTTTCAACGGTTATAAAAACCACATTTTATTTTAATATTTTTTAAACTACATTTAATCTACATTCCTTGCAAGCCAGTATTTGTAAAGAGTTAATATACAACAGATAGGTATAAAAGTTTTCTGCATTTTTAACCTTCAGTAATAAACTAAAAACTATTTTACGCAAGCAACCCGCTGCAGTTGCGCATTTCTAAGTAACTCCTTAAGCTTGTCGAGTAACTCATAGTTGTGCGCCAAGTATTTTTAAAAAAAAAAGCTAAAAAAAATAGAAACAATTTGTTAATATCAAAAAATAACATGTCGTACCGGCACCAATGTTGTCTTTAACTTTTTGACATAAAAAACGTGAAATAAATGTACAATTTTAATACATAAAATTAAAATTAAAAACTATCAAATAAACTATCAAATGCCTTCAAAACAACTAAGGGTCTCCTCCAAGGATGCTCAACATCACCCACACTATTCAAAATATTTCTACAACAGACACTAAGACCATGGAAGAGAAAATGTGCAGGAATGGGAATACCAATTAGAAATGATCATCTGTATACTCTAAGCTTTGCCGATGATCAAGTAATCATAGCTCAAGATGAGGAGGATTTAGGTTTTATGATGCGGAAACTAGAGGAGGAATATGGGAAAAATGGAGTGGAAATCAACCTCGAAAAGACCCAATATATGTCAACGGCACAAGACAGGATATATCACCTAGAAATAGATGATAACCGACAGATCTCAGGAACAGACAAATTTAAGTACCTAGGGTTTATAATATCAAAAAGTGGAACAACAGAGGAAGAAATAAAAAATAGACTAGGTCAAACTAGGGCATGTATTAATCAATTAAACCCAATATTATGGGATCGCCACATAACCAAGACTAATAAAACGAGAATATTCAATTCAATAGTTCGCAGCATAATGACTTATGGAGCTGAAATGTGGGTGATCAACAAAAAAAACAAAGGGAAGATTGTAGCCACAGAAATGGACTTTTGGAGAAGGAGTTGTGGAGTGAACAGATTAGATCGAATAAGAAATGAGGAGATCAGGAGAAGAATGGAGGTAAAAAAAGACATACTAGAACACATAGAGGAAAAGAAACTAACGTGGTACGGACATGTTAGAAGAACTCCGGAGGATCGCTGGATACACCGGGTAACTGAGTGGAGTCCATTAGGCAGACGAAAGAGAGGTCGACCAAGGCGATCATGGAGAGACGAAGTGGATGAGGCGATGGAATTAAGAAACCTGCAGGACGGAGACTGGCAGGACAAGGACAACTGGAGACAAGGGCTGAAAGCAGGAAGGCAGCGACAGCTGTAGATATCCTGGATTATATATATATAAAATTAAAAACAAGATTAAAAGAAAAACAAAGAACATAAATAAAGTGGTCGAAAAAAAGTCCAAGGAAAAAAAACAATGTGTTACGTCTTTGTGTCCTGAACCATATTATAGATATCTCTGACAATCACGGTGTCCCAGACCATATGCTCCTAATCCCGTGGTGTCTTGATATTCTGTGGGTGACTGACATTTCTTACTTAACTAGAAACGTAACTTATATTTTAGTCAAAATCTGGTAATTCGTATCAGCCTGTACATTTAGATAATATCCATAAATATAAAAGAAAATTAATACACCACACCAAAAATAATTTGATTTACAATTACAATACTATAAGAGGTAATGAACTACGACTACCCTACTCTCGTCTGGTTTTGGAACTATACTTTGCAAGTTATCAAGGTATCATCCGCTACAACCATGCCACTATTTGGATACACATGTAGCTTAGGAAGCTTTAAATCATCTGATCCAAAATGCTTTTTACTCTTGTTTTGTATATAGAGCTTTATATACATTTAATTCAACATGGGATACGAGAAGGATGGTGTAGAAATAATGTGGTGTTATATTAATGGTTTTAATTACATTAGCAAAAAACAAAGCTTTTAACAATTCAAAGATAAAGAAATGTCAAGTTGACGTATCGTTATCAAAAAAAAAACGGATGTCTTTATTATCGAACCTTATTGATTCGTTGCTGGAGGAGGGACGAGAACGTTACTTGACAACGTGGCATGATTCCGTAACTAGAGGTGGGAATCAAACGATAATTCGGAACGGAACAACTCTGTTGAGGAATTTCTACTATCCTAATGTCTTTAATATACCTACTTTAATAAAAGGGGGTCCCTGGGACTTTTATATTTTTATATAGCTACTTAAAATAAGTGTTTTTCAGTGTAAAAATCGTATTTCTTGTAGTATCTCATCTGTCTAATGTATATTTTAAACTGTTTGTGTCTTTACATAGGTTAGTATTTTTAACTAGTCTGATAAAATATTATATAAATGTGTGTAATACAGTTTTTAATGATAAACAAATTTCTATTTTATTTTAATATGCGGTATGTACTTAATATTCAGAGGGTACCTGGTAGCTACACAAAAAATTATAAATAATAAAATACATAAAGCACTTTATCCAGAGGTTTTTATTTTTTATAAAAACAAAAAGCTCTAAATTACATAAAAAAAATCATTGAAATGCAAAACATCTTAGATTGTACCAAAATTGAAAATTAATTGAAATTTAAAATCTGTACCACAAAAAAATAAAACGTACCTATTCGGTGAACAAAATAGGCTATAGTGAAAAATAAATAACCATTATTTAAATTTAATAACTTATTAAACACTTAAGTAATTGAAACTAAGATGTCCAAGATACACAGATTAATCAATATAAAAAATATATTTTCTACCATTGAACAAAACTCAGTGGAACTTGAACTCAGTCTCAAATTAGAAAGAAGGTATTTTAACAATATAAATTAAACTGATACCAGACAAAACTTAATCGACTTTTAATTAGCCTTTCAAAAACAATACTCAAACGTCATGGTTGGCTTTAGCAAACGTATAATTTACAAAATAGACGAAACGGTAAAATTCCCGTTACACAAAAAATTGTAATTATTATTATCCATTTAAATTTCCCATATTTCTGGTTTAATTCAAATACTTTTTTCTGGATATCCCAGGCATTAAAGCAGGGCTCTTTATAGTGAACATACCAGATAATATTAAACGTTTTTCGTGAAAGCCTTACAATAACAAATGATACGTTTCATTCTCATCTTCACACGATGTTTAGTACGATCTATACGCCCTTTCTATTTTGTATTAATCAACGATAACATAAGTATTTTTTCGAAACATCGTCAAAGTTATATAAAATTATTGCAGCGAATATTTTAGTAAGTTCCTATCAAGCTTTGTATACTGTTATTATTATTAGGATATTAACGAAAAAATACTTCTCAAGATAGGATATGCTTTAGTTAAATCTTTCCCATAAAATTTGCATACAGAAAGCAGAACCATATCTTCAGAAAATAAAAACTTCGTTATTTCCTGGAAATAACATACTTTTTGAATTTCGCAAATTGAAATGGTTTCGGTGCAATTTCGATATTTTAAAACCGCATTTCTGCGGATATTTCTGGTGTCATCAATACCAAGCTTTCTCCG
Organism: Agelastica alni; assembly: GCA_950111635.1. Lineage (NCBI taxonomy): Eukaryota > Metazoa > Arthropoda > Insecta > Coleoptera > Chrysomelidae > Agelastica > Agelastica alni. The sequence continues at coordinate 47,206,113 of OX467710.1, read as the reverse complement.
AATGAAAGCGGGGTTATCAGTAAAGGCTGCAATTTGCATATCTTCCACTCCAGAACTCCCTGGCAGACCATACCCGATGCCCGAATCGGAAAATAATCAAAAATTTACGGGAAATAGCAACACCGTATCGTATAATACGGTTAGTGTCGAAGTTCGTCTGAAACTAATGCTTTCCGAATTGGCTTCTGATGTCACTGAACTATGAATACTTACTAAATCAGAGGCGGAACTCTATTTAAAATGTATAAACCTAAAACACAATATTAATCAACAAACTTAAAACAACCATGCAACGTAAAGTAAGTTACGAATAATCAACTAAAGGTAGCTGCAATTTTCAAATGTTCGTCGTTTATAATGCATATCATTCCCAACCAATCTAATATATAAAAATCAATGCCACTTTTCGTTGTAATGTTATAACTCAACAACGCCTGGACCGATTTGGCTAATTTTTTTGTCTTGAATTATTCATGAAAGTCCAGGGAAGGTTTGTACGTCGAGAAAATTGTAAAAAATCTTGAAAAAGTGTAAAATCAACATCTTTCTATACTCCCATATACAAACAATTTGTAATAATACTTAAAGGCCAATTTGAAGTTTAATGCCATACTGTAAAGTTCAAGTAGGTATTAGTGAAGAGATTTTGGGAAGGCAAAACAATTGAGTGACGTTAGTTCTGTCAAACACATTTTATGTCGTCATATATCATTTCATTTTAGCAGCGATAATTATTGTTTTGTGTTTATATTTTTTAAAATATTGTTGAGTGCATTCATACAAACGGTGAGTCTTGAATTGTTTAAATGTAAAATTAAATTGTTTAATAATGAATTATTTAATGACATTTTTATATATGCAGGAAAAATGCCATGAGCCAGACGACCAAACATCGAAAATATTCAATGCTCATATAAATGTGGAATATTGTAATTTAGTCAAATCTATTAAATATATTTGCAAGTATGTAAATAAATAACTCAGTATCAAATGGGGCGCTATATTAGTAGTAATGAAGCTGTCTGGAGGATTATGTCGTTTCCAATGCACGAAAGACATCCTGTGGTTGTTCACTTGGCTGTGCATCTTGAGAATGGCCAACGTATTTATTTTAATGAAGCAAATGTATTGGAAAGAGCAGCACAACCGCCAGCCACTACGTTGACCGCTTTTTTCAAATTATGCGAAACTGATACATTTGCGATAAATTTGTTATATTCTGATGTGCCCCAGTACTACACATGGAATGTGTCTACGAAAAAATTTCAAAGACGTAAACAAGGAACAGCATCCAGGCATTTTGCAAACAGATGCAATTGGGAGAATATTGCCACGTCTTTTAGTTCTCTAAAGAGTACTCTGCCAGTGGTCTCTCTACTGGCAAATTATGCCCGAGCTCAGCCGTAGAGGGTAGAAGAAAAAAAAAGAAAATAAAAGTGAGCCGCGCCACCGACTTAGACGGTAAAAGCCGGAAACCCCTAGGTCTAGTAGGCACTAGCAGAGCCACACGATAAACAACAAACAATTATGGTGAACTAGATAAATAAAACTATATTTACAATTCCTGCAATATATTAATTAAGTAAAAATGATGTTCTTATTTTTTACAACAAATTCTGTATTTCTGTAAAGTGGATTAAACGAATTTAATACACTTTTCTTAAAATAATATTTAAATTAATTATAACAATCTTTCAGACAATAATAAAAACCTAATGATGTACAAAAGAGAATTAAAAACAACAACAAAAAAATGTTCACAATATTTAAAATTTCAAAAAAAAATTGGTTTTATATAGAATTCCTAATAGCAAAGATAAACAAAAAAATACAAAATAAATGGACTTGCAACAAAAATAATAATTCGAAACCCTCACAATAACTACATAAAGTATATTCAGTAATGTATAAATTCAGATTCAACTTGGAGCAGGTACAAATTTAATAAAAATAATTTGTTACTTTTAAACTATTGAAAACACTTAGATCAAGCACATAATAACTAATAAGTTGATGAAATTAAACTCAATACTATGTAACCAATTGAAAACTTCATTGAGACGCCGCTGTTACATCGATGATCCAAGAAACAGAAACACCAAGTAGTATTTTTAAAGATTTACACTGTTAAAACAATCGAGCTTATTTTAAAAATAATTCTTTTTACGATTGCTGTCCTTCAAAATAGCAATATTGTAGGATATTTACAAATAAGTATGAATAAACGTTTTTACTTGGACACAAAGAACTATTAAGATTATTACTTTAATCAAAGTTCAGACTCGGCATATTATCCAATGCAATAAATAGTTTTCAACAGTGTACCATATTAATAAATTAAAACAAAACTTAATCGCGGTGTCAAAAAAAACAAATCACGTCGTTTAAATATTCTAAAATAAATCACTTGTAACCTGTGGGTATACGAATTCACTAATCCTGTGGCCGGATTGATTATGGAACTGCACCTGGTACTTAACAATGGCTTCCCTCCATCAGAAATCGCACGCGGTCATTTTAACTCGACCCCAATATCCAAAATATCCACCACAAAGGCACGACAGAATGGTCAAGTTAAACATTAAATGGTTTTTCTTCAAAATTCAATTAAGATGGCCCAAATACAGCCAGATATGAAAGAAAAAACCGTAGAAGTTCTGCTCACGTGTTAATATCAAATCGTTCCAAAAACTCTCACCCGACTTCCACCACTGACACCAAGCGACTGATATCAATTCCTCACTCCCAGGCCGGATATCAGAAAATGACACGGGACACGCGTCAGCCAACCTTTGCAAATCTATGTTCCCAACTCATAATCTCGCTCGTTCGTGTTGATAGCCAGCCCATCCACACAGAAAAGCAAACCAAACAATAATCTAGCTGACAACACACGACAATCGAGGCCAAAAATCAAGGCAAAATCTAATAACAAAGACTCCCACTCCAATTAACAAAAATGTCACAGCCATTAATAATTAAATCCTATCACTACTAGGTATGCAACACTATTTACAACGAACAAAATACGTTATGCAAAACTGTTTACGAGCACCAGACTATCAGAGACACAATTAATAATGAAACGGTAGATGGAAAAAAATAGGCACGTGACAATATATACAATACATCCAAACAATGCAGTGTTTTTATTTGCGATTGTTATTAGTTAACGTCAATGGCCCAAAATCATTTCAAGAATTAAGAACAGTCAACGGTCTTTTATGTCAAACATATCGTGAAGCATGTCAACTCTTGCATTTGTTGGAGAATGATGCACCATAGTAAGAGTATCCAATTTTTTTTTTAATTTTTACTTTGTCATTGTTCAGGAATAACTTTTGATAGTATATCTTTGTGTTTATTGCTGATAAATATAATATAAACATTTACATTATGTTTCTGTAGTGGGTTTTGTTGAGCAGTTTCATACTTTCAAAATTACAGAAAGTAATAAATTCTATTTTTATGTTTTATTTCTAAGTTGATTTATTTTAGTACACCAAGTACTTCGAAATATTATAGAGTATACAATAAATGAAAGAAGATAACAAAAACGTATACACCGTTTGTGCCCAGTGGCCCCCATTTGAGGACGGCATATTTTTTTCAATAAAATGTTTAAAAAAAAAATGTTTCTTTGTTTTTTATTTTATAATATTGTTTTCTACACATTCCATAAGAAATCGTTTTATTTTTACTGGTCAATATCATTTGGGTCCAAATGGGTTAAGCTTTAAAATAGCTAGCAATTTAAAATATTTTTTTTGTTTGAATAAATGAACCTAATAATCAAATTTTTTTTTATTACTATGCTTTATACGTAGCGAAGCACGTACCGGGCCGCTAGTAATTTATAACAGAAAAAGTGCACCAAGAGTACTATTTATAGCAAATCTCGCGTTGTAACAAAACATCCGGCAGACTCCGTAATCTTCTGTATTACAGAAGCAAATTAAACCTTAAAAACAAACTCCTAATCTATAAACAAATTATACGTCCACAATTACTTTACGGCTGTATTTCCTTCTGTCAAGCAGCAAAATCCACAAAAAATAAATTACAAAAATTTCAAAATAAAATTCTAAAACGTATAACAAACGCCCCCTGGTACATCAGAATGTCCGATTTACACAAAGATCTAAAAATCGAAACGATTACAGAATACCTAAAAAATCGTCATAAAATCTTTTTCGATAAAGCCGTTTCACATCCAAACGCACTTATTAATTTCGACATTTTACCAGGTCGTCCAAGAGGCAGACACAAAAATCTAAAAAGTAAAATTCTTTAATGTTCGCTCCCCCCCCCCTTAATAAAACCCCCCGTTTCTTACACGTAACACAACACACACACACAACATTTTCTTAAATACAACACCTACACAAGGGGTAAGATTGTCCCGTCCCAAGGGACAATAGCCCAAAAAAAAACACACTCAAGAGTTTTTTAGTGGGTAACGTTGACCGAGCGGTCAATGAGTCAGCGCCGAAACTCGCTCTTTTCAGAGCAGTGAAAGCGCTGAGTGTCTATAAAAGATTTTCCTCTTGTAAAACAAAAAAAAAAAAAAAAGAGTACTATTTATTAGTCCCTTTATTAATATTGAAACGATTACGTTAAAGTTTATGTTATTTAGTTTAACCACAGCTTTACTTTTTTTATGGTGAACAAGATATAATGAGTGTTTTCTTCTCTAAAGCTTGTCGGCAATGAATACTTGAGTTTTTGACCTTTTTTTTAATATAATTATCAGCGACAAGACTTAACTTTTTTTTAAATTTGATTACTGACAACTACTGACAAATATACAATAGGATTAACATCAATAGAAATAATAAACATATTCAGGAACACCCCCTCCCAGTAATGAACTTATATTCATTACTTCTTTTTGTGAACATCTAGTAAACATAATTTCGCCACCGGTCGTCTGAATATACCCATGCTTATTTTAACATCAACGACTCGAATTTGGTCGTCATTGCCTGGATATATTGCCGTAAAAAGTCCTTTAGGCCAAACGTTTCCGCAGAATTCTGAGTCCACGATTATAACTACATTACCTATTTTAATTTTTCCTACCCTACTTTACGAATTTTTATAATCAAAATAGGCCATATGCACCTGGAAGCATGTGATAAAAGGTTGTGGGCTAGTGTAATAAATATAAAACTCAGAAAAAACTGTAAATGTCATATTTTTTTGTCATTATAATTTTAAAAATTTATTAACACACGCTTCTATACAAATTTTTACATTTTATATTAGAAATAGTCCATGGGCAACTAATAGTATATGATGAAAGGTTGTGGGCTACAGTAATAAAATCAAAACTCACAAAAAACTGTACATGTTGCATTAAAAATTTTAAAAATCTAATTAGTCACACTACCATACGAATTTTCAATGTTTATTATTAAAATAGTAATGCATACTTAAAAGCATATGAAAGAAGGTTGTGGGCTACTGCAATAAATTTAAAACTAATAAAAAACTGTAAATGTCACATATTTCTGTCATTATAAATTTAAAAATATATTTAAGACACCCTGCTATGCGAATTTTTAATTTTGATAATTGAAATAATCCATGCCTACCTAGAAGCATGTGATAAAAGGTTGTAATAATAATACTGTAATAAATTTAAAACTCACAAAAACTGTAAATGTCGCATTTTTTTTGTCATTATAAACTTTAAAAATTTATTAATACACTCTACTATACGAATTTACAATTTTTATAATTGATATAGTTCATGCGCACCAAGAAGCGTGTGATAGAAGGTTGTGGGCTACTGAAATAAATTTAAAACTCATAATTAATTTTAAAAATTTATTAACACACCCTACTATACAAATTTTTAGTTTTTATGATCGAAGTAGTCCAAAGGCACCTAGAAGCAAGTAAAAGAGGGTTGTGGGCTACTGTGATAAATTTAAAACTCATAAAAAACTGTAAGTGTCACATTTATTTGTCATAAATTAAAAACATTTATAAGACACCATACTATAGGAATTTTTATTATTAAAATAGTTGCTTGTGATTGAAGGTTGTGGGCTACTGTAATAAATTCAAAAAACTTAAAAAAACTGTTAATGTCGCTTTTTACTCATAATTCCTTACAAAAAGTTATTTCATATTTCACATTTCACTCGTCGAATTCTAAATTCAAATAGTTAAAATTATTCAAGCGTACCTAGAAGCATGTGATGAAAGCTTGTGGAATACTGTAAATTTAAAAAAATTAATAAATACCTGTAAATGTCTTTTTTTTTATTTTTTTCTTAAAAAATTTATATACACATCTCATTCTTTGAATTTTTATAGTCGAAATAGGCCATGCGCGCCTAGAAGCTATTCATACAAGGTTATGGAACACTGTAAGAAATTTCTTCAACTAAAAAAATGTTTTGATGTCACATTGATCCCACTTTTTAAATTTTTTATTTTTTTATATAAATAGTCAAGTATATGTACAGTAATAAATCTTAAACTTCGTGTCCTATTTTTGGGTATCTAATAATGCCTTTCACTAATTTATCAACACATATCACTCTCAAAAATTTTAGTATCTATAAAAGTGAATTACTGATGAATTATTAACGAACTCCCGTTTAGTATTCTACTTTTGTTTTAATGCGTTAAACCAAATAGTATTTATGCGAACCGTATTTGAGCATCTATGAGGGTTTTTTAAAAAAAATCATAACTGGACAAATATTTGTACTTGTCCGTGAAACAAATGTTATAAAGTGTTCAACCCCTTCTGAATTTGGGGGCGTTCAACCCCTTGGGAACCACGATTGTTTGCAATAGATTGTGTTACTGTTTACGTTTTAATGTATATTTATAAGGATGATTCAATATTTGGGGGCACTTAACCCCTTGGGATCAACATTTTGGAATTTTCTACACTTCAATGATCTGTAATAAATGTGTAAGAAATTCTAGCACCCGTCCGATCATTATATATTGCATAAATAAAAAATACAGAGTGTGTCGTGCAACCTAAATTTAAAGCTAGCACACGTCCTTTTCCTGGAAAACGGAAAATTTTGATTTGGCACGCAACTTTGTAATAAATGTGTCCAAAATTCTTAACTAGTTTTTTTTATTGTACCATAAATGCTGGTGTAGCTTTAATGACATATTAATTTGTTTTGTACTCTACCTTGATCTATAAGAACGTCTAACCTCTCAATGAATTGATTATTATCTATTATCAATGAGTTAAAGAAATCCAATGTTTCTTTTAAGAGAACCGACTAAAACAATCAGTGGCAATAAATTACCAACGAATAAACGATATCAGAACACGAACTTTCTGAGTGTCTTGCACACGGTAATGTTCAAAATATAGTTAATAGTAGATATAGTAGAGTATCTGACCAAAGAACTGATAGAAAATACCATTAACGTATTTGCAAAGGAAATTACAATCGTTACAATTTTTGATGGATTTGACATAAGTAAAAAATTTTTAGAAGCAAATGTTGACACATGGACTAGCAATGATGATTATTTAAATGGTCTGAGAATCATTAAAAATCTGCAGGTAATAAACGATGTTGCCGAAAAAGCAGTTCAACTGTATTGATAATTTAACTACATAAGCTCATAAATAATATTTAATTCAAATTGTAACCGAATATAGAGCCAAATATCCCAATGCAACCAAATAATGCGTAACAAAATAATTATAAAAATAAAAAAAAGCACAATGAATCTTTTTATATTATTTATAAAATATTTATTTTATATAACTGTGCATAATAAAATAAATGAAAATTATAGCGGCAATTAGAAAAAACCCATGAATTTGACAATGAACATTATTATTGTATGCTTGAATGATTATTAAAGAGTCGAATTTATAGAAAAAACATGAAAAACCTTTTTTGTAGAGTGTTTAATTTTCTTTAAAAATATGCTTGCTTTAATTGTAACTATAATTATTTTATAGAAAAAAAATTTATTTAAAAAAAGCAAAAATACCATATTATTTAAATGGGAAATGTATTATGATTTAAGCACGGATTAATATGAATATTAAAGGCTTATTTGGGTCTAATATTTATTTTTAAGGTATAAACTAAAAATTTAGGGGGCGTTTAAAAATGGGAGATAACGGACACCCTAATATACACTTATATTAAAATATTATAAAAAAAATTTATTTAATAAGTGGCTAGCTTTCTTAATGTCATGTATTAATAAGACAATCTATGTTGTGGCCTGCATCAGAGGATTTAAGTCCAACAAAGCATGTATGGGACATCCTTCAACGAAAAGGTTTCGGAAGTGGCAGAAATTTTTAAATCCACCAATAATTATTTAAGGCTTTGCAGCAAGCGTGAACAGCTAAACCTTAAAAGAAATGAAAATAACTAGATTTTATCCAAGATGATGTAGAGCTGTTATTTTATTTTGAAATAAAAATGTATTTAAATTTAAGTTTGATTTTTAACTGTTTTAAGTTACTTTATGGTTTTTCTGAATTTATATTAAAAAATTTTTTTTCGAAAAAAGTAATTGTGGTTTAAAAAATATTTGTTAACAACATTAATTTGTTTTAATTTACCAACTGAAAAACCTTAATTTAATTGAAAAATTTTTTGTTTCGAACCAAATATTCTTAGATTATTTCCACGTGTGCATAAGATAACATTTTCTTTTTTTGTGTAAAACAGAAGTGAACATAAATCAATACACAAAAAAATTTATTTTAGTACTAGACGGTAACTTTTTACAGTTTTCTGCTACCATTATAAAAATAATAAGTACCTATTAAAAAAAATAGTGGTTACTTATACCATGTAATTTATTTATCTTATTTTATTTAAATTGTTTTTACCTTTCTTAATATTTACATTTTAAAACTAAAAAATTTAACATATATATTTATTGAGACACTCACGATACTCGCAACGCTTTAGTAGCTTGTCCACTAAAAAAATTGAGATGTTTCTGTTTTGGTATTTTTAATAAACCCAAACATAAAAAAGGTTGTAAAAAAACTTATTTAAATCTGTTACCACGCAAAAATTGAAGGAAATAACAAAGTGAAGATAACAGGAAAAGCAATGTGGCGAATTTTTTCATAAACGTTATACGGAGTGATATTTTTGTAAATATTTAAAAGGGGGAAAATATTTTTGAATATATCTTTCTACATAGGTATATAACATCAATATGAGTATGTTGTCCTCTATGGACTTCAAAACAGCTGGACCGATTTTGATAAAATTTTAAGGCAATCTTCAGATTAGTCCGGTGGATGCTATCGTAAAGTTTGGTAGTGATCAGATTAATAAAAGAGGTGGGAAGAAGATGAAATATAAAATCTATCAAAAACGGCTAATAATAGTGTCGAATTCATAGTTCGTCACTGAGTTTGTTAGTGATATTCCAAATTTTGTTAGGACCCCTACGAAAGGAATGTAAAGGAGATGAAACATAAAAACTATTAAAATCGGCTGATATTAGTGTCGAATTAATAGTCTTTGGACACGCTAAGTTTAATACTGACATGCCCAATTACTTTGGCAGCCATAAAAAAGGTAAGGAAAATGGATAAAACATAAAAAACTATTAAAAACGCCAATTTAAGTGTTGAATTTATAGTTTTCGAGTTCACCGAGTTTGTTGGTGATATTCTCAAAACAGGCAAGCCAATGTTCGGGCAGGACAACGTCTGCCGGGTCCGCTAGAACTATTAAAAATGTAACTGTCTGTTTTACAAAAAAATAGGTTACGATATAATTTTTATATGTTTATAACTAAAGATAACTAATGTTTGAATTTTTTGCCTGTCAATTTATAAGCATCAAACAAAAACTACTTAGTTAACATATTTATTAATAGAAGCAGTGGTTTTCCTAATAATGTCGATAGGTAGCAACGCATGTTATTTAAAACGCGCTATTGTTTGTTTTTTTGTAAAGGTGTAATAGCAGCAGTCTTTTTTAGCACGTATCACCTAGTTAAACTAAAAACAGTGACTACTAGTTTTATTAAATAATGAACATTGGCTAGGATTAAAAACCAAATACATACATTTATACATAAAGTCACGACTTTTTCCCAAAGTGGTAGGCAGAGACCACTTCCATCCACTTGCTACGGTTCTTACAAACATCTTTTGCTTCAGTGCTCTCATACATGCTCGTCGGTTGTTGGTACTCTTGACCTGGCCTTTCTTCAAAACAATGTTGATCTGATTGACCTCTACCGACTTGTCCATTCACACTTGCTTTACAAGTTTGTTTCATCAATCTTCCTTCATCCATTCTTTCTACGTGTCCAAATCATCTAAGCATTCACAGCGTTCTCTTATCTCACTATTCTTTACTTTATCCAACCGAGTCACTCCAGCTCACTTCTCAGACTACCGCAGCATTAATCTTAATTTTATGCTTCTTCTGCCAAACCCAACATTCACTACCATACATAAGTGTAGGAACCAACACACCTCTATGCACCACCAGACGTGCCTTTTTTGACACATTCTGGCTATTTATAAAGCTATGCAAAGCTCCATTTATTTGTTTTCCTGCCAACACCCTTCGCTCAATATCACTGTCATACTTTTCATCTCTAGTAAACTTTGAACCCAAGTATGCAAATTCATTTACTTGTTCCACTTTTTCTTCCTCAAACGAAACTCCACAGTTTGTCATGCTTTCTTCTCTTTTAAAAACCATTACTTTCGTTTTGCTTACATTTATTTTTATCCCTTTGATTTTTAGAGCATCATGCATAACATTAACCATCGCCTGCAACTTCTCTTCGGATAACGCTAATATGACTTGATCATCGACGTAAAGAAGGCATTTGACAATCAAATAATTCATTTTTAATCCATACGCACTCTCTTACAGATCTTTTAAACAATTGTCTATGTATAAGTTAAACAGCCAAGGCGAAGCCACACATTCCTGTCTCACACCTTTTTCCGTGCAAGCTCCGTTTATCCTAACACAAGCAGTGAAATCCTTGTAAAGTGATTTCAGTGCTTGTATTAAACTAATACTCAGCCCATACATAGACATTGTAGACCACAATTCACTCCTCACCACTCTGTCATAGGCATTTTCCAAGTCTATAAAAACCAAGAATTTTTCGACTATACTTTGTTATGAGAAGACCTGATATATACATCTCCTTCCTTTTCTAAATCCTGCTTGCACATCCCATATTATTTTCTCAGTTTCATTCGTTACTCTTTTAATCAATATCTTTGCATAAAGTTTGACGACTATGCTGAGAACACTAATACCTCGGTAGTTTTTACAGTCCTGCTGCGAACCATTTTCCTTGCGGCCTTGCACCAGTCGTCTGGTACGCTACCACTTCTCCAACAAAGGTTAAAAAGGCGGTCCAGTAGACTAGCTACCACGTTTTGTCCAGACTTGAGCAATTCAACTGTTATCCTGTCGTACCAAGCAGCTTTACCCAATTTCATACTGTTTAACGCTTCCACAATTTCTGTCGTAGTAATTTCACTATCATTGCAACTTTCACTCATGTCTCCGAATGGGACCTGTACTTGTGTATCCTCTTTCTCAAATAAACTTTCGAAGTATTCCTTCCATCTCTTTAATACGCATTCCTTTCCTTTTACCATACTACCATCTTGGTTTCTGATTCTTTTCAATTGCGAGGTAGTAGTTTTACCCCTGGCTGTTCTTGTGGACTTGCAGAAGAGTTTAATATTGTTTTGAAAAAAAATCACGATTGCTATAATTAGATGCTAGCTATTATTGTAGAACATTATTATAAAACAAAAACAGAAGTGATTCTGTACATTAAAGTTTTTTGCAAAAAATAGGCTACCATATGGTTTTTAGGTGTCCTTGATTCCATGTCACCGATGAAGATACACTTAATTTATGTTTTTTTTATAACTAATACAATAATTTATCCTCTAACCTAATAGGACACTATTATGTATGTACCAATATGTTTGCAAATTCGTAAATTATGTAACCTACTGAAAAAATAGTACATTACACACCTAGGGCAGTAAAGTAAGAAATGTCTCAGAGCACATGCTTATTTACCGAGGCGAAGCCGAGGTCATCGTAAATGTATTTTAAGACATTTCTTACTTTCATGCCCGTGGTGTGTATACTATTTTTCTGACTACTGTAGGCGGAAAGCGGCAATTCAGTTTTGCGTAGCGGATCGAAAGTGACGATTTCTGCACAGTAGGGCGAAAAAGTGTCTTTAGAAGAGCACTATTTTTGTTCATGTGGTTTAGGTAGACAAAATGATCCAGCGAATAATTTTCGGTGCATTTCTATGCAGGCACCAAGTACCTAATGCTGTTGTACACAAAGGTGTATTCAATCAAACTATGGACTCACCACGTCGCAGTCAACGGAGATCTGCTGTAAAATTGAATATGAATAGTATTCTTAAAAAGATATTGAAACAACTACATGTCCATTTATACGTTATTCAAGCGACCCAACAATTGAGAATTGGTTATTATTGCTGTACAACTGCGCATCTGGTCCAGTGACTAATGCAATTTTCATTTGTTAGGTCATTTAAATAGACGTAGCAAAAGATTTTAAGGTTTTTTACAAAACAGGTGCAAAAAATGCATTTTGAAAGTTTTATTACCTAGTATAAATTAAAAGCTTTTACTAATATAATGAAATACATTTTTAGACTCAAATCACTTTTCGATAAAAAATGTCCACACTAATTCCTGCCGGATCTAATATGTTAAAAAAATGTATTTTAAATATATTTATAAACAGTGTCATTTTTATCCATATGCCCTATCAATTTCAATTGTAAGTAACCGTATTACCCACTATTTCTGATGAAGTTTGGTATAATCAGAGCGAAACGTTTAGTTATGACATTCATTATTATTTTTGTGTTATTTGGGTCGTGGGAATGTCTGGCCTTTTTTTAACATTTTTGCAACAATTATTACGATAGATATAAAAAAAAATTAAATAAATTTGTGTAATTTACAAATAATGTTTTAAAATAGTCCTTTATTAAAAAGGAATAAATACATTGGTAATAAAGTTTACCAAAGATAAACTTCCTGTTATTGTAGTCGTATTTTTGTGTCAATTTTTTTAAATCCATAGTTGGTGTATGGATACAAAATAGGTATTATTAAAACAAATGGTATTTTAGGGACATGAATTTTCCATTAGAGTTAAATAAACATTTACTTGTGTACTTTTTATTTTTGGTACAGTACAAAACAAAAACAAAATGAAAAGTATCTACCTAACCAGAGTGTTGTATCTCTTAATTCACTTTCTGGAAAACGTATCCAGTTAAGAAAATACAAGCGATGCATTCTAAAACGTCGTTCTCCTTATCGCGTAACATCTTCAAAGATTCCGCTTAGGAAAAATATTTTTTGTTATCGTCTCCTTCCAGCTTTTTAAAATTCCAACAAATAAACTCCTTTGTTTTCAATACCGAAAGAGATTTGACAAGAAGAAATATGATTCGAAATGAATCACTTTTCTTGGTCCCAGCTGACTTTTATGTAATGATATAAAAAGAATTCAACGAATTTCTTCTCGACATGTGACACGTTTTACACTTTTTTGTTCAGCCGTTATTATGGCTTCTTTTTTATTACAGTTAGGACATAATTTTTGTTGACACATGTTTTCAAATATAGAACACTGTACACTTTAGGCCAGTGTGCGTTTTTCTTAAAGCTAATAATCGAAACATTGTGTTTATTGTTGCATAACAATATGAAGTGCCTAAATCAACATTGATAAAAATTATTTAAAGATCAGGTTTCAAGGCGACAATTATTTTGGTTACTTTATAAAATGTTTACAAAATGATTTTGTAACGTGCCTTTTTTTCCCTTCTACAGTTCCATTATAATTGGGTCTCTGATAGTTTTGTATTCCTCAGGTACTCGTAAATAGTGTCGTGTACCGTATTTTGTTGTAACTTAAATATATCATTCGTTGTAAATAGTGTTGCATACCTTGTTGTGATAGGATTCGATTGTTAATGGCTGTGGCATTTTTGTTAATGGAGATTGAGTGGGGGTTTTCGTTATTAGATTTTGCTTTGGTTTTTGGCCTCGATTGTTGTGTGTTGTCGGTTATATTATTGTTTGGTTTGCATTTATGTGTGGATGGGGCTGGCTATCAACACGGACGAGCGTAATTCCTGATGTGGAACATAGATTGGTGAATATTGTTGGTTGACGTCGGTTCCGTGTCATTTTTCTTAATATTCGGCCTGGGAAGTAGTCAGTCGTTTGGTGGCAGTCTTGGGAGTGGTGTGGTGAGAGTTTTTGGGACGTTGTGATATTGGCAAGTGTGCAAAACCTCTACGGTTTACTTTCATATCTGGCTGTATTTGGGCCACTTAATTTTTAACCTGACCATTCTATCTTACCTTCGTTGTTGATATTTTGGATTTTGGTGTCGAGTTAAAATAACCGCATGCGGGATTTATTTGAGGAAAGCCATTGTTAAGTATCAGGTGCCATTCCATAACCAAACCGGCCCCAGGAGTAGTGAATTCGTATACCCAAAGGTTATAAGTGATTTATTTTTAAATATATAACGCCGTGACTAATTTTGACACCACGATTAAGTTTTGTTTTAGTTTATTAATATAGTACATTGTTGGAAACTTATTTTGACACCACGATTAAGTTTTGTTTTAGTTTATTAATATAGTACATTGTTGGAAACTTATTTTGACACCACGATTAAGTTTTGTTTTAGTTTATTAATATAGTACATTGTTGGAAACTTATTTTGACACCACGATTAAGTTTTGTTTTAGTTTATTAATATAGTACATTGTTGGAAACTTATTTTGACACCACGATTAAGTTTTGTTTTAGTTTATTAATATAGTACATTGTTGGAAACTATTTATTGCATTAGATATATGCCAAAACTAAGTACTCTGATTTATTGTTAGCTGTTGATTTTGATTACATTTGTTATAAGTTTATTATTGAACCGAGTACTTTGATTTATTGTTGACTGTTGATTTTGACTATATTTGTTATAATGTTGCTATTGAGCTGTGTACTTTGATTTATTGTGTGAGTAAAGTATCCAATATATTTTTGCTATAATTTTATTTATTTGATTCACCATAATCTTAGTTGTTTATCGTGTGGCTCTGCTAGTGCCTATAAGACCTAGGGGTTTCAGGCTTGAACCGTCTAAGTCGGTGGCGCGGCTCACTTTTATTTTTTTTTTTTTTCTTCTACCCTCTACGGCTGAGCTCGGGCATAATTTGCCAGTATAGAGACCACTGGCAGAGTACTCTATAGAGAACGAAAAAAGACGTGGCAATTTTTTTATCAGTATTAAGAAACTCCTGAACAAAATTAACGCAACAACATATTAAATCATACAAATTGCTATAATTAATTAATTTTAATAATTTTTTATAAACATTGTTACATTAAAAGTTACTTTAAAAGTAAATTAGCTTCTCTATAAGATTGGAAATAAATTATTATATCTAAGACTTATTAATAAATGTAATGTAATATTGCAAAACATAAATTATGGTTTAAACATTAGTAGCGCAATAAATGGTGTAAGTGCGACACTAATAGTGTGTGTTGCCTTCTTTATTTCGGATTACAGCATTTACGCGTCTAGGCATCATCATTTCGTCGCCCATTCTGGCCACGTGTCCTGCCCAATTTCATTTTAGTGTTGTTATTCGCTTGAAGATGTCTTTCACGCCGGTTCTTCTTCGCAGGTCCTGATTGGTGACGTGGTCCCTTAAACTCACTCCAAGCATTGACCTTTCCATTTTGCATTGTGCAACTTTAATTTTTCATGCGGATGTTATCGTTAAGGTGAGTGTTTCCGTGTCATACGTGAGCACAGGCAGGATGCATTGGTCGAACACTTTTCTTTTTTGACAAATGGGGATTTTGTTCTTAAAGACGTATTTCAACCTTCTATAAGCCGCTGATCCTTTTGTGCAGTTCACATATCTGATTGTCTCTAGACACTCTAATTTCGTGGACAAAGTATGTATATTTTTCGACTAATTCAATTTCGGTGTTATTGATGTTTATACTCTCACTCACGACAAGATTTGTCATGATCTTCGTTTGGGAAAAGTTTATTTTTAGCCCAACCTTGGAGCATACATCTTCTAATTCCCGGAGCATTTGTTTTGCTTCTCCCAAGTGACCAGTTGTAAGGACAATATCGCCCGCGAAGTGGAGGTGGCTAAGTTTCTGACCATGTACGTTTATCCCACTTGTATTCCAGTTAAGCTATTTATAGGCATGTTCTAAAACGGTGATGAATATTTTTGAAGATATAGTGGCCCCTTGCCTTACTTCCGATTTCGTTGTGGTTGTTGGCTTCATGTAGTCTAACTGACACGGTGGTGTTTTTGTATAAATTATAGATGAGTTTTGAATATCTTAAGTCCACTCGACAATCATTCAAGGCGTCTAGTATAGCTCAATTGTATCAAAAGGTTTGTGAAAGTCTATGAACGGTGTCTAGACATGTTTCTAATTAAATTTGGGATCAATTTTTAATGAATTTCTAGGTGCAGGTAATTAATGACATTTTTCTTGAGGTGATCCCTTTGTAACGTATTCGACATTTCGACACTGATATTTAGTAGACATTGTATATACTGTAATGTCAAATTTATAAATGTTGACTTATGATGTTTCTAGAGTGTGTCAAAGGTAACATGGTCTAAGTAAACAAATGAAAATTATTGTACGAAATGGAATTTTTTTAAAATATGAGCAAGAAACCATAATGCGATGTTAAACTGTATTTTATAGTAATTATTGTTAATTTTTTTGTGATTCGTAAAACTGTTGTTGTAAGACGATACAACCCACCAAGATTGGCCTAAAACATAGAATACTGTGTGCTGGTTTTTATGAGTATGTTTTGAATTGTGAGATAGCTGATATTGTCGCTGGGGGAATTCCTACTTTGGGGATGAATGTTTTGTTTAGTTAGCATGTGAGTTTGCCGCCCGCCTGTTCCGTTAGTCTCTTCTTTTATGTTTTTGGATTCTTCCTATTTTCAGGTCAGTTACATTTATTTTGGTAAAATAAAAAAGGGCACAGGTAAAAGCATGTATTCAATAGCTATGCTTTTGCCGAAAATTCCTATACAATTGAAAACCTTTTAGATTTATAAAATGCTGGTTCAAAACCGAAGGTTTAATTTTCAATCGGTATTTGTGGCCGGATACGCTTTTTTGGGCTAACATTGAACAAAACGGGGTATTTGAATTAATCTGATAAAAATAAATGTAATTTGATTAAAGTTTTAATCTGATACAGTCGTGTATCCTGAAAGTACGCAATAAAAACTAAAACTTAATTGTTTACAACTAACTATACCTATTGTCCGATCATTACAGAAATGAATTAATGTTGAAAATAAAAAAATATATATATCTCTAAGTGGCCAATTGTAATTTACCTGATAATAATACAAAGCATAAAGCAGGGACCACAGACACAATGAAAATTGGATTGGGACCTTCCTTTTGAAGTTACTGATAATAGATTAAAAAAAGTAAATAAGTAAGTCTAATTCGGGTGTCGTATATTGATCTTCAGTCCTGTTTCCAGTTTTTCCATCTTTTTGCGTCCTTCGGTATAAACTTAATTTCATTTATTGTCACTCTTCTTTATAATCCTTTTTTTAAATTAATTTCATCATTTTTTTTAAACTGCCTCTTTGTTTTGAATCGAATTTCCCGCTTTCATTATTCTTTTATAATTCAGATAGGTTCCAATCTAACTATGTGTGCTAAGCAGTTTATTTGTTTTTTTTTTTATTTTTTATTTTTCTCCTTGTCATTTTCGTGAGGTGTTTTATTTTAATTGCATTTATGGTGGGTTTGTCTTTTGCACAAATCGTCCAATTTTGCCAAGGTTTGGCATAAAGAAAAGCAGCGGGATACCACTTTTATTTTTTTTTTTTTGAAATGATAAAACTGTATGTGTTATTCAAAAAGAAATGGATTTAATGATGAAATTATTGGATTTTTTATACCCAATTCTTTTTAATGTATGCTTTATTTTATGTCCCAAGATCCTCTACATGTCGTCCTGTATTAGGACTGGCTAGATACTACATAACTATAAAACTAGAGTGGTTATATTTAATTTTTATTAAAGCAACATTATTTTTAAATTTTCATTTTAATAAAATTATTTACCTATTGAGGAACCATTTATATTTTAATAGTTTTAAAATATCTGATGTTTTGGCATTTTAATAAGTTACAACTTGCTATTTACCATCAAACATTTTCGTTCGTACACACATCTTTTGCTTCCTCTACTTTCATCAGTGCTCTCATACATGCTCTTCGGTTGTTGGTACTCTTGACCTGGCCTTTCTTCTTGATCTGATCGAGATATGTTCTCCGAGGTCGACCTCTACCGATTTGCCCATTTACACTTGCCTTATAAATTTGTTTCGTCAATATTCCTTCATTCATCCTTTCTACGTGTCCAAACCATCTAAGCATTTCTTTATCTATCTTTGTGACCACATCTTCTTTTACACCACAGCGTTTTCTTATCTCACTATTCTTAACTTTTTCCAACCGAGTCACTCCGGCTATACTTCTCAGACTACTCATCTCCGCAGCATTAATCCTATTTTCATGCTTCTTCTGCCAAACCCAACATTCACTACCATAGAAAGATTATTAAAATAAATATATCTTGTTTCGTAGTCATTTGAAAATTTTTATGTACATTTCAGATGTTTATTAGGTTAGTTTATACAATACCACGAATTCAAATAGTTCATTGAAGGATATTTTTTAATGTGTTTAATTATTTCTAGAGATTTAATTTACAATTTGTGACGGTCACTATATTTTTACCAACATTAATTATTAATTTTTCACGCTCACATGTGCAAATTTACTAAAATTGCTAAAAAAATGTATGAATAAAAGCTTATTATACAGGGTGTTTAAAAAAAGTGGCCCCGTTACTAGGATAGGTAGAATAAGATATGCAGAATAAGTTGGGTTAGTTGATAAAGTGAGTGTAATAAAAAACAATTATCCATTTATTGTAAACCAAAAATTAAAATAAATTTGACTAAAATTATGAAATATATAATCAAATTTTAAGAAAAAAGTCCATGTTACAGAAGTAAATTGACGCCATTATCCTCATAGCTGATCCTTAACCATTTAGAAGATTGATGTAATATTTAGAAATAAGGATAGAATTGTGTATTCCTGAAAACGGCGGACATTTTGAACACTTACTTTTACTTATTAATTAATTATATCACGTATTTAGTCGGTTCCTACACTTATGTATGGTAGTGAATGTAGTCTGAGAAGTATAGCCGGAGCGACTCGGTTGGATAAAGTTAAGAATAGTGAGATAAGAAAACGCTGTGGTGTAAAAGAAGATGTGGTCACAAAGATAGATAAAGGAATGCTTAGATGGTTTGGACACGTAGAAAGGATGGATGAAGGAAGATTGACGAAACAAATTTATAAGGCGAGTGTGAATGGGCAAATCGGTAGAGGTCGACCTCGGAGAACATATCTCGATAAGATCAACATTGTTTTGAAGAAAGGCCAGGTCAAGAGTACCAACAACCGAAGAGCATGTATGAGAGCACTGATGAAAGTAGAGGAAGCAAAAGATGTGTGTACGAACCGTAGCAAGTGGAAGGAAGTGGTTTCTGCCTACCCCTATGGGAAAAAGGCGTGACTCTATGTATGTATTTAGTCGAACTTATTTTAATTTTCCGTTTGTGATTGTTTAGCATTAGAGAATAATTTAATTGTTTTTAATTTTTAATAAATAGGTAATTGATTTTTACAATACTTACTTTACACCAGCATCAGTTTATTACTTTATCATTTCAAAATAAACTATTCCGCATACCGTACACAGTATCGAGTTTTACCAATTGTACCTTCTTGGTGTTAAATTAAATGGTGTTAAAGTTCACATCAAATCTGGACTGGAAAATTCAACCTTAAAAAGTTGTTTAATACTACTCGGTAAGAACCGTGTAACTAGCGCCCTATATGAGAATCAGATATAAAAACAAACATAGGCGATGTGTTAGTTTCCAAAACATATTCATACGCAATTTCATTTCAATGTTGCCAGTAGTTTAGACATACGTGAAAAATTTGTGTAAACATTATTTATTTAGCACCCTTTATCTTGGATACGGTTGCCGTTACTAAAATTTTTTACTAAACAATTCCAACTTATTTTGCAGTGTTCTACCTATCCTATCAACATGGCTACCTTTTTTGAAACACCCTGTTGATGAAGATAAAATACTGAGTAGGTATTATTATTTTTAAATTTTTCTGGGGTAATAATAATATTTTTGGAGTGATTGAGTTATGAATGTTGACACAAAATTTTTATACAGAGTGAGTTTTAAGTATGGAACGCCTCAATTATTATGGAAACGACTTCCACGATTTTTACAAATTTAATATTGTATGAGTTATATTATTTGGTCGATCTTACAGTGGTATTAGCATTGTTATCAGATGTTCCTTCTTTTTGTAAAAAGAGTGAACTTTTTTATCTCAAATGAATCACCTCATTTATTTTTATTTTAAAATTCTTAAAAATTACTGAATATATTTTATGTATTGTTCCTATACCTAAATGCCACAATTTCGAAGTAATAGGTAAAAATACATTATTTCTGCCGAAGATTAAATAATAGCTGCATCTAGGTGCCTATGATTGCAACAATGTCAACTTTGACCTTTCAATCATAATCATAAATATTGTTTAATAAAAGCAATAACAATAATATTTGGTGGTCACAGGTTGTTTAAAAAACTATGGTTTTTGAAAAAAATTATAAAATTGTATAATAATAATTTAAAAGTATTTTTTTTATTAATTAAAATTAAAATCATGTATGTGTTTTAGAAATGTTACGAATTATATAAATTTATTTGTTGGTATTAATATTTGTGGAAAGCGTAAAACATGGTATAACGATTAACTGTGGAGTAAAAAGTAAAACAGCATGTCATTGGACACCTACAATTAGTCATTATTTAAAGAGATTAAAAGCTGCTTCATAATAACCATTACGTCAGAAAAATTTCCAAGTCGATTAGTCATTTAGTGTTCATACTTTCGAAGCAAATTATATACTAGACAAAATTTTCATTAATTTGCATTGCAAATTTTAAATTTGGAATACTCGGAAGTTTTTTCGCATTAGTTTTTCCCAATTAAAAACTTCTACTTATTTACTAATAGGCATATTGTTTTCGTTAAAACGATACACCTAGTTACTTTAACAACTCATTTATTAGGTTTTGTAAATTAAAACATTTTGTTATTCTATTTACACGTATAATTTTTTTAATAGACGAGTGTTAAATTAAATTTTTGATTAAACTTAAATAAATACCTTATATTACAGGGGCAGTATTGTTTAACACATAAGTGTGGTAACAATACTTTTATTATTTTAAAGTGAAACTTCTTAGTCGACTTTGGAAAAGTTTAACGTTTAACGCTATTGTGGCAGGGAAACATTGTCGTCATTGGCTGTGACATCACCGTACGGCTTAGTTCAATTACGTAGAATATATATGTAAAAATGTGTAACTGATTGTTTAAAAACCAGCTTACTTTCGCTGTATGATACCTATTTTATTATAAGTATATGTATGTGGGTCGTATATGGTTCGTTTATGTATGTAGGAATGGGAGCCATGAATTTATTTAATTGCAGATCATACCTGCCCTATGCTGACGATGGACAAATATCCTGAAACAGGTACATAGGTGGTAGCTGCGATTAAATAAATATAATGGCCCTCCCTCTTACTTAACAAGCATCTGTATACCTTGCTTCCTGTGATGGGGTAGTGTACACGATTATACATTGGATATAATTCAATGCCTGTCGCGACACATAGTCAGGGGAGTAGTTGTTATCTGTTGTATAATCGACTGACGTACATATACCTATATTAAAATAGGTATCATACAGCGAAAGTAAGCTGGTTTTTAAACAATCAGTTACACATTTTTACATCTATTCACGCAGTCGAAAATAAAAATTCTGGACAAAGTACAACACTTTAGGTATTTGGGTAGCTGGATAGACTGTAGAGTTGAGAGCGATGAAGAAATCTTAACCAGAATAGAACTGGCACGTAAAAGATTCACCAGTTGGCGTTCTGTACTATGTAATAGAAGTCTAAGAGTATTAAAGTGGTACGTTTGGTCTGTTTTGCTTTATGGATGTGAAACCTGGACACTGAAAGTAAAGCATCTAAATAAATTGGAAGCGTTTGAGTTATGGTGCTATCGCCGTATGCTAAAGATTCCGTGGACAGCATACGTAACTAACGACTATGTGTTAGAATCACTACATAAAGAGCGAGAATTGACAAACACCATAAAAATAAGAAAAGTCAAATACTTTGGACATATGATGAGGGAGCATAAATATCACATGCTCCGATTAATTATCCAGGGTAAAATAGAAGGAAAGCGACGGATTGGCAGAAAACAGCTTTCTTGGCTTCGTAATATTAGACATTGGACGGGTCGAACAGTCGAAGAATTGTTTCATGTAGCTACCGATCGAGAAGCTTTTCAACAAATTGTCAACTCTATGATAGCCAACGCCTGAACGCTTGATGATAGTTAACGTTTGAAAACAAGCATGGCACACAAAGAAGAAGATTCAAGTTTGATTGTTTTAAATGTAGGACTGTAGGGGCTTATCTTCAACAAAAGGTTATCGTTGTATACCTCTTCCCTGAAAATTTCGTCTAAACCACGAGTACCACCGGAGTTTGATACATTTATCGTGCACCATGTAAGCAGCTGCGCGGGAATTCATAAGCTTAAGGTTTCTTTAAATATCCTTTTCTGATCTGATATTAAATTATATCCTAATTTCCTATGCATCCGATCACATGAATTTTAACACCACGGCTACCCGAAAAAATGTATTCGCAGCGGGTCCCCTTCGGTGACTTTCCTTGTTTTCTTAAGATAAATTAAAGTAAGTCTTATCCATATATATTTTTGGCATGTTAACCACTGGATAATTTAATAGCTGTTGTACATAACAACGTCGTCTTATTTTATTATCTTCGCTGTTTAAGAGTATACATTAAACCGTCTAGGTTTCTTTTCTCTGCGTTTTTCACCGCACTGCTTTGGTCCTGCATTGGGGTCCTTTACCCACCGGTATGCAGAATACTTTTTTATCCCCAGGGTACCTATCAGTTAGGTGTTTCCAATCTCCATTGAAATTATTTAATGCACAAATTTGCATTCTTATATTTTTTTTAAACAGCATATTTAATCCAAATGTAAGCAAAACGAAAGTAATGGTTTTTGAAAGAGAAAAAAGCATAACAAACAGTGGAGTTTCGATTAAGGGAGAAAAAGTGGAACAAGTAAATGAATTTGTGTACTTGGGTTCAAAGTTTACGAGAGATGGAAAGTATAACATTGACATTGAGCAAAGGGTAATGGCAGAAAGAAGCACTGCATAGCTTTATGAATAGCCAAAAAGTGTCAAAAATGCACGTCTGGCTGTGCATAGAGGTGTGTTGGTTCCTACACTTATGTATGGTAGTAAATGTTGGGTTTGGCAGAAAAAGCATGAAAATAGGATTAATGCTGCGGAGATGAGTAGTCTGAGAAGTATAGCCGGAGTGACTCGGTTGGATAAAGTAAAGAATAGTGAGATAAGAGAACGCTGTGGTGTAAAAGATGTGGTTACAAAGATAGATAAAGGAATGCTTAGATGGTTTGGACACGTAGAAAGGATGGATAAATAAAGATTGACGAAACAAATTTATAAGGCGAGTGTAAATGGACAAGTCGGTAGAGGTCGACCGGAGAACATATCTTGATCAGATCAACATTGTTCTGAGGAAAGGTCAGGTCAAGAGTACCAACAACCGACGAGCATGTATGAGAGCACCGATGAAAGTAGAGAAAGCAAAAGATGTGTGTAAGAACCGTAGCAAGTGGAAGGAAGTGGTCTCTGCCTACCCCTATGGGTAAAAGACGTGACTTTATGTATGTATGTATGTATTTAATCCATCCTACACACAGTTCAAATTAACCTACGATAACTTTTTGGATAGACACAAATTTATTTTAAAATGACAATTCTAGTTTTGACGTTGCTTAGTGACAATTTAGTTGTGCCTAATACCAAATTAAAATAAGTTATTCTTATTTTAAATGTGACTATTATGTTGAGTTGACAAGTCTCATTTTGAAAGTGTTTATTCTTATTTTGATGTTGATTAGTCTCATTTTGTAGTTGTATAAGTAAAGTTTATATATTATTGCATAACAAATTACTTGTGAAAATAATGTCCTTTACATTATTTGACAAAAGTTTAATCAAAGCTTGCGTCAACTGGTGCAAGATTCTTTAATAAAACTAAATAAAGTAAGTTAAAAGTTTGTATATATCAGAGATGTGCAATCCCTGACCAAAGGGCCGCATGGTGCCCGTCAGCGGTCCTTTAAAGATTTTTCATTTTGACTTTTAAAAATTTCTTAAGTTTTATTGTACTGGTAAATTAAAGAATGTTTTAATAAAAATAAATCAGAAGTGAATATACTTAAGCAAAGAATACCCCACGCAAAATAAGTGAAAGCCGGCAAAATACTTTTAATGTTGGAACTATTTTAGTAATGTTACTAATGTGAAACAAAAAAATCCTGCTTTTTGTTTTTTATTGAAATGGAAAAATTGTGAACAGTTAAGAACTTTTGGTGTGTTATGAACTCGGTTTTATCAACCAGAGTCCTCAAATTTAGTTGATTGTTTCATCACAACTTTGAATCTAAAAAAAAATTACAACTAATAAAAAAAACTTATTTAATATGTTTTTTTAAAAACATTAACAACCATCTTTTGTTAACGTCCTGCGCAGTTGTGTCAAATAAATGAATTTGCAGCACTTTTTTTTATTTACCGTATGGGTAAAAAAAATGTGCTTTTAATACTCTTTTCTAAATAGTAATTCCACAAAAATAGCCAATGAAAAGGCTAAGAAAGTCTCTAGCAGCTGTTTTAAATATTATTTAGAAACATTGTTTTTAGTCTGGATCAGGTTTAAAAAAATAACAAATCACTTCAACGTATTCTCGGTTATTAATAATTATTTAAAACATTTACTGATCACAATCTTTTTCTCTTAGATACGAGAAATAAATTTAACACTACATGATTCAAGAACCACATTTTTTATTTTGAACGACTGATTATCTCTTCAGGCTTTAGTACTTAACAATCAAAACGTGTAATCAAGTAGTGGCCTTGCCCCTGAAAACCAAATTATAATTCGATATTTATAAGTCACGGTTTCGACTAATGTATATTAAATTAAAACGAAGCCTTTATAAACGTGTCTCAATGGGTTCCAAGACAAGTTGAAGTGCATACATTTTATTCCTATTTTTATTATAATGGTGGAAACGAAGAAAATGGATGTGAAATTAGAAAAGAAAATTAAAATCTTGTTTATTTAAACGTCGTTCTTAATAAAATATTTTAACACACACTGTATATTATAACCGCACTTTGTTCTACACTACACTATCCCTACATTAATAGTTAAATAACTCAAAGTGCAAAGTGTCTCCACGACATGTTGTCGATGATTTAAATAACCATAATTTTTTTTGGACCGAGGGTTGTAGTAGTTAGTTGTTCATTTTCACAAAAATAATGTTTAACTTTTATCGCTTACTAATTAATATTTAACTGTTTTAAAAAATACCTGTCCGCTACTGAATATTCCTAGATTACGAAGTAGTTTCGTAATATTATTATAATACAAACTTACTTTACATGTTAGACAGCCAAGCAATTTTGTGATTTTTAAATTTAATTGGATGAAAAAATAAAAATTCTTAACGCAACACAAGAATAAAGTTAATTTTTGTTATGAACATGATAATATAATTTGTACAATAAAATGATTGTCATGAATAATACTAACTTTAACACCCTATCATTTTGTATTTTTAATGTTTAGTAATTATCTTTAAATCCAAAAAAAAATTAATTAATTAATTAATGGAAATAAATGGACCTAAAAAAAATAAAAACTTTTTTTTACTCAAATAAAAAGTATTTGTTTAATGTGTGGTATCCACTGAAATAAATATAACGTCAATACATTGGTGTCTATTCGCTAATGTACAGACGTTTTATTTTTTAAATATACAACTTCAGTATTGTATTGACAATGTCAAATGTTTTTCACATAAAAATAACCCTATTAAAGTAATATTTTACCACGCAATTCAGTGTGCCCAGTCTTGTTTGTTGGTTTATAATGTTTCTTTTATATCTTAAAAATTAAAAAAATGTCAAATTATTATTCTTATAGATTTATCTTTACATTTTATAACTATGAACTTTTAATAAAAACAAAGTGTGAGTATTTAAAGTTATAGCACTTTGCCCCAGTCTTCCATCGTGCATTATGGTGGTTGTGCGGCAGCAGGGATAAGCCAAACGTCTGTTTTTAGAAAACTGCATCCTTATCATTAGACTCTTGTTCAGAACGCAACGCAACCTTAAGGTTGCGCGTCTACAGTTTGTCCAATTTTTTCAAGATAAACAAAATCTTAACCTATATTTTCTGGATACAATTACTAATGAGGCAACATTTACCAGATGAGAAATATTTAATTGGAAAAATAAATATTTGTTGGATTCTGAAATTACACATACTAAGAAAGAAACACATTTTCAGCACGAGTTGACATTTGGTGTGGTGTATTTGTATTTGGTTACACACATCTTTTGCTTCCTCTACTTTCATCAGTGCTCTCATACATTCTCGTCGGTTGTTGGATCATAAAGTGTACTAAAGTCTATATTGGTGAGCATTTTAAACATTTACTTTAAAGTTTTTTTTTAATTTGTTATTGTTACACATATAAAAAATAATTTTTTTTATTAAATTATAATTTATTGAACTTTTTGGAATCAAATAACTCGATAGATAAATGATCGAGTTACATGAATCAAACAGCAGTAAATTTTTTTGTAGAATTCAACGCTTTTTAATTTTTTATTATGATTTTACTTATAGTCAAGCTGAAAAAAAAATTTGCTTCGATTTACTATACACAAACAAGTGTAACCAGCGCCCTCTATTAGCAATGCTAAATTAGAGTCCAAATTGGCAATAATTATGCCAAATAACGTAAAATTGCCAATTTTCGAATAAAAATATGAAAAATTATTGCGAAAATAAAAATCCATATAATTTAAACATTAAACACCCGCTATCTTTGAAACTAGCAATATTTGTATAAGGCATGTTGGATACAATCATCATATTTTGAGGTCTGGAATCTACAATTTAGAGATTGTATATTCCTAATGAATCATCCTGTATAAATATAAAAAAAATTTTAATGTTTTAAAAATTATTGGTTTGTTATTTAAAAATATATTGAAACAGCACTCAAGTCCATCTGCTTGTTTCTACAATTTTATTTAACTTTCAATTAAATTTTTAATCAACAAAAAATCTGTACTCCAGTGCGTAGATGCGTAAACGCTAGTCTTATAAAATACGTAACTGTCAAGGCATATATCCTCCCAACGAAAAAAAAACACGTTACATGTACTTCATTTGAATAAATAAATATTCATTTTAGATTGTATAAAAAAAAATACTTATCATGTACACACGTTTCAGTTTCATTAATGGTGAGGGTCCAGGAAAACACGGCAAGTACATCAATAAACGCATAATAATAAATAATTAATACAAACAAAATGTGCAGTTTTTTTGCGGTTTTTCCACCAATAATTTTATGGTCAATTAATGTCGTATTTTCCATGATAAATTTCATCGGTTGATCATTATAAATTTATTAGGTAATCAACTAAGCATTTAAAAATGTACTTAATTATTAGTTTATAATAAACTGTCCCCAATTACGTTTCATTTACAACTATTTTTATTTTGAATAAATGAGGATTTAAGGTAATTATTATTGATTTTTAATTACTTATTTTAGTAATTAATTTGTTATTCCGTTTGAATACAAGCAATGTAATCGGTACAGTTAAGTTAAATAATATTATTTGCATTTAACAAGTTACTTTACTTTGTCGTAATGGTTTATACTTTTTATACCATGTTAAAAAAAAATTCATTTACAGTGGTTCAAATAATTTAATTTATGCTTATATTATCGTTAGCTTTCTGAGATAAGCTAATTAGATAGAACTATTCAGGATGAAAAAAAAAACTTTTCTGTCAATTGATATTACTTACTGGTAACATTTATTACATCAATTACAAGGTAGTGGAGTATACTGCACACTAAAAGAAATTTTGCTCCCAGTTACCACTGATAATGCTCGTAGATATGGGGCATTTATTTTTTGGGATGATAAGTCATCAGTAATACTGCAAATAGGGTGAATTCATTTAAAAAAAAAAACACGTCAAATTTTAAATCAAGAGGGAGGTTTACAAATGTTATTCTACTGTTTCAAAGTGGCACCTCTTTAAAATCTTCCACCCCTTTTTTAAAATGTCAAATGTCGACCCCTACTTTATGATACATCAAATAAAAACCCAAGAAAAATGAAAATTCACCATATAAACAACAATTTATCCAATTAATTTTTTTTGCAGTTTTTTTTTTACTGAAAATAGTCGCAAAAAGAGTATACCTATTGTGTGGCGAAGGACGACCCGCACTGCGACTATTAGAAGGGGGAGGGATTATAGAAAGTAGATGATTGTGGACCCGATTTTTAAAAAGTTGTAGGTCATAGTTCTCTGGAAAAACTGATTTTGGAAGCTTGTTTCATTTCTTATCAGCTATACTCAACGATTGCTTCAAGATCTCTATTGTTGGAGTCGACCTGTATCTGCCCGAGTCTATTTGTATTATTCACCAAAAGTGATCGATTACATTAAACATAGCGAAATTACAGTAGAAACAAAAATAAAGTTAGGTAAATACAAACAGCTCCTTAAATGTATTTACAAAAACTGTGCTTCGTTATTTTGTAGACAATAATATAACCCATTTTTAAATTCTTCTTGAACTTTTTGAAATGTTTCGCTAGTAATTCGTCTACATTCCTCAGTTATTCTAAGCTTTAGTTCTTCAATGTCTTTGAAAGGAGTTTTGTAGACTTATGATTTTAAATAGCCCCACAAAAAAAAGGTCAAGTATTGTTGGATCTGGTGATTTTGCCGACCATTCTATAAAACCCCTTTTGCCAATCCAGTGTCCTGGAAATCGTTTGTCTAGCCATTGTCTTACAGTGACTAATTGATAAGTGAATACATTTTGTTTTAATAATTTTTGGTACAATTTTGGTCAATAAAAAAGTGGTCCAGTTATCACATTTCCCAGAATACCCATCCATTGATCTTCGCTGTAAACTGAGTATTATCCTGTCAAAACACGTTAGGATTTTTGTCAACTCAGTACCTACAATTACTCGTATGTTTGTTTGCAAAGCCATTTAAATAAAACGTTAATTCATTACTAAAACAAATATTTTTATACAAATTTGCGTCTTCTTGTATTTTTTGGGACATTGTTTCACAAAATTTAATTCTGTGGTTAAACTCGTCTTCACTAAGCTGATAAATTTGTATTTTTTAAGGAATACTTTGTGTATGAAACCAATAGAAATATTGGTAAGTTGTGATACTTTTGGAAAGGAATCGGTAGCATCTGTTGCTCTAGAAGTTATGGAAGACCGAGATAGATGGAGGGAAATTGTTGCCTCAGCCAAGTCTCATCAGGGGCTGTAGCGCTACGGAGTAAGTAAGTAAGTAATCGGTAGCATCTATAGTAAAATAACCCAGTACTTCAATTTGTGCAGCTTCGTCGAGAAGTCTGGGATAATTACTTTTTTTATTACAAACGGATCCAGTTTCTCCAAATTTCCGTACTAACTTTGTTATGGTCTGGTGGCGTATATTTCTATCAGAATGCCTTTTATTAAAAACTTCAGCGTAAATAATAGTAAATTTCGTCTCTAGGTTAGAATGAAAAATTCTATACCAGTGAAATATCCGAGCGTAAGCGATAGCCAGCGCGAGGAACCACAAGTATCGAATTTTTTCATTCTAACCGTGTTACAGACGATATTTTCTCCAAGACCAAAGAATTTAAATAAAAAATACTTTAAAGAATTTAAGTTATTTTTTTAAACATTGATATGTATTAATTGGTATAAATATTAATATTTATTGTGTTGGTTCAGTTATTAAAATGAAACAGATTGATTGGATAAGGCAGGTGTAACGTTCGTGTAACAAAAATAATAAGAGGTTGAGGGGATGTTTTCTGGCAAATTAGTTTTACTTATAAAAAAATTAATTGGTTTGCTAAACAGTGCCTAGTATAATCTTAGAGATTATTTAAATTAAGATATATGGCAATTAGTTTTGGCATTTTACCCAGCTTAAGTTAATAAATATTAATGTTTGAAGGTCTCGGAGCCCAATATTTTGTTATGATATAATAACAATATTTGATAATAAGGATCCCAAATCTTTAATATCTTAAATTTTAATATCATACAGTTTATTTTAACGGCAAGCCCCCAAAATCTTTGATTTTTAAGGTAGATACATCTCGTGAGACGTTTTAACAAAATTTTAAATTTTTTGTATTTAGAAATATTGATATTATGTTTTATGTTTAAAGTGGCTTTAATAATGAAATATATTTTCTATAAGGTGGATGATTTTTATATAGGTTTTTGTATAGGTTTTCTTATGCAGCCTACTGGTCAGGAGTTCCGGAAACCAGCAGATGTTCTCAGGGCGTTGGCTAAAATAAATAAATGTGTGACTGACTTTAAATGTGTGAGCCCAAGACTCCTTTGAGTGAGGCTGAATGTTGGTCTTACTCGTATCTTTTTGCTAGTGATTTATTCCCCACAGGATGCGCAGTGATACCAATCTTTAAAAGCCCAAAAAGAGAGGCGGGAGTTTTGGGATAGTGTGACAGATATTCTGAACAAGTGTAACCAGAATGAAAGAATTGTAATATTGGGTGATTTTAATAGTTGGGTAAGAGTAAAGCTTAATAAATATGACAGTGTTTTGGGGATGTACGGTGACAGCGAAGTAAATGAAAACAGAGACAGTCTACTTAAAGTATGTTTAGAGTGGAATCTGGTGGTAACAAACACAATGTTTAACGAAAAAAGGATCCACTTGTACACAAGACAAGAAGGATACCAGAGAGGTATAATTTATTTCGTAATTGTGGATGAAAGATTGAAAAAGAAAGTAATGAACACTCGGTTACATCGCGGTAAAGGTATTGACACAGACCACTTTTTAGTAATGAGCCAAATAAGAGGTGGCGGCATCGTGTGCAGGAATCAAGTAGTGTACTAGAGCGTATAAAAGTTGAGAATTTGCAAAAAGAAGGTATAGATCATAGATTATAGAGGATAGATCATATATCAAATAAAAATTATTACTAATCTATCTATTACCAAGGTAATGAGAACAGCAGAAGACAGGGAAACATGGCGAGCGGTTATCAACTCCGAGTAATATGAGGGGTCATGATACTCGGAATCAAGTTACGACTAAAAAGAAAAAGAAATTGTCGGTGAAAATTAACTTTTTTGTTTTTTAATCTTTTTTTTGCCTTTTCCCTATCTGGTGTCTTCCCTTCTGCGCCTGGAATTTTTAATCTGTGATGTCACATTTTTAAGGTAGTCATCCCTTACTTATATCTCTTATGGCAGTGCTTACCCAGATGTTTTTCTCTACTTCTTGAATATTAAGTGCTTTGTAAACTTAATGGTCTTTATTTCTGCGCATTACGTACAGGTACCATCTTGGTTTGCTTTTTTAAGTTTTTTAGCAATAGAAACTACTGTCATGCTTCCTCGTTAGTGGGTGTTTTTTAATTTTATTAGAACGCGTTACATCTCTGAAATCTTGGTATTTTAATTTTAGAAGCGTGCAGTTTTTCTATGTTTTTCTTGTGCTGCCCAGCATTCTGAACCATTTATTACTACCGGTCTAATTGATGTCTTAATTACTTTTCCCTTTAACCTAAGCGGGATGTTTTAATCGCAAAATACACCTGTAATGCTTTTTCACTCCATCCATGCTGTGTTGGTTCTTTGCTTAACATCTTCGTCAAAATTACCATTCTTGTTTATGCATGATCCCAAATATTTAAATGCAAAAGTGTGTTTTGTGAGTCTCTAGTTGATATTTCTTTAAAGAAAAGAATAAGGATTTAGTCTTTTTTATACTTTTTTGTAGAGTATTCGCTTTAGGTATATTGCTATATTTAGTTTATCTTCCAGCTTCTAAAAGCTTTCACCAATTAAAACTATGTCGTCACCATACATAATGTTCCTTGGAATTGGTTTTTGGATCTTAGCTATTAAATGTCACAATGTTTAATAGTAGTGGGCTAATGGACTTGATGCATACCAACTTTGACCGGAAAAAGTTTGTTTTACCGCATGGGGTATTGATTTGTGTGATGCTATCTTTGTTACTTATCCTGGATTAAATAAACACAATCTTCCGGAACGTTAGATAATCTCTGGGTTTTCCAATTAAAGTTACAATACTAAATTTAAAAATAAATAAATTCCTAAAATTTTTACCAATTGTTAGGTATTATTGATAAATTAAAAAAATTGAAATTACAAAAGAAGAAACTGATCTTTAATGAAAAGTAAATATTAAATGTTAATGCATATACATAATGGTCTACATTGTTTAAAACAATAAATTTTTTTATTAAATAAAAGTACATAAAATAGGGTAAGCTGTGTACTTTTATTGCTACTTTCTGTATGGAATGAAAATTCAAAATCTTATTTTGTTTATTCCTGCATAGTAATCAACTAATACCGCCAATTTTAATGCAAAACAAAATGTCAACAACCTAATAAGCAAGTGCAGTGACTTTTTACATTTTAAAACAATAATAATAAATTATACTGCTGACAGAATTATTGCTGTAAAATAGCTGGTAAAGAGAGTGCATAATGCATTAACTAAATAATTTGTTTTTTTGTGTTATTTTGCTTTTAACTACCTAAAAAATGATACTTAAAACTTAATTTGTTAAACTACTTAATTATATCTGTAAAAAAACGCTCTTAAAATTTATATTACCTTTTCTTGAAGTAGATGTAAGAAAGTGATAAAATAAAGTTTTTTTACTTTAGATATCTATTAAAATTAAACGAAAATAAACAAAAGAAGATAGGGTTTAAACTGTAAATTATTATAAGTACGAATTAATAGGTAAGAAAAAGTTATCATTAGCTAAAGTTGATAACTGCTTTCCAACTTAACGAATTTAAATGGTAAATGTTTATTCTTAAGATCGACTTCCACATTCTACAAAAATTAAAGCAAGATTTATGTGGGGCAAGATTTTCGTTATTTATTAATAGAAAAATCCCTAACAATAAGGGTTCTGATGCCCAATCAAGAAAATATATTTACTTTATTTTTACATTTATAGAATTACTTATCGGTTAATGACAAAACATTACATAAATTTTTACAATCTACAATGCTTAACAATTATTAAAAATAAAGTACTGTACACGAGGGTCATTCGGACACTAAAAAAGCATATGAAATTGTCAAAGAAAAAAGCATAAACACAGGCCTTTCTTGAAAACAATTTTGATTTTATCGAGATACGTTCACCGGGGTCGACCTCTTCCAACCTGCCCATTTACACTCACCTTATAAATCTTTTTCGTCAATCTTCTTTCATTCATTCTTGCTATGTCCAAACTATCTAACCATTTCTTTATCTATCTTTGTTTTCTCACTTTAACTATCACAGTCACACCAGCCATACTTCTTAGATTACTTTTGCACAGTTAAATATTTCGTCTCTTGTAAACTTTTAATCCAACTTTACAGACTCATTTACTTGTTTCACTTTTTCTCCTACAATCAGTAGCTCGAAGTTTTTCATGCTTTCTTATCTTTCAAAAACCATTAAGCGGCGTAGCAAAAATCATAAAACAGCAGCCACATGTAAATGTGTAAACAACAAATGTAGGAAAAACCTTTAAACAAAGAAAGGCGAAACAATTCATAAAGAAATTGTCGTTAAAATTTACAGATCCTGCAGAAATTGGAGGTTTCTTATTTCCTTTTTCTACACAGGAAAAATGTTTACTCAACTTCTATATAAGCGGGCTGAAAAAATTACAAATTTGGTTGGTTTATAAACGTTTTTAATTAACACAAAATATAAACACTATTTCTATCTTCAAAAAACACAATGCACTTGTACCGACTAGTTAACTGCTGCAAGCAATAAAATTACTTCATGGAAAAAGTAAACTTACAACTGCGCCGACTCGAGGCTGCGCTTAACAAAGGAACAGAAAGCCAGCTGGGGTGCCAGCCGAAGACATCACGGATCCGGTGAAGGGGAGCGGGTTCTGCCTGGAGCAAAGCGGTTTTAAGACGTTGGCGTGCAGGAACGGATCGTCAAGGATTTAAAATAAAATTTAAACGAAGTTTTGCGATTTGTTATCTGTTAAAGCCACAATTAGCTTACTAACCGGACATTGTATGTGGTGTGATACAGTTAATAATTAATTTATAGGTTGTAAACTCGTATTGGTAACAATAACAACGTTATTTTTCTTAGGTAGGTACTTTTTTTTATTTCGGGAAAAAGTTAAGAATATGGGCCCAGCAGAGATTTTAATGACATTTTCGTCTCAATGTAATAATACATAAAGCATACTTTTTAAAACGAAAAACTACTGTCCATGCGAAAGAAGGCGCGCGCAGCAAGTTATAAATACAATTCGGAAGTTAAAATAATTTTTTTACATGAAAAATATACTTCTTATTCGAGGAATCATATATTGTTTGTAAATACTTACATACATAAAGTAACGCCTTTTCCCCATAGGGGTAGGTAGAGACTACTTCCTTCCACTTGCTACGGTTCTTACACTCATCTTTTGCTTCCTCTACTTTCATCAGTGCTCTCTTACATGCTCGTCGGTTGTTGGTACTCTTGACCTGGCCTTTCTTCAAAACAATTTTGATCTGATCAAGATATATTCTCCAAAGTCGACCTCTACCGACTTGTCCATTCACACTCGCCTTATAAATTTGTTTCTTCAATCTTCCTTCATCTATCCTTTCTACGTGTCCAAATCATATAAGCATTCCTTTATCTATCTTTGTAACCACATCTTCTTTTACACCACAGCGTTCTCTTATCTCACTATTCTTTACTTTATCCAACCGAGTCACTCCGGCTATACTTCT
The DNA here is from genome assembly GCA_950111635.1 of Agelastica alni. Lineage (NCBI taxonomy): Eukaryota > Metazoa > Arthropoda > Insecta > Coleoptera > Chrysomelidae > Agelastica > Agelastica alni. Next base: position 47,170,779 of record OX467710.1, on the reverse strand, counting down.
CAGACTGCGCATCTCCGCAGCATTAATCCTATTTTCATGCTTCTTCTGCCAAACCCAACATTCACTACCATACATAAGTGTAGGAACCAACACACCTCTATGCACCGCTAGACGTGCCTTTTTTGGCACTTTCGGGCTATTCATAAAGCTATGTATTGCTCCGTTCATTTGTTTTCCTGCTAACACCCTTTGCTCAATGTCACTGTCATACTTTTCATCTCTAGTAAACTTTGAACCCAAGTACACAAATTCATTTACTTGTTTCACTCTTTCTCCCTCAATCGAAACTCCACAGTTTGTCATGCTTTCTTCCTTTTCAAAAACCATTAATTTTGTTTGTCTCACATTTATTTTCATCCCTTTGATTTTCAGGGTATTATGCATAACATTAACCATCGCCTGCAGCTCCTTTTCAGATAACGCTAATATGACTTGATCATCGGCGTAAAGAAGGCATTTGACGATCAAATCATTTATTTTTAATCCATACGCACTCTCTTTAAGATCTTTTAAACATGAATATTATAATTTAATACTCAGAGTGTTATTAAACTTGTGCGACAAACTTCAGGAGGTAATACTACATAAAAAAATAATGACAGTTTGCTAAATAAACGTATGTCCGCAAATACCTCGTTTAAGTTTTTCTTAAAAACTGACGATTTATTTACTGTGGGTTTTAAGAGCAATTGATAAATAATAGAGTATTTTATTACTAGGATCAGTTATACATATTAAATAAAACTGCTTAATTCCTAATACATATTTGATTGTTAGTTTCAAATTTATTTTGTAATGATTCGCAAAAAAACCTTTTTTTTATATGCGGCGATAAAAATTCAATTATATTCATATTACAATAATGTATACAAAGATGTAAAACTTACCGACCGTAAAAAGGCAAGAATAACAATTATTAATTTATCTCGTTTTTTAATCTTAAAAATTAGGGAAATTTGTTATATGTTAATGTATATTTATAAGTAGTTAGTATAGCTAAGCGATGGAATAAATTTTTGTTTTAATTTTATTGCTAGTCTTTCACTTCCAATTTTTAACCTGCAAGTTTTAAGTACTTTTACCAAAAAAATATTAATGCTATTTTTGGTAATTAAGTATCCTGCAAATAATTAGTACTATGAATTATTTGCAAAATTTTTAAAAAAGATGGTCAAAATCGTCCATGTCCATATCTAATATCCGCCACAGTAGTCCCACAGGAATTTTTCGTCATAGTACCTATGTAACCATATCTTGTGTATTACTTGAATCTGAATCTGATACAGGATGTTCCAAAATTCGACCAACAAAGCTCCACAGGTGAGAGCCTTCCACAATTGATAAATGACAAAAACCTTGTCTAGTCACCTTTTTAAATTTTTTTAAAACTTTATATATGTAAAAAAAAATTTATTTTTAATCTGCTTAAATGAATATTTGGCTTTAAAAAATTATTGACAAATTGTTTTGAAATTTTGATTTAAAATATATTTGTTTAAATTAAGCACACACAATATGCCCATAATAAAATATATCTTTATTAGTTAAAGATAAAGATATTAGTATTAACACATCCCATACTTATAACTTTAAGAATGTGTCGATTACAAAGATATTAAGATATTTTATTGTGAAGTTAGTAAGTGGTTCATGTCGTAGAAATTTATTTAAAGCCAAACACCTATTCTGAAAACAGTTGATTTTACTATTAAAAGTTAATGACTCTTTTTAACGTTTCCAAATTTTAATAACTTAAAATGTCAATTACAAACATATTAAAATAGTTCAATTCATACAATTTTATTTAAATACAAATACCAATTTCGAAAACAGTTAAATAGTGAGATAAGGGAACGCTGTGGTGAGAAAAAAGATGTAGCAACAAAGACAGATGGAGGAATGCTTTAATGGTTTGAACCCATAAAAAAGCTGGATAAAAAAGTTTGACGAAACAGATTTATAGGGCGAGTGTGAATGGACAAGTCGGTAGTGGTCAACCTGGGTGAAATTATCTTGATCATATCGACATTGTGTCAAGAGTACCAACAACCGATGAGCATGTATAAAAGCACTAATAAAAGTAAAAGAAGTGAAAGATGTGTATAAGAACCGTAGCAATTGACAAAGTGGTCTTTGCCTACCACTACAGAAAAAAGACGTGATTATATGTATGTATAAAAACAGTTGATTTTACTATTGAATGTTAATTACGTTTTTTTAACGTTTGTTGTTAATTACTTTAAAATGTACCTTTATATTTTAGACCTGCTAATAGAAATATCTCATGTTTTATCTACTAGATATTCCCAGGAAAGCTATCTTCTCTGATTAATGTGACTGCAGAAAAGGTATTCGTTTGTCTCGTCTTCTTGTTTGCAGTCTCTGTATAAAGTTGTTTTACTTATATTTAAGTTATAAAGATGCTTTCCTAGCTACCCATTAGTCTACGACTTCGGTTTCACGATTAGGGGCATAAATAACGAAGTAATCTCCAATCGCATGTAAGTTGCCCTAAACACAATCAAAAGCTGGTACGCAAAGGAAGGACTAAGTATATGTCAATCCTAGCAAAACAGTTTTGGTTCCATTCACCAGGAGGCGAAAATACGAACTTAAAGCCCCAATTTTAAATGAAATCCAGCTTACTTTTTCCAAAAAAAGTTAAATATTTGGGCGTAATAATCGACTAAAAACTGACAACTCAACTCAACCACATTCTTTTCAGAGCTATAGCGGCAAGCTGGACATACCGCTGAGTCTTTAACAAAACATGGGGTCTAAAACCAAAAATAATCTACTGATCATCCCAAACGATCATCAAACCCATGGTCACCTATGCCTCATTGATATGGTGGTCAAAAATGCAACAAATTTTGGCACAAGTCAAGCTGCAGTAAGTGCAGCGGCTAGCTTGTCTGGGAATTACAGGTGCAACATTTACGTGCCCTACTGCAGCCGTAGAGGTAATGCTGAACCTTCCACCATTGCACCTTTGTGTGATAAAAGAACCAGCAATCAGTGCCTTCAGACTAAACCAGACAATAAATCTTAAAGCAGAAAATCGAATCAGACATTTAAAGATTTTGGAAAATATTTCCCTAGAATCTAAGTCTAAGCCGACAGACATAATGCCAGTTAGGTACGACTTCTAAATGTAGTTTAAAGTGGTCCTAAATAACTACCAAGTTTGCAGAAAGAACAGACCTCAACTAGAAAGGGAGGCTTTAGTGTGGTACACTGATAGATCCAAGATGGATGAAAGAATTTTAATCTTTTAAAACTTCAACCATCTTTTTAGCAGAATTACATGCCATAGAGATATGTGTAGGGATGTAAGGTGAATGACGCGAATACATAGCCTCTGATTCACAAATTCCAACCTCATCTTCACGCTGGGAAACATGAAATAAAATCTCACTGACATAAAGTACCAAGATAAAGACAAGCTAGTAAGCCTTTTTCCAAGGAAAGCTAAACAGCTTTTCAAGTTGGGCAAGAAAGACTTGAAACTGGTGACGGGACTCCTCACTGGACACTGCCCTCTGCGGTATTACCTGAAAAAGATGAGCAAAACAGAGAGTAATAGTTGCCGCTACTACCAAAATCAGCCAGAAAAGTATTTTTTTTCTGATGTATAATTAACCCACATATATACCTATAATAAAGTAGGTATCATACAGCGAAAGTAAGCTGGTAAATTTAACTGGTAATTTTACAATTGGAGAAAGGTATGGTTTCGTCATGGCTTTTAACTTGTACATGGACTATTGTTTAAAATATTTAAACAAGAGTCAGGATGGATTAAAAATAAATTACTTTATCGTCCAATGCCTACTTTATGAAGATGATCAGGGAATTGCAGGTGATGGTAAATATTATGCATGGTGCCCTAAAAATCAAGAAATAAAAATAAAAGTTTTTATACTTAGGTTCCAAATTTACTAGAGACGGAAAGTATGACTGTGACTACGCGAAAAGTGTTGTCAGAAAAACAATTAAATAGGGCTCTGCAGTCAAAACGTGCCCAAAAAAGCACGTTTGGCTGTGCATAGAAAAGTGCTGGTCCCTACACTTATCTATGGAAGTGAACGTTGGGTTAAGCAGTAGAAGCATAAAAATAAGATTAATGCTTCAAAATTAAGTAGTCTGAGAAATAAAGCTTAAGTGACTTGGTTGGATAAAGTGAAGAATAGTGAGAAAAAGGAACGCTGTGGAGTAAAAGATGTGTTTACAAATATAACTAAAGGAATGCTTAGATGGTTTGGACAGTTTAACGAAACATATTAATGAGGCCAATTTTAATGGGTCGGTAGAAGTCGACGTCGGCGAACATATCTCGATTAGATCGTCATTGTTTTCTTAAGGCCACGTCAAGAGTACCAACAACTGACGAGGATGTATGAGAGCACCCTTGAAAGAAGAAGAAGCATAAGATGTGTGTATGAAAAAAGTAGTTTTTGCCTACCTCTACGGGAAAAAGGTGTGACTGTATGAATGTATGCACAGTGCAACAGAAGTAGCTTGGCGGGCGACAAGCCTCTAAAATAACAAATATTCGGCTAAATATACTTCACTTTCGAAAAACTTTTTCCTCCGATTTACTTGAGTCTCATGTAGGTATATAAAATTTAATACAAAAAAAATGGATTATTTTAAAATAAAATAATATATTGTTTAATTGTAATAAGAATTAAAAAAGTAAATTTATTGACGTAAATATTAAATTTTTTATTAAATGTAAAAATTCAGTAATAGATTAAGCAGAAAAATGTATGTTGAAAAACAAAACAAAATAAAATGCTTTTTCAAAAATACAAATACTAGTAAAGAAATTGAAGGAAAACTAAACATAATAATTAATACATCGATAAAAAAACCAACTAAGAGCAATATGTAACTCAAGGTAGCTTAGGACTATGGTTCGTGTAAATATAAAAATACCAATGACAGAATTACACCGTTAATTCAATATTTATTTTTAACTATTAGTTAACATTGAGTAAAATTTCTCAAAGTTTCCGAGCTTTAACTATAAATTAATAACGCACTTACCAACTAATTAATAAATATTGTATGGTATACTAGGTACTAGGAAGAGCAACATAAAAATTTTAGTGAAACATGCTAGTACAAGATGGCTTTCAGAATGCTTACATAATCCGGGATGACTGGATGAGATGTTGCAAAACTTACATTTAATAATATTGCAGAGACTTTTGTATATACATAATCATGCATACACTACGGAAACTTCTAATGTTGTTGCAAACTTGAATTACTTATGCCGGAAAGCTAAAGAGTATTTTATGTAGCAAATTTAATGAAAATAATGTAGAGAGTATTACACAACGATGAAAAAACTTCTTTACTGAAAATATCTTATTCCTATAGTTTTTAGGGTGCTAAATCCAAATATGATAATAAAAAAGCTAGATCACCCACAATTTCTTCACATTTTATAGTTAAATTTATGAAATTAAGCGAATTTAAAGAATTAAACAGTTTTAATATTTAAAATAAATAACTGAAAAACTAGGTCTATTGGTTTGGATGAAGTTGTTAGCACTGCTGAAACACATTTGCTAACCAAAAAAGGTTGATTTTTTTTGTTAGCAGCTGATATTTTGTTCATTGTCAAACTAACCTCGCTTTCACGTTTTCTGTACATGTGCTCAGTACAATGTCTAGTCGCGGTTGTAAAAACTCTGCTGACAGTTATTGTTATATTTGTGGTGAGTTTGTGATTAAAAAACACCAAAGAAACATTACAGACTTGGTGAAAAAGGATTATCTATTATATTTTGAAACTAAACTTGTGATCAGAATAAATCTTGGGCCCCGCAAAAGGTATGTTATGTATGTGTCGAAGATTCAAGAAAATGGTCAAAAAAGGAGAAAAAAACCATTAAATTTATTGTTCCTATGATATGAAGGAAGCCAAGAAATTATTTCGTTGATTGCTACTTTTGCAGTGTCGATATTACCGGTCATAACTCAAAAAAAAGTATGTTCTGATGTAAAATCGGAGTTAGATGAACAAGATGATGAAGAATTTTAATGTATTACACAAAATGTAGAGCCTAAGCTGTTTATTAAAATCGAGCTTAACGACTTGGTTACGGATCCTGGCTTAACGAAAGAAAAAGCTAAATTTCTTGGCTCTAGACTACAAAAATAAACTTGTTGGCGGTTGAAACCAGCATTTATGTGTACAGAAAGAGAGAGCAGCAATTTTTAAACAAGAAAGTGATTTGGTGTACTGCTCAGACATTCCTGGTGTAATAAATGAGTTTGGTATTAAATACAAAAAGAAAGACTAGAGGTTGTTTATTGATTCATCAAAAAATAGTTTAAAGGCTGTTTTATTACACAATGGTAACATGTACGCATCTTTTCCTATTGGTCATTCTGTACCTACGAAAGAAAACTATGAAAACCTAGAAATAGTGTTAAATCGAATAGGCTATTCTGCTCATGGTTAGATGATATGTGGTGATTTAAAAATAATGCATGGTCATTGGTCAGCATGGTGGTTTTATCAAATTTCCATGTTTCTTGTGTGAATGGGACAGTAGGGTTGGGGATCAACATTGATGCAGAAAGAACTGGCCTGTCAAGAAGTCTTTAAAACCTGGTGAGAAACACATTCTACGCAAAAACCTCGTAGATTTAAAAAACGTGCTTCTACCACCTCTACATATAAAGTTAGGCATCATGAAACAATTTGTTAAGGCTTTGCCTAAAGATGGACCATGGTTGATGTTAACTTTGAATCCGCAATGATCCTAAGTGAGAAAGAAGCATGGGTATCATTTAAGCAAGTCATTACACAGTTCCTGGGAAATAAAAAAGACCCAGAAAATGATTCTATTGTAGCTAACATGTTACAGAAGTTTAAAAAGTTGGAATCTTTGATGAGCCTGAAAGTTTACTTTTTGAACAGCCTTAGTTACTTCCCGGAAAATTTGAAAGATGTTATTGATGAGAAAGGTGAGCGTGATGGGAGACTATTGTTGGTCACTTCACCGAGAAGTTTAATAAGCGACTCATCGTAGAAAAAGCTATACAAGAAGTTGTAAAAAAAAAGAAAGAAAGTATAGACCAATTCCACTTTGATTTAAGTAGCCGCTGTAAATACAAACCATGCTGATGATGTAACATAGTGTTTAATTAATTCCCCCGTATACCTTATTTTTACGTAGGACTTTACATGGGGGTTTATACTATATAATACAAAGCTTATTGCTGGAAAACTATGAGTGATACAAAAAAACTAAGGCCAGATTTAGATTCAGCACATAAAAGTCTAAAAAGATCAGCTATTAAAGTTTAAAAATTTTTTTGTTGGCCCATGTTATTTTAGACCGTTTATTCGATTTTCCTTTGTAGTGTTTATTTAATGTGCACACAATATTTTTATTAAACATGTAAAATAGTTAAATGAATATGATTTAGGGTAATATTAAACTTTTAAACTACTTGATGAATCCCTAAATTTTATTGTTGATATAAAATGCTGTCATTTAAATGTTTATAAATTTGTATTTTATTTTAAAAAGACCCAAGGGTCGAAAAAAAATATATAAAAATGTTTTTTTTTTAACTAGACCACAGCTTCATAAATAATACATAAATCTCTGGGGGGGCACAAAAGTGGGCATTCATTTATTGGGCAGGAAATATGGATGGTAGAGGTAGGGAGATTGTCCCTGTGTATGAAAAGGTGTCGGTCAAAATGCCTTAAATAAGGTTGGCGCTACAGTAGCAACAGGGTTAATTTTAAAAAAAGTGTCAAAAGTTATTAGAATATGATAAAGAAATAATCAAAGAAAATTATTTTGTACTACGGCCATTCATTCTTCTTTTTTTTTTCTAGTACAATATCTTATTGAAAGTTAGCGATCATTGAGCTTATTGTTCTTTTTTACCGCTATCCTTAGTAGTGACTTTAAAATAAGAACCGCTTAAACTTATCATTTAAGGAAAGATAAAAGATGAAGAAATGCCTGGTGAAAAACAAAAATCTGGCATAGCTGTTTAAAAATAAGGGATCTTTAAAGATCCTTTAAAATACTGTAAAAATTCTAACTGATCACTGCCAACTCAACAAACACCTTCATACTATAAGAAACATGCATAAAACTGTAATACTATATTACTATTCTACTATTAAATCAAATGGGTGGTTTCAAAATGTTATTTTGTTGTTTTAAAGTGGCAACCTATTAACATCTCCCACCCCTTCTTTAAAAATGTCAAATAGCGACCCCTACGTTTAACATTTTATTTAAATGACCTTGTCAACAAACATAATTGTAGATACTGGGATAATGAAAATCCTCACGTGTTTTGACAGGATATTACTCAGTTTCCAACGAAGATTAATGTATGGACTGGTATTTTATTAAATGAGATTATTGGTTTAAAGGAATGTTAAAATTTTTGTGTACTAATCAACTTATTAAATTATTATTTATAAACTCACCTACATCTCACTTTCAAAATTTTTTGCAGGCAAAAGTTTTAGAAGAAAAATTATATATATATATATATATATATATATTTTTTAATTTATGCGATGCGAATAATTATAAAATGTAATATTATTTTTTATTAAAAAATCTTTTATTGTACTAAAAAGTACTGATATTAAGTTTGTAATATATTTTTAATGTATCTATCTTAAGTATTTTTTGTTAGAGCAAATTTAATAAAATAATACAGTTAAAGATTATAAAGTAAAGAAAATGTTTGGACAGAAACACATACTAAAAGTAATTAAATTAAGTATAAAATATTGGTACGCGTTGCGGAACGAAAAAGTTGTACCAGCTAAAGAACATACATAATTTTACATATACTGACGCCTTTTTTTCCGTAGGGGTACGTAAAAATCATTTCTATTTATTTGTTACAATTCTTACACAAGTCTTTTGCTTCTATTTTTATCAGGCTTTCATACATGCTCATTGGTTGCTGGCAACTCCGCAGCATTAACCATACATTGATGCTTCTTCTGCCAAACATCCACTACCATACATGAGTGTAGGGACCAGAACTCGTCTAATTATAGCCAATCGTGCCTTTTCTGACATGTTTTTGCTGACACGTTTTTATAACGTTGTAAATTCATTAGTTTCCCTGCCAACATCCATGCTTAATATCAGTCATAATTTTGGTTTCTCGTAAACTTTGAACCCAAGTATACAAAATCATTTACTAGTTCCACTCTTTCTCCTTTAATCAGCACCTCGGAGTTTTTTATGGTTTCTTCTCTTTTAAAAATCATAACTTTTGTTTTATCCCGCTGATTGTTAGTGCATCATGCATTATATTAACCATCGCCTGCAATTTCTCTTCGGATAATTCCAATATGACCTAATAATCGGCGCAAATGAGGCATTTGACCATCAAATATCTCTCTCTCTCTCTCTAGTCGTTAGCTTCATGTCGTGATCCTATGTTAGTCTCATGTTGTGTTTTTAGCAGTTTCCCTCCATTTCTCTCTATCTGACGTGCTTCTAATGCTGTCTTGGAAAGATTTTCCTGTAAACTGCTTCACCTGGTCCAGCCATAGTTTTGGGGAACGTCCTCTAGGTCGTGTTCCCTCTACCTTCCCTTGGACCATAAGTTTTTCGAGATTGTCATCTTTCCTCCTGCTGACATGTCCAAAATACTCGAGAATCAGTTGTTTGATTTTAGTTGAAAATTTGACTTGGATGTTAAGTTCTTCGAGTATGGATACGTTGGTTCTGCGGTCTGTCCAGGGAATCCTCAGTAGTCTTCTTGGCAATGTCTGTGGCTTTTAAGGTCCAGGATTTTGCTGCGTATAGCGTAATTGGAAAAACGAGGGTGTTTACTAATTTGCATGACTATCAAATCAGTTATTATCAATTTTACGCACTCTGTTTTAAATCTTAACAACCGTCTTTGAATAAGTTAAACAGCCATGGCGAAGCTACAAATCGATGTCTCATACCTTTTTTTGATAATAAACCAGTATGCTGCGTTGGAATCCTTGTAACAAAAATAAATAATTTAATAAAACGTATAGCTTGTAATATGTATAGTATATAAATCCATTATACTTTAGTTAAAGATTTGGGTTATTTACTGTTAAGTAATGTACTTAAACCAAAATAGTTTTACCCATAAATTATCGAGTAAATAATTTTACTAACCAATGAATTTTATTGCAAATAAATGGTTATAAAATAACGACTTTTAAAAACAGAACCCCACCTCTATATTTGAACAAAACTGATAGAATGTTATTTTAATGGTCTATCATTGTTGTACTAATTATTCACTGCTTTTAACTGGTTAACGAATGTGTATTATGAATCATAAACTATTACGAAAACATTTTATGCAACGTTTACCATGCTTACAAAGAAATTATTAAAATAGGTTATCGATAATGACTTATTGTACTAAAGTTTCGCGGTTGTAATTTTAAAGTGATTTTAAATTTGTTTATTATCGTTTTTATGACCTAATTTAATAAATAGCATGTTTTGAAGAGTGAGATATCTTTTATCTAATATTATACAGTTTTGTTGTTGATAAAAAATTGTTACCCAATAATATTATATTTATTCATTCGTGTCATTAACGAGATTTATGAGATTTTAATGTCTCCTGTCAATCAAAAAGCTTAAATGGGATTTTTGGAACAAACAATTCAGCCACACTACATGCTAACATGAAATTCAAAATGCGATTATTTTTTGTAAACGTATGGGTCTATTTTATGTTAATCCATATCAACTTACAGTAGAAGTTTTTGTTTGTCATCACTGAATCTTACCCATGGTAGAAAATACTATTTTTTTTTATTTACAAAACAAAAAACAGGTTTAAGTTTAACAGTCGCCAAATACATACCGTAATATTATTTCTAGTAGGTATTCTTAAAATCGAAAGGATCAACATTTTTTTCAAAAATTATTTTGCGGCGTTATGTCAATTAAAAAACTTGCTGGTGACTCAACTCAATAAATACGTAACAATTTTTGTTGTATTCTCATTAATTATTTAGTCATGGATATACTTTTTTAGCACGTAAGAATTTATTTTACTACCTAAACTGGGATCAAATTATTTAACCGTTAGTGGTACCAGTAAAAACATAATTTTAAATTTACTCTGCTTAAAGCAGACTAAAAATATGATGGCTTAATCTTATAATGGTTTTAGCAAAAATTGGGAAAAATTTTTCTTGAAACTTTTTTTCTTTCAATGCTTTTGCTTTATTAATATGATAAAAGAGTTGATGGTCCATTTGAACAAGTTCAGGGGCCAAAGATAATGTGGTAGTCACTTAAAAATTTTATGTTTAATATACACTAAATGTTTATTATTGAATATGTTTGTAAACGTTCATCATTGTTTATTTTTTTATTAGAATTAATTAGACCCCTTTAACATTTTTAACATTTTTATATTATTCATTTTATTAACGAAGTCGTTGACTTATCGTCTTTTTTTACTTTATTTAATTTTAATTGATTTATGTGTATTGTTTAACATTATTGTTAATTGTTATTAATTAAATAAATTTATTATTATTACTAGCGGTAAAGTAAAAGCCACTAGTTTTCGTGATTTAAAAAAATCATTTCTACTTCCTTCCTTCCTTCTAATTCCTTTATGCAGAATATTATGAATTTTACCAAAAACATTTTATATTTTTAAGTTTATACGAAACCAAAATGTATTTTCTGGATTATTACAATTAGTAACAGAAACATTTTTACCCCACACATTTTCTAAAGGTTTAAACTTTGATATAATTTTATTTTAAATTTTTTTATTATACGAGCGCGGTTTGATAAGTCAGTGACTTTTTGAATAAAACAAATTTTTTTCCGCAAATAAACATTTTATTTTTCTACATAATCACCTTTTAGCTCGATACATTTAGTCCAGCGTTTTTCTAATTTTTTTATTCCCTCGAAATAATAGGTTTTTTCAAAGCTCTCAAAATACGCGTTTGTTTCGGTAATTACTTCTTCATTCGACTCAAATCTCTTACCGCCCAGCCATTTCTTTAGGTTTGGAAAAAGAAAATAGTCGCAGGGGGCTAAATCTGGAGAATATGCTGGATGGGGTAGCAGTTCGTATCCCAATTCGTGGATTTTGGCCATCGTGACTAGACAAGTGTGCACACGTGCATTGTCTTGATGGAACAGCATTTTCTTCTTCGCCAAATGCGGCCGTTTTTGCTTCAAATCAACGTCGAATCTGTTCAAAAGCTTTGAATAATATTCCCGGTGATCGTTTTACTTTTCTTGAGGTAATCGATGTGAATGACACCGCGTACATCCCAAAAAACTGTGGCCATGACCTTGTTGGCTGACAGACTCTGTTTCGCCTTCTTTGGTCCACTTTCACCCCGAGCAACCCACTGTTTCGATTTTTCCTTGGTCTCTGGCGTGTTGTGATAGATCCATGTTTCATTCACAGTAAAAAACGGCGCAAAAATTCGTCCGGATTACGGCTGAACATCGCTAAACACTCTTTTGAAGTGGTCACACGATTGCGCTTATGGTCGAGTGTGAGCAATCGCGGCACCCATCTCGCAGAGAGTTTTTTCATGTCCAAATATTCGTGTAAAATATGATGAACCCGTTCAGTTGAGATACTCCTACAGCATGAGCCAACTCACGCACTTTCATTCTCCGATCATCCAATATCATTTCATGGATTTTATCGACGATTTCCGGCGTGATCACTTCTTTTGGGCGACCTGGACGTTCGGCGTCACTAGTGCTGGTGCGACCACAACGAAACTCTGTAAACCACTTCTAAACCATTGAAATTGATGGTGCCGAGTCCCCGTAGTATTTATCAAGTCTTTCCTTAGTTTCAGTGATGGATTTGTTACGTAAAAAGTAATGCTTAATCAGCACACGAAATTCACTTTTTTCCATTTTCGTAAAAATTCACGAGGTTGTCTGCTTTGAACGGCTATCAAACACCAACTGCACGACGTAGCTTGCTCAAAATTAGAAAGTTGCCCACTGATAGATTATAGTTGACGGCAGCACTGTTGCATTTGGAGTAACTGCGCAGGAAATTCAAAAAGTCACTGACTTATCATACTGCCTTCGTAATTATAAATAAAAAGATATAAATAAAAAATACCTTTTCATAAACTATAAAGTGCGTCCATGAAGTAACGCATTAATTTATTATTAGCTAAAAAAACAATAATATAAAAAAATCCGGGAATGGGTTGATTTTTTATTTTAATTTACCATTTTTTAAAGGAATGATCCATCATATAGGATAAATATCTTTCGAGTGATACCGTCAGCACCTTTTTTTTTAAATGAATTACTTACAAGTTGATTCAAATGGGTACAGGGTAGACAAGAAAGGCAAAATACCATTTTTATAAAGTACGTACGTACGTATAAAGTCATACAGATGACTATGCTCGCAGAACTGAATTTTGCGAGTACATGATGAATCTAAACGATAATAAATTAAATAGCAATTTCATTAATACCGTTTTGTTTTCGGATAAGGCAACGTTTTGTTTGAACGGGCATTTTAACCGGCAAAACACCCGATATTGGTCTGATGAAAATCCAAATTGGATGCAAGAATGCAAAGAACACAAAAAATCACCGCATGGGCTGGTGTTATGAGAAATACAATTATTGGTTCTTTTTTTTGATAAAAATTTAACAAGAGAATTCCATCTGGATTTTCTTTAAAATACATTTATTCCTGATTTGACCCAGCTTTTCTCTGGTATCCAAATTGCCAACACTTTAGACCGCAGAATATAGTTTTAACAGAATGGCGCACCGCCACATTTCTCTATAGCTGAGCGCCAGTTTTTTAATAGTACATATCCAGATCAATGAATCAGAAGAAGGGAAACAGTGAAATGGCCCGCTAGATCAACAGCTCAATTCTTTTACAGGGCTGCTACGGAATGGAATAAGCTTCCAAAATCAGTTTTTCCAGAGAACTATGACCTGCAATTTTTTAAAAAGCGTGTCCACAATCATTTTCTTTCTATAATCCCTTCCCCTTCTAATAGTCGCAGTGCGGGCCGTCCGCGGCCCACACGATAGGTCTACCCTTTTTGCGACTATTTTCTTAAAAAAAAAAATTATTTTGTCTAAAACAGTTAAGAAAGTAGTCTCGCGCACATCGTGTTACTGGGGTTTCTAAAAATAAATGCAAATTTATAAATTTTGGTAATAAATTGATTAATAAGTACCAGAAAACAAGCAAAAGAAATAAATATCTGCCCTTATTTATTAATTATTATTACGAAAGAACAATATAGGTAATATCAAAAAGGCTTGCGTAAATTTATAAAGAATGAAAATAATATCTAGAAAGATTAATTGAATGTAGCGCGTAATAATAGGTGTTGATAATGCAATTTAAACATTGGAATCAACATCTTTTTACACACTTGCAATGACTTGCATGTTAAAGTTAATACCCATACGCATACCTAATTATTATGCATATTTACGTTTGGTTTGTACGGAAAACATATGACATTTTTAAGGCGACAAGCAGTCTGCGATATTAGTATAAAGATGGAACAAAACGGTATTCCGGAACTTTTTATTGATTTTTTGAAAAATAACCAATTTAAGAAATAAAAATATCATTTTTAATAAATATTTTAGTTAAACTACGACATTATAGTAGTAAATAAAACATAGATACAATAGTATTAAACATGCATTTGCTAATTGTGAAATTTAACATAAAACACGTTGTGCTTAGATTTGAAATTGTCTCCATGTACTGTATGCATACGCTTCGTATGTGAAATTACTTTAATATCTAATTTACTTACTAATTTACTTACAACACACTATATTTAATTGTTCTAAGAAAGATAAACGAATTTTAATGGTGTCTGGGGAACAGACATAAACACTTCGTATCCACATTCTCTTACAAATCAAAATATCAACTTTTCAGTCAATTTAATTCCAATTTACAGATCTCTTTATTACTTAGATGAACTCACTAATAAAATTATTATTGTCTTTAAATCTACAAACATTAAAATTACAAAAGAGAACATTAAAACTGTGTCTGAACATTTCTCAAAAACGAAAACTCCATTGAAACATATGGAAAAATCAGGTGTTGTTTACAAGATAGCTAGCAATGACTGTAACTTGTCTTATATAGGACAAACTACAAGAAATCTATTAGGAAGGATTACGTCCCATAAGAGTGACATTAAATGTAACAAACTTTCTTATGCTTTAACTGAATATGCCATAAAACAAAACCACTCAGTTAACTTCAGTGATATCAGGATTCTTGACATAGAAAAAAACTCTTATAAACGTTTGTTCTTAGAAATGATACACATTCAAAATGATAATAATGTAATGAACAAGAGATCTGACATTAACAATCTTAGCTCAATTTACACATACATTCTTAAATAACATAATGGAATGTTCAACGCTAGTCCATCACACATCAACTTCATCAAACTAACTATATATTTTTTTTCTTTTACTTTTAATTTTTATGTTTTAAATAAGTATCAAATTTTGTTATTAGTAATTTTGGCTTTAGCTACTCTTCACATGTTTTCTCAATTTCATTTTTTAATAATTGTCCTTCAGACATACCAACCTTTGTATTTTCCAATTTTGCCATTTTATGTAACCATAAAAATAACATTTCTGTTAGATGTTGTTCTATACCACAAATGGCTAAGTGGTTAAGTTTTAATTTCAAAATTTTAAAAATGTGTAAAAAATTAGTCTATAGTTAGAAAGCGATTAGCTTTTAAAGTAACTTACGGCCTAGCCAGAAGCATTACATAGGAAGGATGCCAGATTAGCAGTAAAATACCGACCGGTCATGGTACCCTTAAATATCACATGCACAACCTGGGGCTTATCGATAGCCTTAATTGTGAATTGTGTGAAAATGAGGAAACCAGCCTTCCTATCCTTGGACAATACCCGGTGTACGCCGGACTAAGACTGACTGGGCTGGGCTCAGCTTTACTTAGGCCCGAGCAATTGGCTGGTTTCGGAAGAAACCGCCTTTCAGTTTAATCTTACTATTATTATGGGTAATCTTTTTCATCTTGAATATTATAGTTATATCAACTATAAAAAAAAAGAAACAAATCATCCTCTTACTACAAAAAACAATTTATCCACTTCAAATGATATTTTTCTAATTGGATTAACTATTTATCACGCATCCCATTTTCATAATATCTAATTACGCACCTAAAAGAACGTATATCAAAATTATGTTCGGCGCGTCCGTATTAATTTGATATTTCTGACGTGAGGTGGGCATGGCACCTCATTCAAACGAATTAACGCCAAACAACGAATGCATAGCTGATGAAATTTCGACATTTGATTAATGATCAGTCATCGAATTAAAATGCGCACTTTACTTTGTATATATCACGTATGCAATAGAGCTCTTCTTCTTGCAAAACCAGGACCGTATCAAAAAACAACTAACAAATAGAAATTCTGATAAAAAAATTGTTAAGGGATGAAAAGGTTTGACAGAATGGTGAATAAAAAAATATTTGTTTAAGTTTGATACTTGTGTAAACGAATTGGATACTTTTAAAAAAGTAACAATGAAATTACTGTAACTACTTTGAGTTATTGCTTCACCATTTTTGTTTAAAGTTAGATTATGTCGGACAGTATGCGTTTTGCCCTTTGTTAACGTTTACAGTGAATGTGAAAATCAGCTTACAAGAGTATTTTTTTCGACTCTGTGCTTCTGGTTTAGTAAAGAAGGCACCATAGGAAATGCAGGTTATTACAGTTGCTAAAAAGAAAGTTGTTTTCGATGTTTCTGGTCCATTGTTTAGCAACAAAAAAATTGACAAGTAAAGAATAGTGAACTTATGAATTTTGTTCAGTGTATCCAGACCGAGGATCTAATAATCTCTGATGATTGCTTTGATTACTTGCCAATATATTTTTTTCCGATCTGTATATTTTGCATCACTATTTGTTTTAAAGTTAGCTATGTAAGTAAAGTACCAACCAAGTTGGACCAAAATCAACAAATGTTCCGCAACTATTTCTCTTTTCCCACAAATTTCAATTACTATTTTTGCTGATGATTAAAAATTTTAAATCGTAAACTCCACAGACGAAAGGCTAGTAACTAAAGATTTTTGACGCCCTTTAACTTTGTGTAACTTTACACTTATAGTTTCGAGATATGGAACAAAATACAGAGTGGTCCCTAGTAGAACCGAATGTTGGAAAAACATCGGCGCAACCTCGCGCCAATATTGGAATATTGGGGCTATATTGGTGCACCATATCAATACTTAGCCAATATTGGCCCAATATTGATTCTCAATATACCGCCAAGATTCGGTTGCGAATGTTGGCCAGACATTGGCGCAATATTGATCAATATTGCCAATATATAGCCAATATTGGATATATATAGGCTCCAGCTTTTTTGTAATATTGGCTTGGCATTGGCAATCAATATTGGCGGAATATTGGCTAAATATTGGTCAAGCGAAATATTGATGAACCACTGAACTGCCAATATTGGGCCAATATTGCGATCAGTATAAACCCAATATTGTGACACAATATTGTGTACAGATTGGCATGCCAACGTTTGGCCAATATAACTGGAGAATATTTTCAACAATATTGGCGGTTATATATAAAACCGTATTGTAGCCAATATTGGTTTAAAATGGAAGTTTAATATGAGCCAATATTGAGAATCAATATTGGTGATATATTGGCTAAGTATTGGTTGAACAATATATAAATGAACCAAGGAATTTCCAATATTGCGCCTACTTTGCGACCCAATATTTTGTATACATTGGCAAGCCAACGTTTGGCCAATATAACTGGAGAATATTTTCAACAATATTGGCGGTTATATATAAAACCGTATTGTAGCCAATATTGGTTTAAAATGGAAGTTTAATATGGGCCAATATTGAGAATCAATATTGGTGATATATTGGCTAAGTATTGGTTAAACAATATATAAATGAACCAAGGAATTTCCAATATTGCGCCTACTTTGCGACCCAATATTGTGTATACATTGGCAAGCCAACGTTTGGCCAATATAACTGGAGAATATTTTCAACAATATTGGCGGTTATATATAAAATCGTATTGTAGGCCAATATTGGTTTAAAATGGAAGTTTAATATGGGCCAATATTGAGAATCAATATTGGTGATATATTGGCTAAGTATTGGTTGAACAATATATAAATGAACCAAGGAATTTTCAATATTGCGCCTACTTTGCTACCCAATATTGTGTATACATTGGCAAACCAACGTTTGGCCAATATAACTGGAGAATTATTTCAACAATATTGGCGGTTATATATAAAACCGTATTGTAGCCAATATTGGTTTAAAATGGAAGTTTAATATAGGCCAATATTGAGAATCAATATTGGTGATATATTGGCTAAGTATTGGTTGAACAATATATAAATGAACCAAGGAATTTTCAATATTGCGCCTACTTTGCGACCCAATATTGTGTATACATTGGCAAGCCAACGTTTGGCCAATATAACTGGAGAATATCTTCAACAATATTGGCGGTTATATATAAAACCGTGCTGTAGCCAATATTGGTTTAAAATGGAAGTTTAATATTGGCCAATATTGAGAATCAGTATTGGCGATATATTGGCTGAATATTGGTTGAACAATATATAAATGAACCAAGGAATTTCCAATATTGCGCCTACTTTGCGACCCAATATTGTGACTAGAATTTACTCCTTAAATTTAATCTATGTTTATTAATATCAACACGTGAATACACATTTTATTTCAAATAGGTAAGTAAATGTGGATTCATGCAAGAGAAAATTAAAACTAGGATTAATTTAATACTAAAGCTAAGAAGATCAGACCATGTCATTTCTTAATTTACATCTTAATTTCTTAGTTTCCTGCATGAACATCTACTTTACACGTAGATGTTCATGCAAGAAACTAATAAATTAGGATGTAAATTAAAAAATAACATTGTTTTATCTTCTTAGTTTTAGTTTTAAATTAATCTTATTTTTAAGTTTGTCTTGCATGTTACTGTCCTTCATTGACCTTCCTGAACAGTATTTAATATATTTACAGCATTGCCACATTTACACATGCGAAAAAATGTAATGAATATAGCTTGATCTAGTATTACACCTACTTCGTGGGCGTTGTCATTGAAATCTCCAAGTTTTTTTCATTTTTTTAATGGTTATTTCATTGCCCCAATCGCTATTTTTCATGAAACTAGACGTAGGTAGGTAGGTATTGAGTGTATTCAAAAAGCCGTAGACAAAAAATGATGAAATTATAGGTAATGGATATATTCAATTTTCATCGAAGGTGGCAACACTGTTTCAAACCCTTAACAAAATGCAGTCATTTTGAACTCGCAGTGTTGCCAGAAATGGTACAATTGTAAGCGATACGTATCTTTAAAAAAATACAATTTTGGAGTGCTACATACCTACAATCAAAAATATTTTTGAAAGCTTCGATTTAAATCTCTTATTATTAAAATTTAATTTTACAAATAATTTATTTATATTATTGCAATATTATTAAATAATAACAATTGCCTGATTATTATTTATTATGCTTTGTTTTTACGAATTTAATGAAGTCGCTGGATTCTTTTCATTTCAGAATTTATCTATTACCTATATTTCGATGTTGCACTGTCTAATTGTTAATATAATAATAAATTTTAAAAATGTGTCTGAGGTGTTTTCAAATTATACGCACAATAATGCTTTTACTTACAACCCATTTTAAGTTAATTTTTTTATTTTTATCAACGCACAGGATGGTGGTCGCAAGGCAATAAGTCGTAACAACTAAGGTGGATAAAAGCATAACCTCTTTTAAATATTTAAGCTAACACTACGTTTCCTGTTTCGATATTACACATACAAATAGGTAGCCACGACGAAGGTACACAGTTTGAATCGACCTTCTTTTCCGAATTTGGTAAACTTTTTAACACACAAAAAATTAACACTACCACATCTTCGTCTTAAAGCAATGGCATGCTGGAAATACATCACAGAACTTTAAAAGAAGCTCATAAAGCAAGAGCAAGTCAAACGTCCAGTAGTTTTGTTAGGCAGCTGTAAAGAAATATCTTTAATCTTTATACATGCATACATATAGTCACGCTTTTTTTCCGTGGGGGTAGGCAGAGACCACCTCCTTCCACTTGCTACGGTTCTTACAAACATCTTTTGCTTCCTTTACTTTCATCAGTGCTCTCATACATGCTCGTCGGTTTTTGGTACTTTTGACATGGCCTTCCTTTAAAACAATTTTGATCTGATCGAGATATGTTCGCCGAGGTCGACCTCTACCGACTTGTCCATTCACACTCGCCTTATAAATTTGTTTCGTCAATCTTCCCTTATCCATCATTTCTACGTGTCTAAACCATTTAAGCATTCCTTTATCTATCTTTGTAACCACATATTCTTTAACACCACAGCGGTCTGTTATCTCACTATTTTTTAATTTATCCAACCGAGTCACTCCGGCTATACTTCTCAGAGTACTTATCTCCGCAGCATTAATCCTATTTTCATGCTTCTTCTGCCAAACACAACATTTTATACAAGACATAAGTGTGGGAACCAACACACCTCTATGCACAGCCAGACGTGCCTTTTTTTATGCAGTGCATCATTTATCTGTTTTCCTGCCAACACCCCTCGCTTAATATCACTGTCATACTTTTCATCTCTCGTAAACTTTGAACTACACAAATTTATTTACTTGTTCCACTTTTTTTCCTTAATCGAAACTTTCTTGCTTTCTTTTTTTTCAAAAATCATTTTTTTCGTTTTACTTACATTTATATACATCCCTTTGATTTTCGGGGCATCACGCATAACAATGACTTGATCATCGGCGTAAAGAAGGCATTTAACGATCAATCCATACGCACCCTCTTTCAAATATTTTATACAATCATCTAGGTATAAGTTAAACAGCCATGGTAAAGCCACACATTCCTGTCTTACACCTTTTTCGATGTTAAACCAGTCTGTGCAAGCTCCGTTATTCCTGACACAAGCATTGAAATCCTCGTAAAGTGATTTTAGTGCTTGTATTAAACTACCGCTCACCCCATACATGGACAATGTCGACCACAAGTCACTCCTTACCACTCTGTCAAAGGCCTTTATCAAGTCTATAAAATCGCAAGAGACCTTCTGAGTTGTAGCCAAGAATTTTTCGACTATACCTCGTTATAAAAAAACCTGATCCATACATCCCCTTTCTCTTCTAAATCCTGCTTAAACATCCCATATCATCTCAGTTTTATTCGTTACTCTTTTAATCAATATCTTTGCATACAGTTTGCCGACTGTGCTAATTAAACTAATACCCCGGTAGTTCTTACAGTCCTTCTGCGTCCTAACCTAACCTTTTCCCCTTGTAAAGCGGCACGATAACGGCCTTGCACCAGTCGTCTGGCATGCAACCACTTCTCCAACAAATGTTTAAAAGGCGGTACAGCAGACTAGCTACCACGTTTGGTCCAGCTTTCAGGATTTCAACTGTTATCCTGTCGTACCCAGCAGCTTTACCCAATTTTAACGCTTCCACAATTTCTGTCGTACTAAATTCACTTTTATTGCAACTTTGACTCATGTCATCGAGTGGGACCTGGAGTTGTGTATCTTTTTTCCCAAATAAACTTTCAAAATATTTCTTTTATCTCTTTTATACGCATACCTCTCCTTTTACCATACTACTATCTTGGTTTCTAATTCTTTCCAGTTGCAAGGTAGTATTTTTACTTCTGGCTGTTCTTATGGACTTCCAGAAGAGTTTAATATTGTTTTGAAAATCGTCAGATAACCTTCTATCAAATTCATCTTTATCACCCTCTTTTTGTCTTGCCACAACCTCTTTTGCGACACCTTTAAACCTTTTATAATCATTTTTGCCTTGTTTACATCCTTAATCGTTGCCTTTTGCGTTTTTTGATTGGCTTTTGTAGCTAGCCAATCCAGCCAGGCTTTCTTCTTCTCTGACACTGCTTTTTGAACCTCTACGCGCATTTTCTGTTACTTGTATCCTTTCCTTTTTTTACATGCACCACATACTTTAATAGCAATATCCACGATTTCTTCCTTGAATGGCTTTTACAATTCTTTAACCTTATATGCTTTATCTTAACTTTATTTCACGAGAATATTGACACTTTTTCCATTAATAATTAATTTGCATTAAGCTGTTATTTGAGTTACTGTTACTTGTTTTTTTTAATAATTATAAACGACTGAGGTAAAGAATAAAAACGTTAAAATAATTTTCCAAGCGTAATTGATTTTAATATTTAAGATCTTTAAATATGTGCTATTAAAAATGGTAGAGATCGACATAGTGACCTTACTGTCGGTATACCCTTTCTCTACATTAAAGTTCATGAGTTGCTTCCACGGTATTTCTGGGTACAGTGCAACAGAAGTAGCTTGGCGGGCGAGAGATCACAAACGATCCGATCGGCGAAGACGAAATTTTCAGTAATCGTGAGTCTCAAGTACAATAGGAGGAAGAAGTTTACGAATGTAAAGTATATTCAACCGAATATTTGTTATTTTAAAAGCTACTCGCCCGACAAGCTACTTCTGTTGCACTGTACATGTTTATTTACTAAAATATTGCAAAAGCGTTGTCTTATTACGCACATCGTAAATTCTGATAGAAATTGAATAATGACTTAAAATGCTTGTCAGAATGATATTTATGTTATACTTAAAGTGACCATTTTCATTTTTACTCAAAACAAGACTTTGTTAAAATTACCGCGTCAATGATAGAATAGAATTTTTTTATAACGTTTGCAATTGGTCATGTACACTGTACAGGTTTTTCATAATTTTTTATGTCATCCGAAATCAAATGAGTCCCCGCTAGTAGTATTTTGGTATTTTAATTCGTAAAATTAAGATTAAAGACATCTACTTAGGAGACGTTAGACCAGGTAACAAGTTGTTGTTATACTCCCAACCGCAAAATATGGGGATATTGTTGCTTAAAGTCGGAGAAAATGTAAAAAAATTAATTATTTCACCTCGAAACAAAATAAAAATACGTCAATGTATACTGTATATTGTTTTTCACTTTTTTCTGCTATTGTTCGTTATCACTTTATTAAGTTTTTGGTGAATTTTTTTTATGTGATATCTAATGAGCAGTTGCTTTGTTGGTATTAAACACCGATTTTTGATTATTAATTGTTGTTATCAGTGGAGTTTACAGTTTGTGAAACTCGTATATATTATTAGCAATCATGAAAAAAAGGGAATTTAACTCGCAATGAAACGATGAGGGCTATAGGTCTGCTTGAAGCTGGGATGAGCCAAGTAGACATTGCTAGACAAAATGGTACACCATAACAGTTATTTCACGTTTACATCGCCGATATCGCGAAGCAGGTGGTGTGGCGAAAAGACATAGGGGTCGTGGTCGAATCACTACCCCGAGACAAGACCGTTATTTGCAGTGCGTCGTAGATTGCATGAGCTACGTGCCAAAACCCCTTTAAAAGCTCCTCCAGTAACGCGAGGAAATCGAGGAGCTCGCTTAGTGTGTGAACAAGAACACATATTATGGACAAACGCAAATTGGGCTAACGTGCTATTCAGTAACGAACCTTGATTCGGAATTTATCCAGACTCGAGACGAGTACATGTTTGGAGAGAACCATGCCGTTTAAACCGTTTAGCATTTACCCAGGAAGTCCATTCTTACCAAGGCGGTACAATCATGGTTTGGGGGGTATAAGTGTTGGCAGAAGAATCGATCTTATTTTACTGGACGGTTTCATGACGGGTATGTACCGTTATACCACCTTATAACCAATCGTCATTCCGTATGCAACAGCTGTAGGTCCTGGCTCATCCGCATACTTCCAAACTCGCAATGGAATTTTTAGTTGATCATGGCATTGATGTTTTGCAATGGCCGGCGCAGTCCCCGGATTTCAATGTATGGGATATGCTTCAGCGAGAAGTTTTATATATGGGAAGACCAGACATAAACAACTTCACTTTTAGTATGTCACGCAAATGTCGAAGAGGACATACGAACTATTAAAATAAAGTGTTTTGTTTTTTTTTTATAAATTAAACGCATTTATTTTATTGTTTTGAATTACAGAATAATATTATTTCTCTTTTATGTAAATAAAATTAGTATATAATTTTTACACAGTACTAAACTGGGTTATTAACAGTAAGGCAATATTCCTAGATTTTGTGGCTGCGTGTATTTAGATTCATAATGACGACGTGGTTTTATCGACTCGAAAGGAGGAAGCTGCTTACTATCAAGGCATACAATAATTCTGATTGTTATGTACTTATATCGCAGTTGACAGTTTTATAACGGTTGTGAAATGTTTTATTTAAAAAAATTAATATTTCATTTTTGTTTACCCATATACACCTCTACACCTACAACTCATTTGGAATAGTTGTTCGTACTCTTAGTCTCTAGATTGTTGAACTGGTTGAGTTTGTACCACCTTCTTTAACCTTCAACACAGCCAAACCCATTAAAAAAAATCTCATTGTTTACAATAAGTAGCCGACAACTCTTTAATTTACTGACAGGCATCGTTTTCGTGGAATATTTACAAAAAAATAATCATGCCATAGGAAAAATTCATTTTTTACGTACGGGTACAAGTTAACCATCAAAACAACTACGGTTCTGTGAAGAACAGCTGTTATCTGTTTTTTTTAAACACACTGGTATTATCAGCCAAAACCGCAACGTACGTTGAATCATAATTTCAATGTCATAACGTTTAACTATTGCTTCATTGGGTTGTGATATTGGTAAAGACATAAGGGAACTCGGTAGACTTTACTAATGCAACATTTCGTAAATGCTCATAATATGGATCTATCGCAATTTATTGGTAAATGATTCATTTCTTTAAACATACACCGTTTTTATTTAAAAAATCATTATTATGCAGATTATCTTGCATGGATTTTGGGATTTTTAAATGTAGGAATTAACAATTTATAAAAATGGGCATCAGCTGAGATTCACTTAAAAAATCCCCCATTTTACGGCGTTTGATCCTGTAAAAGAAAAAAAATATATAACTTTTATCACCAGCAACTATGTAAAAAAAAATTCATAAATCAAATGTTTTTTTTTTAAATACCTACGTTTAAATATGCTGGGTATCAATTTAAAATATGTTTATTATTATTAAACACAGCAGTCTTACCCGGCGTTGCTCGAAGTTTTTAGAAGCTTCTGAACCCTGATGAAACATTTAAGAATGCTGGCGTTGAAGTCGTACATAATTGGAAATGTCACTATCAAATACAGCGAAACCAAAGACTATGAATATCACAATAATATCGGCAGTTTTTGATAGTTTATAGATTTTATGCGTTCCCATTTCTTTTGTAGGGGTGTTGAGAGTAAGTCACCTGTTTAGTATTTGTAACCAGGTAGTGTTTTTTTTTTATGTTCTGGTTCCCACGAAAAGGGATATTCTGTAATGTTCAGAGAACATCGTGGGAACCAAGGGAAAGAAGGTAGGAGTTGGTGTTCTTCTTAAATTTCTGGAGGTTGTATGCCTCGGGGAACACCTCCTTAGGCAATGAGTTCCAAAGCCTCGAAATTCGTTGGATGAATGAGTCTTTGGAAAGTGATACTCTGCAGGTCTCCAAAGTGACCACGAAGGGGTGTGAAGACTGAACTTGAAATCTTGAAAAGACTGCCAAAGGAGGAACGATTGTTGATATTTCAGAAGAGCATCGCCCATGAAAATATCTATAAAATAGAGACAAATCGCCAACTTTTCTACGGTGTTCCAGACAAGTGAGCGAGTTTGTAAGCGAGGCATTACCTACGAGACGAATTGCCCTTTTTTGGACAGAATCCAGTAGCTTCAGGATATGTTTAGGTGCTGCACTCCAAATATGGGAACAGTATTTATATTGTTAACATTTCTTCCTCGTTCATTTCTGGTTTCACGGGCTGATATAGGGGCGCTGGAAGAGAAAGCGGTATGGAGGGTACTATCATCGGCAAAGCTGTGTGCGGGACATGAAGTTGCTTTCAATAGGTCGTTGATGTGAAGTAAAAATAGTGTTGGTGCTAGAATGGATCCTTGCGGAACACCAGCATTTATGAGTAGAGTGTCAGATGAAACTCCATCGACCACTACATGGAGAGACC
This sequence comes from Agelastica alni, assembly GCA_950111635.1. Lineage (NCBI taxonomy): Eukaryota > Metazoa > Arthropoda > Insecta > Coleoptera > Chrysomelidae > Agelastica > Agelastica alni. Next base: position 47,144,516 of record OX467710.1, on the reverse strand, counting down.
TGTTTGAGAGAAAAAGTATCGCTTTAGAAAGAAAACAAAAACGCGGAAAGCAATTATAAGTCTAACACAAATAGCAGAAAGATACTTGGAAGTGCAGAGAGAGCTGTATGTTTGCTTTGTGGATTACAAAAAAGCATTTGACCAAATCCAGCATGAAAAACTAATACATATCATGAAAAAGATAGGAATGGATGGACAAGACATAGCTATAATTTGATATATATTGGAACCACGAAGGATGCATCAAAACCAACAACGGCAACCCAAACTATGTCGAAATTAAAAAAGAAGTACGCTAGGGATGCATTCTCTTCCCCTTACTATTTAACGATTATGCGGAATATATAATACAATCATCACTAAACAACCAATAAGACGGTGCCAAGACCAATGGAATTGTAATCAACAACATCCGATATGCTGACGACACTGTAGTACTGGCTGAAACTAAAGAACAACTGCAGAGCCTTATGGACATTCTAACAACAGAAAGCAAAAACATGGGCCTGGAAATAAACACAGCTAAAACCCAGACTATGATATTCAATAGGAACCCCCCAAAGGTTCTCACAGCTAATGTGGTCCTAAATAACGTTGTCCTGAAGGATATAAAAAGCTATAACTATCTTGGCAGATAGATCAACAGCCCATTGGAACACAGTAAAGAAATTAGAAGAAGAAACGAAATTGCCAGAACCGGATTCATGATTAGGCATAAGATACTTTATCACCCGAAGCTCCCAGTCGCGAAAGACTCAGAACCCTGAAATGTTATATCAGGTCACTGCTTTTGTATGAAAGTTAGACCTGGATCCTCAAAGCAGAGGATACGAAAATCACAAATGAAAAAGTTATAAGAAGAATACACACACGCCCACATCTTATTAACACCATCAAAATAAGAAAAACAGCTTATCTAGGGCATTTAATACGACATGAAGAGTACAAACAGATTTAACTAATACTGGAAGGAAAAATCGAGGAAAAACGGGGTATAGAAGAAGAAGTCATGGCACCGAAACATACGTGATTGGACCAAAACCGACAGAAATACGCTCATCTAATAAGCACAGGATACAGACCAATTTTCCATAATAATCGCAAACCTCAACAGAGACGGCACCTTAGAGGTGAAGGAGTGTACTGTTGTATGTTTAAAGTTTGGATAAATTGCTCCAGGTGTTTCAAAGTTATGCTGGGACATACCACACATACATACACTAGAGTGTCCGTTATTTACCAAGTCGGTTTTTTTTGCAGCGCCCCCTAAATGTTTAGTTTATGGCATAAGAAATAATATAAGACCAAAAATTCTCAATATGTACAATAAAGGGCTAGCCCTAAAGACGATACGTTTTCCATTTAAATTACATGGGACTTTGCCACTTTTTACAATTAATTTTTTTCTCTTGATCAAGTAAATATACAGCAATGGGAAATACATTTTCTTGTAGAAAAATGAACCTATTACAAAAAAAGTGTCAGGAATTTTTCAAAAATTCACTTAAACAAAAGTTAACATTAAACTAATTGTAAATTTCCAGTTTTTTTTAATTTTACAGCAAAATTGTTATTTGGATGAAACTGTTCTTTATTTCTAAAAATATAAAATTTAGATGGTGTTATGGCAAAAAAATAAAAACAAGTTGAAAATGTGTTAGATAAAATCAAATTACCGACGTTGATTAATATAGAACTTTTTTACAATATGTTTTGGTACTTGTGCAATTTTATGCAATGGTTTTGTAATTCAGATATGCAAAAAATAAACGGTTTACTTTTTAAAAAGTTTAACAGGAAATATTTTATAAACTACCTATTATAACAACAACAATACACAATATATTTAAAAAAAATAAAAATTTTCCAAGGCGTTTTTCAACACTCTCTTTTAAACCTAATTTTCTGATTCATATTTGTAATTTCATATCGACATACGATTTAGCCATTTCTAAACCCGCTATGCTGCCAGCTATATATTTAGCTTCGGTAGTGCTTCAACTTATAATAAAATCGAAGGCAGCCGAGGAATTGGAAGAAAGCAGATGTCATGGATGAAGAACATTCGCGATTGGACAGGAATACGCAGTGCCGAACAACTATTCAGATTAGCCGAAAACCGCGAACAACTCGCCAATGTAATTGCCAACATTAGGGAGACCTGATATGGCACTGAAAGAAGAAGAAGAAGTGGATAAAGAAACTGATCGCTGCTTCGGCTCAACCACATTTTCTAACAACTTAACTCATGGATTTTCTGCCAATAACTTCTCCAGTATAATCAGCATCACTGAATACCTCAAGTAATATTCCGGACTTTTTATAATACATATATTCCATTATGATTGGGTCCAATTATATATTTCATTATCCATTTTACAGCATTCCAGTCACTCTGTTTCGGGTTTTTGCATTTTTTTGATGATAAATATATTTACAAAATACACTTTGCCGCTAAATTACCGCATATAGTTTTAAAAACAAAAAAGGATTTTACCAAGTATTATAAAAGTACGCTAATGATTAATAAATGTTTATTTATGTTATCTTATTTTTTCTATAATTTTTTTCTTTTTTTCCCCTGCAATTTTGGTATAATTTTAAAAAAGATACTTTGACAGAAATCTGTAGATATTTTAGCGCAGGCTATTTCACTTTCTATACTTACAAAATGAGATTAGTAACTTTGTTAAGAGCTTTTTCCACAAAATTAATAACCAGGAACGTTACAAGAAATCTTTCAAGAAAAGAGTATGCTGTTGCTATAGCTTTTCTCGAAGAAGGGTTTTAAGTGGCACAACGCATGGGAGTAACACAATCAACAATTTCCAGAGCATTAAGATGATTTAGAACAACAGGCAGAAACCAAAAAAGACCTGGACAAGGTCGACCAGGAGTTACTACAGATCGTCAGGATCGCTTTCTGCGTCTCGAAGCTCTAAGAACGAGGTTCCTCACGAGTACTTACAACAGGAATTTTCTCGCCCCTACCAGTTTTAAATTAGTCTGAATTTAGTACAAAGAAGATTGACAGAACACAATTTAAGACCTTGTAAAGCTGCCACTGGTCCGCTACTCACCGCAGATTATTGTAGAAAGAGGCTTTAGTTTGCCCGAGAATAGGTAAATTGGAAAGTTAATTAGTGGGATAATGTATTGTTTTCAGATGAGTCCTAACTTAGTCTTTTTACGAATAACTGTCGTGTGAGAGTGTATAGACGTCAGTTTTTAGCCTCGTACAGAGTTGGTGATTGTTCAAGGAGGTCGTCTAATAGCTGTCAGATACATTATGGACATTTTTAAGTACCATGTACTACTATTTTCCCCATATATAGGTGGCCACACAATGCAAAAGTAGTGGAAAATTAACTCCTGGAGGTTTAAATTCCATTGATTGGCCTGCAAAAAATCCAGAGTTAAACCCCATTGAGCATTTATGGTACAGCTTGGGACAACGTATTCGAGTTTTATAACCACCTCCAGCAAACTTACATGAGCTGTCATTTCGACTAGTAGAGACGTGGGATTAAATGGGCACGATGAGATTAGCAACCTAATTTTAGACATAAGAAGACTATTTTAGGTAGTTTTTAGGACAAGTGTGGGCAATATTGCAATATTAATATTGCTGCCAGTTATTAAAATTCTTTTTTTGTATTTTTTAAGATTCATTACAGATACATTTATTACAATTTTTTTCCCTATATATTTGTTCCAAAAGAAGATTTACACTTACATACTGTTACACTTAACTTGAAGAGATATTTTAAAAAGTCATTGACTATTTACAAAAGTTAATTTTTGACAATATATGTTTTAAAAACTACATGTTTTAAAAAATCCTACTCGATTATTAAATCAGGATTCACTTTTTTTATCCTTACTGTACAAAATATAAACAGTTCAAACAGCTTTTTTCTTCTATATATAGATTGTGATTTTAGTCATAATTTAAGGCAATATTTAAAAAGTACTATTATTTTGTTATGTGTAGCTTTAATTCGTGCTTCATTGATATTAAAAAATAATGGGTAGGTAAGTAATATTTAAAAAAGGTATATTCAGATAGTTTGTATTTTTATAAATTATTATGAATATGCATGTTAAGATGCTTAACAATTTTATTTTTATAGTCTTTTCGTATTTAATATAACAACAAAATACTATTAGGACATCCTGTACGTTAACTGAAGAAATTATATTTTAACATAGTTTAAATTATTTATGAAAATATTTAAAAATTTATTAAAAAATTTTAAAATAATTTCTAAATTTTATAATTTTTAACCTTTAAACAACATACCGAACATTGGATACGAATATAATGGTAAGGAATGTGCATGTTGCAATTCACATTTTTTGTAAAATAACAACATTTACACTGTAATTATATTTTAAATAATTAAAGAGTGCGGAAAATGTTTGTGAAATTACAAATCAACACAAATAAAAAACTTTTCTATGAACCTACTCCCAAACTAAAAACGTATGTCAATAAAAATTAGTTTCCATGAAACAAATTATCCACGGTCGGCTATTTTATACGCAACATTTATAATTTCTTCCGAGAATAAAAGGCAACACAATAGATACTTCCATAAAAACGCATTTATCTATAGCCATTAATCTGGCCTCGGAACGGTGATAATAATTTTATTTATAAAAACTTTAACAACTTTTTAATGAATAGTTTAGTTGGAAAAAGTGTACAAAACAATCAAAATAAATTATAACACATCATTACTGAAATATTCAATGTCGAGGCGGTTGAAAATAATACAGAAATCAGTAAAAGATAGATTTATTTAATTCGTTCAAAAATTTTTTTTTAAATTTAAAGGTATTTATGGGTCTATAATTATAAATATTTATTTATGATCATTAATAAATATTATAAGGCACCCCAAGAAACTAAATATATACATACGTATTTAAATTCACGACTTTTCCCGTTGGAGTAGGCAGAGACCACTTCTGTCCACTTGCAAACGTTTTTCGCTACTTCTACTTTTATCAGCGCTTTTATATATACTAGTAGGTTGCTGCTGATCTGCCCTTTCTTCAAAACAGTTTCGATCTGATCGAGATACGTTTGTCTAGGTCGACCTTGCAGATGAAGGCAAGTAGTACAGGCAGCAAAAACCCACCCTGAGTTGTAAGGCTTTGGAAGAAGAAGAAAAAGAGGAAGGTCGACCTCTACCGACCTGCCCATTCACACTTTCGTTATAAATGTGTTTCGGCAGTCATATTTTATTCATTCTTTATATGTTTCCAAACCATCTAAGCATTACTATATCCAACTTTGTTACCAAACCTTCTGTCACACCACAGCGTTCGCTTAATTCACTATTTTTCACTTTATCCATTATAGTCTCTCCAGCTATACCTCTCACACTACTCATCTCCGCAGTACTTTCATTATTATTTTACCAAATTTAACATTCTCCACCATACATAAGTGTAGGGACCAGCACTTTTCTATTAACTGCCAGTCATGTCTATTTAAAAACGTTCTGGTTGCTTAAAAAGTAATGCTGAGCCATTTGTATTCCAGCTAACACTCTTCGCTCAATGTCACAGTCATACTTTCTATCTCTGGTAAACTTTGAACCCAATAATAAAAACTTATTCACTTGTTCCACTTTTTTTCCTTTTATTAGCACCTCGCAGTTTGTTACGCTTTATTTTCTTTTGAAAACCATTACTTTCGTCTTGCTCACATTTACTGTCATCATTTTGTTGTCCCCTTCATATGATGCTAATAAGACCCAAGAATCGGTGTAAAGGAGGCATTTGTTAAAACAACTGTCTATGTATAAGTTAAACAGGCATGACAAAGCCACACATCCCTGTCTAACACCTTTTTCGATGTTAAACCGGTCCGTGTAAGCTCCGTTTATCCTGAGATAAACACTGGAATCCTCGCAAGAAGACAACCCTGCTTGATGATTACAAAAAGCAGTACACGCAAATAATATATTTTATCATCATCAGCTAAAATGCTTGTATCGGCAGCAAACGTAGCAGTTGTGTTTATGTTTAGTACTGGTTAATCGTGAGTGTAATGAACCTGGGACACTACCTTGTGGTACTCCAGCACTTATTGTTCTCAAGTTAGAAGAACAATCTTCATATTTTATTCTAAACAGTCTTTTAATAATATACGATTAAATTTATTTGACTATGTTTTTCAGGTGAAAGTAGTTTCATTTTTTAATTTAGCCCACCATGCCAGACTTTATTAAAATCCATGACAATATCCAGAAAAACTGCTAAAAATATTTTTTTTAGTGTCAATTTTATATTAAATAAAAATTAATTTTTGTTAGATTGTTGACTTAACCAATTACCCGTGTAGTTTAAATTAACAGTGTTAAAAGAGGTAAATAAAATATTTTTTTCTGGTTCACTGTCCTCTTTTTCATTTTTATTAGTTGGAATTTTTTATTAAAATGTTCATTTGATACTCCAGTAACTAATACCAATAACCAATAACTAAATACTAATAATTATAATTATAAGACATATTATAAAATTTGTTTTAAAAAATCACGACACCAACAAAAATTTATTAATATAGACTTAAATAATCCTATTCACTGTTCGTTCTAGGAACTTTGTATTACATAAACATTTAGAATTAGCATCGCAACCTTGTATTTTCGTACCGTTTAAAAAATAATCATCGTTTCATAGCGTCAAGCAGTCTGGCAGGAGTGTGTTACGTCAAAGCATTTTTTCCGCTGGTTATTTGTTCCTCACTGTCGGCATTTTTTCACCTTGGCAACTATTTTCTAACTGCCTACATTTCCGACGTTAATAAGTGGAAATTTCAATGACTTTGTGTCATAACCTTCTCAGTATTTTGATAACTGGAGCTTGTGATTCACTACCAGAGGTTGTGCAACTAGGCCAGTGGTTGACAAACTTTGTTAAGGTGGAAATTATTACAAGGAATTTTTTTTAATTGATCTTTTTGCTGATGTTTTTGCTGATTTCGTGCCAATACTGAATCAGGGAAATCATAAGTTATATGTAAAAAAGAATATATAGTGTGATTTATTATAATTGATACTCTTGATAAGAGGCACTTTTACAATATTAGCTTTTTAATTATGACCTTTTAATTTTAACCCTTTTTAAAAAAAATGTATATAAGATTATTTCTAGTTTATTCTTTAAATCTTCTCCTTAAGAAATTTACTGCATTCTTTGGATTGCTCAGACTTCTTAAGAGATGTTTCTTGTTAAATCATACGTTTATTATGGAAAATAAAAAGCCTCCATAGTTAATGTCTCAATATTTTTAACACGCTTATATTAGTTTCACGTGTATGTTTGTTTGTTTGTAACTGACTTTTTGGCCACGATTTTGCGCTACTTTAAGCAATCAGATTTAATTTAAACTTTGCACATTTGTCAAAGACCGACTACAATGCAATAATTCGATCAAAATATTCGATTATCCTGATTAGTTTCGCCTGGATTCATAAATTTCTTTGGGGATCGTTTGCATAAGAGTAAGAGAGATAGAAATAGTGCGTGAACTACGCATGCGCGCTGTTCCAATGTCAAATTATAATTCACTTAATATAATATACTGGTGAGAAGCGTGGCAAGGAATGAATGGCAAGAGGATGAGTAAAACAAATTGAACTAAAAATCGAAAAATAAATTATAGTTTAAAGAAACTAAAAAACACGCTTTTAGAGTTAATCAAACTAAGAGGTAAAAAATAATTCTTAACATAAGAAAAAGATTAATGTCACTGTTTTAAAAGAGTGGGGTGCTTTGTATGATATTTTTAAACTAACTCTACGTTTCGGAATAAATGTGGTGAAAAATTTGAACTTATTAGAAAAATGAGGTAAGAAAGGATAAAGGATAAGGGAAACCTACTCAGTGAGTAATTTTCGGTAGACGAAAAAATAATTCGGATGGCTCAGACCGGGAATCGAACCCAGATTTATTGGTTTCGCGCTAATAGCTCTACCGATTAAGCTATTTGAGACACGTACCGGAATAGTTTAAAAAGTCATACAAAGCACCCCACGCTCTTAGAACAGTGACATTAATTTTCTCGTCAGTAATTTTATTCTTATTTTAAGAATTATTTTTTACTTTTTAGTTTGATTAACTCTAAAAGCATGTTTTTTAGTTTTTTTAAACTTTATTTTATCTTTTATAGTTACCAACGACTAACGGGCCAATGAATAACGAATAGCAGGCCACGAATAATTGAATAACTAATTAGCGAATAACGAAATAACTGAATTAAGAGAAAATGCAAAATTAGTTACCGAAGAAAAAAATTAAGAAACCCAAGAGCTAAAGAGCTGTAGATGTAAGCAGAAATTAATTAAGGAATTAGCTATCATAAAGGTGTAAATGGGATAATTTGACAGTTTGATCAGAATTATTTTTGTACTTTTTAAATTATTATTCAGGTAATTGTATCTTTTAAATTTTAAAAACTTTAATTTTTGGCCCCTTTTAAATGGCAAAACTTGGGCTATAGCCATCACAGCCTTTAATAATTTAGCGTTGCAGAAGTAAACATTATTTTATTTCATTGTGTAAAAACACAACGCCTTCACGCATCTGTTTAATGGATAAAGAGTAAAGTAAAGTAATTTAGTATGTTAAAAATTATAAAAAAAATGGGTTGCCTAAAAAAATCCTGGTCAGGCTATAATTAATTAAAAATTCAAAAAAAATATTTTTCCATATTTACATCAACCGTACAAAGTACAAAGTACAAAGTACAAAGCCTATAGAATATGCAAACGTAGGGTTGCCTATATTTTTCCCGGTCTAACTATTGTGTTGCCAGATATAAACAGGTATTTTGGTCCTAGTTATTTTCTCCTACTTGTTTAATTTATAAATTAAACATAAAATTAAGCGCTGTTTTATTGCGAACACAATGATATAGGGTTGCCCGCAAAAATTCTGTCCTAAATGATGGTTGTCGATTTTTTAAAAATAAAATTTTAATACGACGAGACAAATATCTCGTGCGATGGATGAAGACACAGAGCTGTAGCTGCGCACGACGCGACCGCAAGATGTAAGGGAATGCGTATGTTAGTAGTTTATGCAATAGAAAATGATAGAGATAGACTAGTAAACAACAATATTTTGGAGCAACTGGTAGTATACGTACGAAAGTAATATGAAATATATAATAATTTGAAAGTTGATATATGCTGGATTAAAATAATAATTTAAAAATATATATTTAATTATAAATACTGCATTAGGTGTACAAATATTGTCATGAATAATAATCAGAAAGCGATATATACTTGCTTGCAATTTTTTTTTTTTAAGAAAGTAAATAAAAAATAACAAAATGAAACGTCGAAAATTTCAAATTCAAAAATAAAAAACCCAACACTAAGGATATTTTGTTCAGTACAAACATTTTATTATACTACACCATAAATATAAATAAAACATTAATATGCACGTTCGCACATTTACAGTCGCATTAAAATTTTATTTTTTAAAATTCGACAACCATCATTCAGGACCAAAATACCTGGCAACCCAATAGTTAGACTGGGAAAAATATAGGCAACCATACGTTTGCATATTCTATAGGCTTAGTACTAACGGTTGGTCTAAAATTTTTTCGTTAAACTCATCGGTTGAAATTAAAAAATTAAGTGATTTTTGAATTTTTAATTAATTATAGCCTGGCCAGGATTTTTTCAGGCAACCCACTTTTTTTATAATTTTTAACGTACTAAATTACTTAGGAAATAATTTTTATTTATTAAACAGATGAGTGAAAGTCGATCTTACTTCAGATCCTCTACTACCAAAATTTTTAATTTTGAACGAAGGTACTACTACTTTTAAATTTTGACATCTATTTGTCATGTAATCATGTGTTGGTTTGAGGCAATTTTAACAGGTTGTCCAAATAAATGTTTTCATAATTTAAAATAATATTTTTATTTCTATACTCAACTATTAACAAATACTGTTTAAAAATATAAATTTCTCACGACAATTTTTATATCATAACAATATATTTATTTATTTATCTTTGTGATTGTGCGTATTTAGTCATTTAATCATTTTATTGTAGATTAAATAACTGATTTAAAACCATTAAAATATTGCACCACAAAATTTTTAACATGAATATTATGAATATAGACCTATTTATTAAATTTCGCAAATGTATAAACTATTTCATAATAATTTTGATCCCTTTTCTTCCATAATAACAAATTGGATTACAATGTAATTCTTGTTTCTTAACTTGGTATACTGAATATGATCCCCATAAAATAGCTCCGAGGGACATCCTTTAAAGAAACAACCCTTCGAATTCTATAATGACTTGAAATTTAAAATAGGGAGCGCGTTCGTGTTTATAACAAGTTTGTTACAGGTTCCCTGATATAACCTACAATGGCGTGCATGTTGATAAAATATTTTTTTTAAAAAAAATACCTCGTTAAGCTTTAAATTAGCATCAAAATGTTCCTAAATCTATTTGATGCCTGTAGCGAAATCAATCAAATTTGTTTTAAAATTTGGTATTTTTTTTTAAAATTTATCCATAAAGTATCCAGGCTAAAAAATATTTTAATAAGAGAATTAGTTATATTAAATTATTAATGTTATATCGACGTAAATATGAATCTAAATTATCAATAATTATCACTATAATTTTCATCATACGCCCATGGCTACAGGTCGCCTAATGTTCGTTGTTAATCAAGTTGATATTTTCCAAGAGAAATATGCTTATTAATTAAGTATTATAAAGGAGGAAAATCCTTCAAGTTGTTGGTGCGTTACTAATGAACGAAGCTCTTGACTTTCAGTACACATTTTGTATCTGGTTCGAAGGAATTTGTTTTATATGAAATAATTACAAACGCTTTAAAAATTGTTGTAATAAAGATATTTTTTTTCAATACCGAATCTACGTAATCCACCTATTATTTAGTAAATTTAATACACCTCAAGATCGATGAAATAAATTAATTGCTTATAAAAGTTGACCACGACTTACGAAGTGACAAATATGATGAGTAATAATTTTTTTTTGATTACCAACACTGTCATTAAATCCAAGATATTAATATTTATTAAATAATAAAAAAGAATATTAGATGAGAAAACTTTGTACCACCACTTTTCCATCACTTCTTTAAAATATTAATTATCAACCCCTACCTTGTAATACATTAAATGAAAACCCAAGAAAAATGCAAATTAGCCATATGAACAAAAATTTATTCTGTCAATTTATTTTGAAGATAACATTAAACATAACGAAATTACAACAGAAACTAAAATAAAGTTAATTACAAACAGCTCCTTAAATGTATTTACAGTGTTACGCTCTCTCGTCGCTACGTCTAACCTTGACGCCCTAGTCCAGGTTACGGGTTGTCTCGGGCGCTAGTTTTTTAATGTGGTTTGCTTTACTTGCTCCGGGCAGCGTCAGTGAAGAAAATGATACTCCAGGGGTCAAATATGGTTACGACATTCTAGCGGCCAGAAGGGTAGATTTTACTTGCTTTAACTGGGTTTACAACCTGGTTATCAGCTGCTTAAAAATGATAGATTAAAAAAATAGGAACAATTTAATTTATATATTTAAATATAACATACAAAAATGCGTACACCAAGCAGCGGATTCAAACTATTTAACATACAAACATGCGAAAACAAAGCGGCGGATTTATACTATTTAATTTCGGCCCAACTCTACTAACTACAAAAGCTCAACCCATGCGGAAAAAAAAGTTTGAAGGGGTTTACAGCTCTCAAGGGGTGTACGTTAAAGTTTTTCCCACGGAGGGAAGAGTCACTTCTTAATCTCGAATGTCCGCGAATATATACTCAACAGAAATTTCTAGCGGCAAAGTCAATTACTTAAAAAACTTTCCGGATAATATGACACGGTTCTCCAGAATCAAATTAGAACTCTCAAAATAATATACTGGACAAGCCAATCTGGCAAGTTTTTCCCGACTCCACAATTCAAATTGAGTAGTCACGCCGACCTGGATTGGGCTAAAAAGTGATTCGAGCCACAACCCGATTCCACAATCCAAATCAAGTAGTCACGCCGACCTGATTTGCGCTAAGAAACGATTCAAACAATAACCTCCCAATTACACTACGAATAAGAATACTCCGCTGCTATATATTCAGTATACTCTTATATGGAATGGAAGCATGGACACTGACCAACAGTATGTGCAAACGACTTAAAGCTTTCGAAATGTGGACATATAGAATGTTGAAGATCTCATGGACTGAACTCAAAACCAATCGGGAAGTGCTACAACAACTAGGCAAAGAAACCGAAATAATAACAACAATAAAGAAACGGAAGCTAGAGTATTTCGGACATGTGCTACGAAACGAAAAATACTAACTTCTCCAAAACATTATACAAGGCAAAATTGAGGGCCGCCGCAGCCAAGGTGACAGAAAAACATCATGGCTCAAAAACTTAAGACAGTGGTATGGCCTCAGCACCAGAACACTTTCCGTACAGCAGTAGATAAAATTAGGCTACAAATACTGGTTACCAACGTATTAGGAGTACATGGAACTTAAAGAAGAAGAATAACACGACTCCACAATCTAAATCAAGTAGTCACGCCGACATGGATTGCGCTAAGACACGATTCGTAAAACCCCCCGAGTCCACAATCCAAATCCAGTAGTCACGCCGACCTGGATTGCGTTTAGAAACGATGTCGAATTTAGTCCATTATTATTATTATTATTAAATGAATTTACAGTAACTGTTTAAAGTGTGCGCTATTTTCAGATTGTTCTCGAACGCTTTGCAAAGTATTGCTAGTAATTCGTCTACATTTTTCAGTTATTCTAAACTTTAGTTGGATAAAGTTAAGAATAGTGAGATAAGAAAACGCTGGGGTGTAAAATAAGATGTGGTCACAAAGATAGATAAAGAAATGCTTAGATGGTTTGGACACGTAGAAAGGATGGATAAAGGAAGATTGACGAAACAAATTTATAAGGCGAGTGTGAATGGGCAAATCGGTAGAGGTCGACCTCGGACAACATATCTCGATCAGATCAACATTGTTTTGAAGAAAGGTCAGGTCAAGAGTACCAACAACCGAAGAGCATGTATGAGAGCACTGATGAATGTAGAGGAAGCAAAAGATGTGTGTACGAACCGTAGCAAGTGGAAGGAAGTGGTCCCTGCATACCCCTATGGGAAAAAGGCGTGACTTTATGTATGTATGTAGTTTTTTATTGTTTTTGGGAGTAGTTTTGTATACTAATGTTTTTAAATAGCCTCACAGATAAAAGTCAAATGGTGTTAGATCTGGAGATCTTAAAGGCCATTTTATAAAACCCGTTTTGCCAATCCAATATCTTGGAAATCGTTCGTCCAGCCATTGTCTTACAGCTAGTGCGTAATGTGGTGTAGCTTCGTCCTGTTAAAGGTATATTTTTTGTTCATCTATTACCATATTTCCCTGGTTATTAAATTGTCTTTTTAGTGACTTAGTAATAAGTGAATTAATTTTACTTTCTAATAATTGTAGGTACAATTTTTCTGTTTGGTTTTGTCAATAAAAAGTGGTCCAATTATCTTATGTCCTAGAACACCAGCCCATACATTGATATTCGCTGGAAACTGAGTATTATCCTGAGGATTTTCGTCATCCCAGGACCTACAATTATGTTTGATAATAAAGTTATTTAAATAAAACGTTGATTCATCACTTAAACAAATATTTTTAACCAAATTTGCGTCTTTTTTGGGACATTGTTTCACAAAATTCAATTCTGCGGTCATAGTCGTCTTCACTAAGCTGATAATAAATTTGTGTTTTATAAGGAAAAAACATGTAATTTTAACACTTTGTGTATGGAACCAAAATAAATATTTGTAAGTTTTAATACTTTTGGAATTAAATAGGTAGGATCTATAGCAAATTGACCCAGTACTTTGTGCAGCTTCGTCGAGAACTGAGATTATTATAATTTTTTTTATTAAAAATCAGTTACTTTAAATTTTCGTACTAACTCTGTAATGGTCTGGGGGCCTATATTTCCATCAGGATGCCTTTCATGAAAAACTCGAGTTGTTCGTCGATCGCATTGATGACCGGAAATAAATATTATTTTTATTCGTTCTTGCAGAGAATTCAACATTTTAAAATAACTCAAGATGTTACAGCTACAAATTGTCACGTGCCTATTTTTTCCCTTCTACGGTTCATTATAATTGTGTCTTACTCGTAAGTAGTGTTGCATACAGTACTCTGTTGTAACTCAAATATATCATTCGTTGTAGATAATGTTGCATAACTTGTAGGGGTAGGATTTGATAGTTTGGTTTGAAATTTTTGTGTGGATGGGACTGGATATCCACACGGACGAGGCGATTGTGGAGTGCGGACTTGAGAAGATTGTGGGTTGACGTTTATTCCGCGCCATTTTTCTTGATTTCCGGCTTAGAAGCGGCAGTCGTTTGGGGAGCTTCTTCGAAGTCGGATGTTGGTGAAAGTTGTTGGGACGGTGTGTTATTAGCACGTGTGCAGAACCTCTATGGGATTTCTTTCATATCTGGCTGTATTTGGGCCATCTTAATTGGATTTTGAAAAAAAATCATTTGATTTTTAACTTGACCATTTTGTCTTGCCTATGTTGTGGATATTTTTGGATTTTTGGTGTCGAGTTAAATAGCCGTTGTCGGGATTTATTTGAGGGAAGCCATTGTTAATTAGCCGGTGCCGCCCCATAATCTAACCAGCCCCAGGAGTAGGCTCAGGAGTAGGCCACAGGAGTACATGTGAATTCGTATACCCAAAGGTTATCAGTGATTAATTTTTAAATATATAACACCGTGTCTCATTTCTACACCACGAGTAAGTTCTGTTTTAGTTTATAAATATAGTACTTTGTGAATTCGTATACCCAAAGGTTATAAGTGATTTATTTTTAAATATATAACGCAGTGACTCAATCTGACACCACGATTACGTTCTGTTTTAGTTTATTAATATAGTACATTGTTGGAAACTATTTATTGCATTAGATAATATGCCAAAACTAAACTTGGATTATTTAACCTTCTCAATAATTCTTTATGTCCAAGTAAAAATATATTTTCTTCCTACTTACTTGTAAATATCCTACAATCTTAATATTTTAAAGGGCAACCATTGTAAAAATATTTTTAAATAAACTCGATTGTTTTGGCAGTGAAAATCTTTATGTAAACGGTTAACTAGTGAATTATCAGCCTTTATGTAAATGTTTGAATTAGTGTTATTAACGAGTTAACTTATATATGTTTTACCTTTTTTTCTTTGCCTTTATGTAAGCGTTTGAATTAGTGTTATTAATGAGTTAATTTATGTTTTACTTTTTTTGTAACTTGGTAAAGTCTGTTACTCTTACTTCTGTTCTGGTTATTTTATAAAGTTGTAAATTTTACATTTTTGGTTTGTTTTAGCAAGAAAATTTTACCATAGCTGTTAATTTTGACTATATTTGTTATGATGTTGCTATTGAGCTGTGAACCTGAATTATTTATTGTGTGAGTAAAGTATCCAACATATTTTTGCTATAATTTTATTTATTTGGTTCACCATAATCATAGTTGTTTATCTTGTGGCTCTGCTAGTGCCTATAAGATCTAGGGGTTTTCGGCTTATACCGTCTAAGTCGGTGGCGCGGCTCACTTTTATATTTTTTTGTTCTACCCTCTACGGCTGAGCTCGGGCATAATTTGCCAGTAGAGAAACCGCTAGCAGAGTACTCTTTAGAGAACGAAAAAGACGTGGCAAAATACTGGCTGATTTAACGTCATTTAACTAAATATACTTTAAATATTTAAAAAAAAAAAGACAAAATGACAAAAAATGTCAAAAAAGGTGACATGTGTTCAGAAGTATGTTAATTGATTCCTAATAAGACATCAACCTATCCAACAGTGGCGTAGGTCGTTTTTGTTGTGGTCTTATGTTATTTTACAAAATTTGTTGTTTTTAGCAAAATAAATCAATAGAATAAATTGTTGTTCCTATGGCTAATTTGCATTTTTCTTGGGTATTTATTTGATGTATTACAAGGTAAGGGTTGCTATTTAACATTTAAAAGAGGGTGGGGGATGTTAAAGAGGTGCGCCTTGAAAACAGCAGAATAACATATTTAAAACTTCTTTTTATTTTAAAATTTGACGTGTTTTTTGTTTTTATTAAATTTATGCTAAATCAAAAGTTATTTGGACTGGCTAATGTTAAACACATAATAGTCTGTGGTTAAACAGTTGTTTATAATAACCAGCGAATTAAGGCAAAAGACGTATTTGTACTCGCTTGCAACTGACGCAATAAAACAAAATTCAAAAAAATTTGGGTATGCAATGATTAAAGAGTTAACCTATATTTCTTGATAAAAAAACATTTATTATAGTTTGACAAGTATTACCTTGATACATCCAATAATCGATGAATTGTTAATTATTGCTCTACATTTAATATTGTTATAAATATGTAACGTTTCTTGTAACGATTTATAAATAAATATTGAAACATGGTTTACCAAACGCACGTTACTGATCAGTACTTTTACCATCAATACTTTATAATAATTTCATTGTTCTATTGTTAAAACAGATAAAACAGGGGTGACTAGAAAAGTAAACTAAAAAAAAAACAAATTAAGTCCTATCAAAACGTGTTTTTTACCATGAAATTTATTTGAGCCGACGGAAAACAACTTTTCACAGATTTGCATTTATAATGAGGGTGTTTGGCTAACAGTGAAAAAAAGATATAGGTAATAATAATATTTCCAGTGTGTAGTTAAATTTTAACATTTTTATTAGTGCAGCTTTTACAAAAAAAAACTTTTTATTAAACGAGCTTCACGTGTACGTGATTTTTACTTACTAAAAGTTTAAGGTATAAAGAACTATTTTAGATGTCCTAGAGGTAACAAGACTTATTGTGTAAAGCTGTAAAATAATTTCATTATTGAAAGGCACACTTGCAGCTTCCCACTCTACCTAAAACAAAAGCCAACATCAGCTGCAAATTGAACCAAATTGTTTACCAACGGCGTATCCTAAATATTTTGCTACGGTTACTAAATGTTTATTAAAGATTTCTTAAATTAAAATAAGTTAAATAATATCTTTGATGCAACGCCTTTCGTTTAATACTTTCGGAGATTAAACACAAGGCTGACCTCTCTACTCCTTAAGCCTCATATTGAATACTGCAAAATACCTTTTTCAAGATTTCTGTCGCAGCCAATACTCTGCATCGATAATTTTCAATTAGAATTTGTAAGCCATGTTTTGCCTAGTTTTACATTAAATTTTTAGTTACATTATTAATTACCCTTATCGTTTTCGCAAAGTAATTTTTTTCACCGTTTTGTCATGATTTGTATTTTTAATAAAAAAACGGGTGTGATGTGCTAATAAGTCAAACAATCATGAGAACTATCGCTAATGCACCATGGTATGTGTTAAATTCAAAATTTTATTAGGTTGCCTACTCGTATTAAACAAGTAAATAAAGTAAACAAAAAGGTTAAAACCAACACCAAAGACTAATTGAACACCTCAACTTACTCTTACAGCCTCTGCTTCACCAACCAGACAGTTAAAGACTAAAAAGAAGACTACCAAACGACTTCAAGTGAAGTGTTAAAGGGCTCTTCAGTGGAAGAGTCTTCTTCACATTAAGAATTTAAAGTAGTAATACAAAAGATGAGGGATTTTTAAAATTAAAAAATATCTTTAAAATCTTAAAAGGCGAAATAGTTGAGAATATTAATTTTAATATTTATTTAGCAATAATTGTAAAATTAAAAAATGCACCAACTACTTCTGTAGATGTTAAAAAAAAAAATTCGATTTCTAAACATATGTTTTCAGACAGGAGGCAAACATTTCTGTTAAAATTTTTTAAACAACTTTAATTATCAATTGTTACAAAAATATGTTGTAAAAAAACACTATAGTTTGTGAATTGACTAGTGGTCAAGTTTAGGTATAGATTTAATTAAATAATGTACTTATATTTTTGTTAAGGTAATAATTGTTAATTAGAATTAAGAAAATTTTGTTTAAATAAAAACATTGGATAGCCTTAATTATTTATACCTTTTCTTTATTAATATATTTCAAAGTTTTGCGTACTGCATATTCAGTGTGGAACAGCCAAATGGAATAAATTCAATAACGAATAAATGAGAGCGCGTTGGGAAAAACGCTTGGACACGTCGATTTGTATTTTTAGATGCGCATTTTTTTAAAAAAATAATAATTATATAGGGTGTGTCATGTGACAGTGGCCGATACCAACTTTCTTATTTTAAATACAATTCCCTGTATATTATTTATTTTTTGGATTCTTCAGAAAATGCTAGACATAATTCATGTACAATGTCCCATACCTATCTTTAACTGTTTCGGAAATATTAAGTGTTTCAGATGTTTTTAGGAGCTCATGAAAGACGATTTCGACAGGACAACGTATTTTTGTGAACAAATGATGGAAATGTTAGATAACAATGTGATCCAATTAGAAGATGTTTTGTTTTCTGATGCGAGCACATTTACACTTCACGGTCATGTTAATAGTCTAAATTGCCGTTATTGGTCTTATGAGAATCCTCACTGGATGAGAGTGGAACATACGCAATATCCTGAAAAAGTTAATGTTTGGGCAGGAATTGTTGGAAATCATATCGTAGGTCCCTTTTTTATTGAAAGCAACTTGAATGGAGATAAATATTTAGAACTGCTCCAAAATAATGGGGTGCCAACTTTGACAAACTTATATCTTGATCCAGCAAACCCACAAGTTCCTGCCAATATACTATGGTTTCAGAAATATGGAGCACCGCCCCATTACCAAATCAATGTCCGGCATTACCTGAACCAAAATTTTCCAAATCGGTGGATAGGGAGGCGCGGATCGATAAAATGGCCAGCACGATCTCCTGATCTGACGCTATTAGACTTTTTTTTGTGGGGATATGTCCAAAGCATTTGATTACAAAACTAAACCACTCAACTTACATGACTTAAAAAGACGAATCACGCTTGCGATTAGATCAGTGACGCCTGAGATGTTGAGTAACGTTAGAAGACATTTCTATACCAGATTAGCATGTTGCCAAGACGCTGCGAACATTTTGAACATCTCGTACATTGAAATTAATGTTTTTTTGTTTTTTTTTTGCTTTATTTGTGAAATAAAATAATTTTCTTTTTTTAATGTTAATTTTTGTAATACATCTGAAAACACTTAATATTTCCGAAACAGTTGAAGATAGGTATGAGACATTGTTTATGGATTATGTCTAGAATTTTCTGAAGAATCCAAAAATAAATAATGTACAGGAGGTTGTATTTAAAATAAGAAAGTTGGTATTGGCCACTGTCACATGACACAACCTATATAATTATTATTTTTTTTACAACACGCTCTCATTTATTCGTTATCGAATTTATTCCATTTGGCTGTTTCACACCGTATAGTTTAATTAAGTGCATATTTCCTTAAAAATCGATGCATATATATGCGCATGTATTTTTTTAGTGCATATAATCTGCCCTTAATTATCATTTTAATAAAAATATTCTTGATAGACAAATATTATGGGTTGGTAAAAACTAACATACTATTTTTAGAGGAAATGTGCTGTAATTAGGTAGATATATCGTCAAATTAACATTACGCTTCCGATTGCGTAAAGGCTTTGGGCACATATTACTACTCTCCCGCATGAAGGATATAAGTTATAATAATTCAAATTGGCATCGTATTTCAATCGTCAAACCAAATGGTATATCTTGACGGGTTCCTATACGTAATTTCCTACGAAATATTCGAGAAGTAAGGTCGCTGTAGCATATCTAATGAGCACACTTGTCAATTGACATAATGTTCCGGAACACATTAAACACAAAATATACAACCGTATTATTTGTCCTAATAAATAATTTTGGTAGGTGAAATTACGAGCTTTCGACTATATGCAATGGATATAGATTCACTGAGTTGATTTTTGTTCACTGTTTACTCCTTAGAAGTCACATATAAGCATTGGGGCAGTAACACAGATTGTGAATACTGCTCTCTTGCTCTTCTCCGCATAGTCGACAGTTTTTCTCGGCCGCCAGCTTAAGTTTAAGAGGTGCGCCCTTAGTGCGATGTGTGCTGTGAGCAGGCCAAGCGTGCTGCTTAGCCTACTCCGGTCCATCGTCCAGAGTGCGTCAGCCCTCTTCTGGAGAGGTTTTTTCATCAGCTGTCTTGATGTTCTGCAGCCAGGAATTGCATTCCACTGAGCAATATGTTCTTGTTCAAGGATTAATTTCAATAAATTTTTCGCTTCGGCAATTTTTATCCGACCAACTGGCTTCTTGGTTCCACCAGGGTCCCATTTCTTGCCAGTTCATCGGCTACCTTGTTACCATTTATCCCTGTGTGCCCAGGAAATCATGTAAGGGTGACTTTGTTTACCGTCGCTAACTCAGTGAGGGCTTGCAATAAGGTAGGTACCTACATAAAACGACGAAATATTTTTTTTGGATTATTTTTAAAAGTGAATTTAAGAGTGGATAGTGAATAGAATGCCCATAAAAAATCGCATTAGTTTTGAATTTTGTAAAAATTTGTATTTTTAATACCCAAAATTTTAAAATTTTACTGTACTTTGCACAAGAATATCAGGTGCCAGTCCTGGCAAACATACAAAACTATTTGTAGAAGAAAAAATCGTTGTGTAATATTTTTTTAACCCTGGAGAAAAATGTTTTAAAAATATCTCATTAAATATTATTTTGTTTAACAAACATTTCAAAATAAATATTAAATACGTTTTTTATGCTCTAAAATCAAAAGTTGTTATATTTTTTGCAAAACCACCAAGACAAACAAGACAATGTATACAAAATTTGATAATAAAATGATTTTATTTTGGTTTAATTTACATTTTAATGAATAAGAATTTCTTAGATTATACAGCATACAAATATACTAAAAGGACATACAACAATTATTTAAATAAAAAGTGTTAGTGTGTATTAAATTTTTAAAATAAATAAAAATTAAAAGAACACTTTCTATACCACCAGTATAGATATTTATTTATAAAATAAGAATACCAACAAACAAATTATAGCCCAATAATTTAAATGTAAAATAAATAATAAATTAGTCGAAGTAAACATATAGGTACAACACTTTAAAAAATTTAAATTAGCCCAACAAAAGATTACACTTAATTTAATTTTAAAAACAAAACCAATAATTTAATACAAAGTATATTAGAGTATTTTAAAAGATCCTTCACAAAAAAAATATTTGTTATTAATAAAATAGTGGGTGTTAATGATGACCAATAACATAAAATGTTTTGACACATTATAGTTGGCACTTAATAACCATTCAACCGTATTGATAGCCAAGTAAATTAATTATCGACAAGTTATAAAGACTAATAAATTGACCACCCATGGGGAAGTGTCCTCTTTAGTACTATGCCTTAAAAATAACGGTGTGAACAGGTAGAAGTAATTTAGTGTTGGAACATCGACAGAAAACATTGAAAGGTGCTATTAAAAATGAAAGGTGCTATTAAAATGTAAACTTTTTTTTAAACGTTATTTCTCAAATTTATACATTTCTACGAGGCTATAAGAAATAACTTTACTTATATAAATAAAATAAGAGTTATTTAAGTTACATAAACTTATTGTAATATTTTCTAGTCCCAGGAATTTTTTTTTTTTTATTTTTTTTTTTTTTTTTTTTTTTTTTTTATTTTATGAAAATAGTCGCAAAAAGGTTAGACCTATTGTGTGGGCCGCGGACGGACCGCACTGCGACTATTAGAAGGGGAAGGGATTATAGAAAGAAAATGATTGTGGACACGCTTTTTAAAAAGTTGCAGGTCATAGTTCTCTGGAAAAACTGATTTTGGAAGCTTATTCCATTCCGTAGTAGCCCTGTAAAAGAAGGATTCTTAATGAAGATTGGTCCTTGTAGTGTCAATCTTGAGAGTAAATGGGTGAGACTGATCAGCGTGCCGAGTTTTTCGGCCGAATGTGGCCAATGGTGGTACAAGAGTTCTTATTTCTCTGTAGCATCTGCCATGGAAATATCTGTAGAGCAATGACTGGTCTGCAACTCTTCTTCTATGTTCTAGAGGGTGAAGGGTATCTGTGAGAGCTGAAATGTTTATCAAGCGAATGGCTATTTTCTGAATGGAATCTAGAAGACGAAGAGAATGCCTTGGTGCTGAACCCCAAATGTGTGAGCAATACTCCAGTAGAGGTCGGATTTGAGCCTTGTACGTCGTCAACAGTTGATCAGGAGTAAAAAACTTTCTGGCTTTTTACAGAAAACCTAGCCTCTGGCTTGCCGACTTTGCGATGTTAGCAACATGGTCATGCCAAGACATATTATTGGACACCGTGACTCCCAAAATCGAGATGGACGGACTTAGTTCAAGGGTATTTCCGGACATTGTGATGGGATAATTTGAGGAATTCACTTTCTTGGAAAACGTGGCACTTTGTGTTTTTTGGGCGTTGAACAGAACAAGATTGTTGGTTCCCCACTCGACGATTGCTTTAAGATCTCTATTGATGGAATCAACCTGTTCCTGCCTGAGTATATTTGTATCATTCACCGAAAGTGATCGATATGATGTGAAAGTTGAGACAAGTGTGCTATCGTCTGCGAAACTGTAAATGGGGTTCGTGGTGGTTTTCAAGAGGTCGTTGATGTGTAAAAGAAATAAGGTGGGGGACAGGATGGAACCCTGGGGGACCCCGGCATTGGTTTTAAACGCATCAGAAGAAATACCGTCAACTGCCTGTCCCAGGAATAAATCCATTATCAATTTGCAACAATGCCTGAACATATAAATTGTTAGGGACATGTTATTTTGTTATGAATAATTTGAGTTCCACTGGAATGGAGTATTGGAATACTTAGTATATTTATTTCTAACAAAAAACCTTTGCAAACCCCCTCTTTAGAAATAACTACACAATTTTCTTAAATTTCGTGTTTATTAATTACACCAATTTATAATTTTGCTACCTAATTAAAATGACCAGCATCCTGTTTTGTTATTATTGTTTCTTAATCGGTAGAATTTTATTTTCAACAAGCTATTAATTTTTTCTTTTGTTTCTTATTAAATTATACTTAAACTGCCCCTAAGCATCAACGTCTGTAAACTTTAGGCCTCGAGGCGAGTTCTGAGAACTACTTTTTCCTTTTTAACTCGTTTAGACCAAGTGTAACAATCGAGAGCAGTATCTTTTAAACCGCCGTTAAAGACGATCGATAATTCCATTATTTCATAGCGATCAATGAGATCGATCTTTCCTGATTATCCACGTCATCTAATTATTTCGGTGTTTGTTATAACTTCCAAGTCATCCAGTTAGTAAGGGTGAATACACGTAAAAAGGAAATTTATTAGTGATACTAGTGTATTTTAAGGAGATAAATATTCAGTGTCAAATGAAACTTTTAAAAACCATCGATCTATGATTCAAACCAGTCCATTATTATTAAATTGGATTATAATTTCACCGTGTACGGAAAAAAAGTTTACATTACCTGCTCTCTACACTTAATGATTTGGTTTGTTTTAATTGATTATTGCGATAACATAAAAACGACAAATTCTGTTGTAATTCTTAAATAAATGAATTAAAATTTAATACAATTTACAAAACATTTTAAATATGAAGGGTGGAGACAAGGGGAACAATTCTATAGGATACTTTTATTAAAAAAGTGTCTACCAAAATGTGGTATATAGAGGTGGCGCTGGTAGACGTGAAATTAGATCTGTTTTAGATAAAGTAAAGTATGTCAAACGAAAAAATATACTGAATAATTTTTAAATAAAATAATCATGCAGT
Source organism: Agelastica alni (assembly GCA_950111635.1). Lineage (NCBI taxonomy): Eukaryota > Metazoa > Arthropoda > Insecta > Coleoptera > Chrysomelidae > Agelastica > Agelastica alni. The sequence goes on along the minus strand of OX467710.1, from coordinate 47,120,572 downwards.
AAAAACTTGACTAAGTGAACGTAATAGTAAAAGAGAATAAAAAATACACAGCGTCCATTTTTTTCAAACGGTATTCTGCTACAGTAACGATTTCTTAATTCAATACACTTTTAGGGACATATTTTTAACACAAATATTGTTCTTTCTATATCTATCCTTTATAATCCTCTATTCTTTTATTTAGAAACTACAAAGCTGTATTTAGCTTTTTACAATATTTCAAATAAGGTGTTACTTAATAAAAGTCTTAAAGTTTTACGTAGAAATTTAAAAGTGGGAAAACACAACATCTGCAAACTAGAAAATAAGGCAGGGCAAGTGATTACCAACAAGGATGAAATTGTAAAAATTGTCGAAGACTTCTATGAAGAACTTTATAGAAAACCAGATGAAGAAGAGGTACCTATCCCAAGAATACTGAACCAGGGCTCTGAAGATGTACCAGACATAACCTACTGTGAAGTAAGAAAGGCGGTGTCTGAGATGAAGAATAATAAGTCACCAGGAGAAGACGAAATTGTTATAGAGGCAGTAAAGGAAGGTGGACACATAGTTATTAAAGCCCTATGTAAATTATTTAATGAATGTCTACATCAAGGAGTAACACCTTCAAAGTGGAACAACGCCACTATAGTAATAATGCACAAGAAGGGGAACATTGGTAATCTAGCAAATTACAGACCCATTAGTCTCCTATCCCACTTGTATAAACTATTTATGAAGATCATTGCTAAACGCCTAACTCCAAAATTAGATTTTTACCAGCCGAAAGAACAGGCAGGATTTCGAGCAGGGTACGGTACAAATGACCATTTACATACAATCAAGACCCTTATAGAAAAATCAACAGAATATAATAAACCTCTCATCCTTGTTTTCGTAGACTATGAAAAAGCTTTTGACTCAATCAGCCAACAACATATGCTCAAATCATTAACAGAATGCAGAATTGATTACAGGTACATTGCACTGATTAAGGGTATATACGAGAAAGCAACGGCGTGTGTAAGATTACATAAAAACACAAGAACATTCCGAATAGAACAAGGTGTACGTCAAGGAGATACCCTCTCTCCAAAGCTGTTCACCACACTGCTCGAATATGTCTGTAAGAAAATCGACTAGGGGGAAATGGGCCTAAATATAGACGGTGAAAGATTAAATAACTTAAGATTTGCAGACGATATCGTCCTTATCACCGACCGTATAGATCAAGCGTCCATGATGTTGGAAAAATTATACAATGCTTCAAGGGAAGTTGGCCTAAGAATTAACTTTGCAAAGACGCAAGTCATGACAAACCTAGTCCCCAGTAAAAACATAACTATTGGAAGCAAATCTATTGAACAGGTCACCGCCTACAAATATTTGGGTCATGAGATCCGAATAGGACGGGACAACCAGACGTGCGAACTTCTCCGGAGAGTAGGCTTGGGGTGGGCATCCTTTGGAAGATTAAAGTATGTTTTCAAGTCGGATATTCCCATCAGTCTAAAACGAAAAGTATACAATCAGTGCATATTACCAGTGATGACATACGGAGCCGAAACATTGACGCTTACAAAAAAGTCAGCAAAGAAACTGCATGTCACCCAACGGGCGATGGAGAGGGCTATTCTGGGTATCTCCCTCAGAGACCGAATACCAAATGAGATTATTCGCCAAAGAACAGGTGTTATAGATGTAATCGAAAAAATAACAACTTTAAAGTGGAACTGGGCTGGCCACGTAGCTAGAAGAACTGACGGAAGATGGTCTAAAAAACTATTGGAGTGGCGTCCGAGGCACGAAGCTTATCGTAGTAGAGGGCGCCCCCCCACACGATGGACCGATGACATCAAAAGAATCTGTGGTAATTGGATACAAATGGCTCAAGATAGAGCAGAGTGGCAAAATAAACGAGAGGCTTATGTTCAGCAGTGGACTACTATAGCTGAGTGATGATGATGATGATGATGTTACTTAATAATGGTTAAAAATATTTCAGGTGGATCTGTCACATGAAGGATGTTTAAGAAAGACCAAACCTTTTTGCTGGATATTCAATAAATTTAAAAAATCCTTTTTAAACATTTTTCTTCGTTCAAAAATAAATAAAGTAAGACTGAGGCCTCACTAGTGCCTTGCGTTGCGTTGTCGCAGCGTTAACGCTGCGTCGTTTTACATATATTTTTAGTGACATGCCTAGGACATGCCACACTGCGTTGCGTTGTCGCACACGACCCTTTAACGAATCGACGGACAGTAGTAATGCGAAACACGGTTTTAACTCGATAACGTTCTAGACTGGGAACCATTTTTGAAAGCTGCTTGGATGTTTGTGGGCACTTGCAAATTTTATTTTGTGTTAATGGTTTATTTTGAACTGGGACCCTATGAATGCAAAACGCTAACAAAGTGGTCCAAGAAACTTATGTGGTTCGCTACAGCTGTAATAGTGTGGTTTATTATTATTATTAAATTTTTACTGAGAACTCTGTTGTTATTTGGAGTGGTCAAACATACTTTTTAACTTTTATGATTTCTAAATTAAATGGTCCTCAACAGCTGTAATACTTAGTATTACTTAGTGTGCTTTAGTATATTTTTTCTCTGTTTTTATTGAAAAGCCCGCCGTAAACAAAAGGTTTTATGGTTGTCTACTAACAGGGGTGTACTTTTGGGTATTATTATATATTATATTATTTTAATTTAAAATTCTTGTTATACTTACTACAAAAACAAGTACTTCTTAAACAAAAAACATGTATTTTGATTTATGTACTCATACTTTACTTATATACAATAACCATTAGTATTATAGTATTACCATCACATTTTATTACATAAAGGTAAAAAGGTATAAGAATAGCGTTTTTGTGTTTAAGTAGATGTATGCAATTTTGGTGCAATCCGTCGATCTTTGCTCGTGTTCCAGTGGTATAACTAAAGAATCTCCAGTAAGGTCAATAAAATTGTCTAACTTACACATGTTTTCTTCTTCTGTATTAGGTACACGCTCATTGCTTGTTATTTTTTTGGAACGTTTTAGTCTATAACAGTATCGAGTTAGAAACGTTATGCCCATCACTAACACTGAGACGCTGTGCTGCGATAGCGTGTGTCGTCTTCTTACATTGCGATATCGTGCGTTGTCGCAACGCAATTGTGGCATACAATGCGTTAACCCATTGCGACGACGTAACGAAACGCACTAGTAAGGCCTCATCATAACAAGTATAGATAATGAACGTTCAATATTTTGACAGTATCTTCGGAGAAGGTTGACACTTTTTAACAATTATTCATATCAACAATTCGCAACTTGGAAACCGGTCATGACCAAGTTGTCACGTGCCTATTTTTTCCTTCCACGGTTCTATAGTTTCGTATTCATTGTTGCATACCGTACTCTGTGGTAACTCGAATATATCATTCGTTGTAGATAATGTTGCATAACTTGTAGTGGTAAGATTCGATAGTTGGTTTGCAATTTCTGTGTGGATGGGACTGAATATCCACACGGACGAGGACGAGGCACAGATTTGAGAAGATTGTGGGTTGACGTTTATTCCGCGCCATATTTCTTGATTTCCGATATAGGAGCGTGAGTCGTTTGGGGAGCTTCATCGAAGTCGGAGGTGTTGGTGAAGGTTGTTGGGGACGGTGTGTTATTAGCACGTGTGCGGAACCTCTATGGGATTTCTTTCATATCTGGCTGTATTTGGGCCATCTTAATTGGATTTTGAAGAAAAACCATTTGATTTTCAACTTGACCATTTTGTCTTGCCTTTGTTGTGGATATTTTTGAAGTTTTGGTGTCGAGTTGAATGGCCGTTATCGGGATTTATTTGAGGGAAGCCATTGTTCACTAACTGGTGCCGCCCCATAATCTAACCAGCCCCCGAAGTAGTTCAGGAGTAGGCCACAGGAGTAGGCCACAGGAGTAGGCCACAGGAGTAGGCCACAGGAGTACATGTAAATTCGCATACCCAAAGGTTATCAGTGATTTATTTTTAAATATATAACGCCGTGTCTCATTCGACACCACGAGTAAGTTTTGCTTTAGTTCATAAATATAGTGCTTTGTGAATTCGTATACCCAAAGGTTATAAGTGATTTATTTTTAAATATATAACGCAGTGACTCATTCTGATACCACTATTACGCTCTGTTTTAGTTTATTAATATAGTACATTGTTGGAAACTATTTATTGCATTAGATAATACGCCAAAACTAAACTTGGATAAAAATAACTTTCTCAATAATTCTTTATGTCCAAGTAAAAACATATTTTCTTCCTACTTATTTGTAAATATCCTACAATCTTGACATTTTAAAGGACAACCATTGTAAAGATATTTTTAAATGAACTCGATTGTTTTGGCAGTGAAAATCTTTATGTAAACGGTTAACTAGTGAATCTTCTTTGCCTTTATGTTAATGTTTGAATTAGTGTTATTAATAAGTTAACTTATATATACGTTTTACCTTTTATTCTTTGCCTTTATGTAAGCGTTTGAATTAGTGTTATTAGTGAGTTGATTTATATATGTTTTACTTTTTTTTTGTAACTTGGTAAAGTCTGTTACTCTTACTTCTGTTCTGGTTATTTTATAAAGTTGTAAATTTTACATTTTTGGTTTGTTTTAGCAAGAAAATTTTACCGTAGCTGTTAATTTTGACTATATTTGTTATGATGTTGCTATTGAACTGTGTACCTTAATTATCTATTGTGTGAGTAAAGTATCCAACATATTTTTGCTATAATTTTATTTATTTGGTTCACCATAATCATAGTTGTTTATCTTGTAGCTCTGCTAGTGCCTATAAGATCTAGGGGTTTCCGGCTTATACCCTTTAAGTCGGTGGCGCAGCTCACTTTTATATTTTTTTCTCCTACCCTCTACGGCTGAGCTCGGGCATAATTTGCCAGTAGAGAAACCGCTAGCAGAGTACTCTTTAGAGAACGAAAAAGACGTGGCAAAGTCAATAGTAACAGTGTGTAAATTGAGCTCTGATACTTTTTCCATTTTATGGTGAAAAATCAAAGCGATCGTAAAAATTGTTATTTATAGATGTAAGTGTATACAATCTAGTTATCATTTAGCCTATAAATACATCGCGTAACTGATTATTAATTACTAATAAGAACAAGTTTTGTTATAAACAGAAATAATTTTGCCATCGCCCATCAGTACTAAACCAGTTTTTTTAGTGAAATTTCACATTTGGTATATCGCACATTCAGGGCCGCATTTACTTTCTGGGGCACTTGGTGTCAGGAACTGAGCGCAATATGGAACCCAATCTAAGTCAGTTACTACCTTAGTCTTAAATTGTTTTCAACATATCCAAATCATATTCCTCAGTTATCTCAAAAATACAGTTTCCTTCTTGAAATATCATTTAGAAGAAAACTGGACACCGCAAGGATTAGTCCTTAGCCCAACATTGTTCTTGATAGCGATCAATACCATATAAAAGAACCTGCAAAAACCATTAACAGCAGGTTTATACGCCGACGATCTTGTAGTTTACATTAAAGGATTAATTAAACACTTATGACAGGAATTATACTAAAAATTTTACATTATTTAGAGCAGTGGTCGTTAAATACAGGATTTAAATTCTCTGCAACAAAAACTACAGGCATGTTCTTTAATAGACCTTTTGTAATCATCTATCCTAGTTTACACTTATACAACAGAAAGTTAGTATTTAAATCATTCGTCAAATTTTTAAGAGAAAAGACTGACCTGGAAAGACATATAAAATAACTGACTCTTTCGTGCAATAAAAGACTAAACTTACTGAAAACTCTGGCAAATAGAAATTGAAATTGGCTCTGACTACTCTTCACTACTGTATATCTACAAAACACTAATAAATTCAAAAATAGACTACGGTTCGATTGCTTTTTTCTCTGCTACTAAATCAGCGCTAAAATCTTCAATGACGATTTATAACACCAGACTTTGTATCGTTCTAAGATCGCACCACTTCTGTTGCGTTTGTATGCTGAAACAGGAGAATCATCATTACACTACAGAAGAGTACTCTTAACCCTAACGCATGCAACATCTATTGCATCAAATAAAAACAAGACACTGTTAAGAAACACTTTTACTGATAATTATATAAGGCTTTTTGCTAATAAACCTAACCTATCCAAACCTTATTACAAAAGGATTAGAACTTATCTAAAATACATGGACATTTAGTTTCCAGAATTATTCTCTCTAGACCTTGATCATTCTTCGCCCTGGATAGTCAACACCCCTGATGTTAATAAAGATCTAAATTGTTTAAAGAAACACGCAGTAAACCCCCACGTCCTTAAAACTAATGTAAACATCCCACATGAGCAGTATCAGGACTTTCACAAAATATATACAGACGCTTCCAAAAGTAACTTAGGTACAGACGCAGCTTTTGTTACTTTAAATCAGACTTTTAGATTCAAACTTTCTTCTTCGTTCAGTATCTTCTCCGCCGAGATTTTTGCTATTTTTAAGGCCATTCAACTTTCAATACATTTAATATTTTTAAAACACTCATTCTTTCTAATTGCCTCAGTTCAATATTATCTTTGCAACACATCTATCCTACACATCTTATAGAAAAAATGATAAAATCGGAACTAATGGAAGCTCAAAGAAATGCTAAACGGGTCAACTTTTTGTGGATACCATCACACATCGGCATTAAAGGCAACGGAGAAACAGATCTAGGTGCGCGTAAGGCCTGCCAAACCGACGAGTTAAATCCGCACATCGCGAGCGATCTGAAATCGTTTTTTAAAAAGAAAGTGCAGTGTAAGAGGAACCGTAAGTGGAAAAGCTCAGACACACAATTAAAACAACTAAAAAGTAACGTGCATCCATGGACGCCTTCAACAAATAACAGATGTGCTCGTGTAGTACTTGATCGTCTTCGGCTAGGCCACACCAATTACACACATTTACACCTATTCATCAACGGAGAACCACCATTATGTGAAGTATGTGAGGTTCTAGTCAATGTTAACAATTTTTTAATTACGTGTCCAAAATATAAAATTCACTGAACTATGTATAACATAAAGAAATTCTCAAATAATGGAGTATTTAAAATCCATTAATATATTTAATAAAGCGTTTTTACCCTATATTTCTCAAGTGACTGTTAGGATCGGCCGGATTCTAGGAGAATATAACATCAAATCTATCTGCAAACCATCTAAGAAGATCGAAAACTATCTGAAATCTGCCAAGGATAAGAGAGCCCCATTAAGTTCTGCAGATGTTTAACGTATTCCATGCACTTGTGGCAAAGTCTACATTGGAAGAACTAAACGGTCCATTAACACCAGGGTCAAAGAACACAAAGCCAAATACCGTCTTGGACATACATAAAAATCTGCTGTCGCTGAACACACAATTTCTAATAATAATGATCACAGAATTAAATTCGAGGATACCCAAGTTTTATGCACAACATCTGCATATTACCCCAGGCTTTATAGAGAAGCGATTTAAATACATAAACACCAGCAGCATATCTGAGGAAACACTTAAAATTAATAAAATATGGGTACATGTACTTAAAAATACAACGCTGCTTCCTTACAAAAATAAAAAAAATAAATATCCGGAACGTGAACAATTCCTGAACAGCCCTCAAATATGTCCCGCCCACCAAAAATTTTTACAACCTGCGATCGTGACATACAAATGTCACAAACCGTCAGCCTTAAAAAAGCAGACATTATATCTCCAGAAGATGACATGCACTAAAGATGGCGAAACGTCGAGTATTAACTCAGACCTACGACGGCCAAAAAACCCGAAAAACCATTCAAATAAGATTAAGTTAAAATTGTAACGTCGCTAATAACCTTGAGTTGATGCGACTTTTCTTGTAATTAAAAAAAAATTCGCAACCCAAGTCAATGGGTAAAATATTTTAAAATAATAACCGACTATAGCCAATTACCAAGTACCTGATCATTCATTATTTGAACAAACATCGCAAGGTCAGAACTGATAAAATTTTAAAACTCGTAGTGGTGTTATTGACTGTAAGAGAATATCAATAAAAAATGTGTGTAACGTTTCCAAAAAATGTTTACAAGAATAATTAAAATTAGACAACATGCTTGTAAAATGATACAATCGCCTAATAATGTTAAAACAATTCTAAAAATCGAGATTAAAATCAACCGAAATTTTTAGTTAATTTGTTAACAAATAAATAAAACAAATTAAAATAACTTGTCATCTCTTCGGGCAATTAATCTAATTCATGAAATTCTTAAGGTCTTTTAATGAATTCAAATGATAGGTTCTGAAATGGTTCCCACAAGGTTAATGCTGAATAAAGTGTTCGGTTCTGTCAGCTATAGGGTGGTCAATGTTAGTTTTCATTGCATATATGAATACATCGCTGTAAAATAATAATAAACAATATTGTTGCTTGAGACTTCTGTAATTTTTCAAAAAAAAAATATTTTACTGTTTGCCTTGCGAGTGAGATATTACCATATTCTCTTTTAATTTAAAAAAAAGTTTATAAAGTAGATTTAAATTTAGATTTGGATCAACTAACTTGGTTCGATTCCTGTCCTCTTCTCTACGTGGTGACCATCGGGCAACGTGAGCAACTCTTTCGATAGATTGGGTACCCAACCTAGTGGTGTAGATTAAGTTACGGCTAACGAGGAAGGGTTTCGGTTTCCCTAAAGGGGGTTGCTACCCAATCACATAAAAAAGTTGTTGTTGGCTGGTGTAGGTAAGTGAACCTATTAAGTTACAAATTTATAGTTATTTATTTTGCACTTTTAGCTTTTTAAGAAAATGTTGGTCTTAATAAGTTATCTTTAAAGGCGTTAGTTATAATATTAAGTGTGCATAAAAGTTTTAAAATTTGTTTTCTTGGATAATGGACTTTTTTCATTATTGATCCATGGATTTTAAATATTTAAGCATAGTGTGCGACCCTGTACGTGTTACTACAAGGCAAAACACATTAAAAATAATTTCTTTAATTTGATTTATTTTTTAACCTTCCACAGATACTGACTACCTGCTCGATACATACCAAGTCATGGGAACTGATTTTAAATGATCAAGAACAAAAATTCACAAAGTATTCTCCTTAATTCGTACGTACGTATTTGTTATTGTATGATTCAGTAACCATAAAATAAAGTTTAAAAATTAAGTCGGACCAGTACAAAAAAATCATTAGTGTGTGTAAACCAAAACGAAGGTCAAATAAGACGTTAAAGCTTCAAAATTGCATGTAATTAAATTTTAGATTTGTACTAATGCAAATTAAAAATTTATTGTCACTTTTTTTTATTTGAAACTAGCTGGCCTGACTGACGTTGCCCTGTCTTTACTGGTAGGTGGAGCGATGAGTTTAAATTGGTTCAAGTCCCTATAGAAGAAAGTTTGGGCTTAATAGGTTGTTGGCCCAATTTAAGAATAGGTAAGGGGACTTTTTTGGATTAAGCACCTTCGCGGCTTTGGGAAGAACAACTCACCAAAGTTTAATCACAATTAGATGAATGATTTTGGAACACATAGAGAACAAACACACAAAAGGTAAGTGTTCACTTGTGACAAAACGGTCTCGAGAGTAGTTTCGAAACATATGGATAAGGGTCTGAGAGAAGACAAGCACGTGCAAATATCAGAGACTATGCCCGTCACAAATGGACATGCTTAATGCTTAAAATCTATTCTCGTGACTTTCTTTCCAGTCTTTCGTTAATATTGAAAAATTTTTGTCCAGCTGAGATATAAATCATCTTTATGAGGAACAGGAGTTTTTTTGGTGCGTAAAACATAAATCCACCTATTAACTTATGCAACACTTTTTTTCACTTTATGCTTTTTCACAATTTTATACGCAATTATAAGAGGTAGGGTCCGACGTAAAGAAAGATAAAAATTAATAAATTGCGATAAAATCATAAAACTGACAAAGTTGACTCTCAAGTCGACACGAAATGTTTCTGGTCTCGAGACTGCAGTGACTGTCGAGTATCGCGAAAATGTCTCGAGAGCGTAAGTGATCTTAAATGAACAACATTTTGAGACCCATCTCAAGACTTTCTCTCGAGATTTTCTCTCAAGTAGACACACAAGAAACATTAATTTTTAGTTATGTGGAAGATAGAAGATAACAATGTACCTAAGCTTAAGATTAATAAACATTTTTAGTTTAAATTTAATTACTACAGTTGCTTAAGCATGGACTTTCCCATTGGTCCATCTTAGTTGCTTACATGTCCTGCACACTTAACTGATTTAGAAACAATGCACAATACTCTGATTTTCACTGATCTCTTAAAATTTTACTCTCCTTAACCGTTTAAACTTTACTACTTTAACATATTTATTTCTATTTGCAGTTATCTGGTTTTCTTATTTGACTGTCATCTAAAATTTCTGTTGCAGGTCTACATTCTAAACATACCAAGGAGCATTGACGATGTTCCTTAGTAGGTACTGGTTATGGAATACTAAGGAACAATTTTAATTGTTTTTGCCAAACAGCTACAGACTGTATGTACATTACCGGTTTAAGCACCTATCAGCCCATATTTTGTTTTTGATAAAAAGTTTCGAGTTTTTTCTTTCTTAACTTTAAACCGAATTTGGCTGCTTTTTTATTTAACTAGATAAAAAAAAAGTATTGTTGCTTTAACCTAGGTTTTTTATTTTGGGTACAAATCATTATTATTAAACCCATGTTTGGTCGAACATTGTTATATCTTGATTTTAGTACTTGTTGATAATATTAATTAATATTTGGGTCAACTTGATGGTACACGTCTGCTTTGTCAAAGACAATGTATATTCCAACTAAATATATTTAACACACCATACATATCATCAGCAACATTGCCAATGTACATAATATATTGAACAAAAGTCGCTACACTTATAAAACCTAGTAATGCTATATAATAAAAAAAAACTATAAATAAAAATAACCCTGGATATTTGTTTGTATTTTTCTTTTATAATTTCAACAGTAAAGCTTTTACAGAAGTGACTTTTTTTGAATGAACTTCACCTAGACGTGATTTATACAATCCAAAGGCTTTGGAAACAAAAATCATTCAGGATGTCCTTAAGGTAAATTTTTTTATATTGTAATAGTGTATAAAGTGAAGCAGGTAATGATACAAAAAATAAAATATTTAAATACTACATCAAAATAAATACAGGTATTTTTTTAAAAAATAAGTACCCAATTTTCAAAAATCAGGTTTCTGATTTAGTCCCAATGTTTGTTAGTTCCTCTATGAACGTCCAGAAATTAAAACAAACATAAAAATGTTTGAGGCACAAGAAAAACCTTTAATAGTGGTGAAAGGTGCGAAATTTCTACGTTTCAGAATAATATCCTCGAAAAAAACAAATTGACGTTGTGTGAAAGAAACTGCAAAGCTAAGGTAAATACAACTGGAGTAAATAGAACAATTATTATTGTTCCATTTAAGAGTATATAGATTAAGGTGGATATGTTTTAGGTTAAGTTTGATATCATTGAAGTTAATCGAACAATAATTATTTTGTTTGGGGATATATGGGTTGGGTTCGATAAAATTTAGGTTGGGTTTAATACTTCAGTGGTGTGAATTAATTCAATAATAAATAAACAATTATATACATGTATATTACATTATATTTTTCATCTTAATTCGTTGCCAACTATTGTTCGCTTTAATTGGGTAATGAAATTTTTTTTTGTAAAATACAGATCATAAAAATGGCAAATATTTTCAATAAAATCAAATAGTTTAATGGTAAATGTTGTAGTACTACTTAAATATACTACTATACTATACTATACTATACTATACTATACTATACTATACTATACTATACTATACTATACTATACTATACTATACTATACTATACTATACTATACTATACTATACTATACTATACTATACTATACTATACTATACTATACTACAATATTTTAAGCCAAAGTAAAAGTTATTAAATAAATTCCCGGACTATAAATATAATATTAATATACGAATAAATATAATAGCAGCCTGAACAAAAATATCCGAAGGGAATAGACTTAAAGTTTGAATTTTACCAATTCCAATTTTCCGCAGACAGCATATTATTCGAAAATGTTCAAAAATCAGTAATACCCAATGCTCAAATATGGAAAAATAATATGCACCTTTACGATAAGTTGCATACAGCTGCCATGCATTTAGGAAATTATTCAAATTAGTATAAGTTCAAGTTGGTAGTAAATCATGCTCAATTACTATTAGTCATGAATATTTAATTTGCTTGCGTTTGAATCCACCTACAATTTCAAGCAAAATTTATACATGTTCAGAGTAGTTTTAAAAGCAATAAATAGGCCGGTTCTAGCGGATGTATAAAGCCACCTTTTGCAAACAATCTGAAAATTTTTTTTTAATTATTTTTTTTAATATTAATAATAATATCTATAAACTAGCTCCCAAGTTAGATTTCTGTAAAATAAAAACTTGAGTGGCTTTCATTTTTTAAAAGAAATAAAGTAGATATTAAATATGCTTTTAGGTACCCACATTTTATTTATAATATTTGCTATAAAAATGAGATCTTTTTATAGAAAAGTTCACTTCTGTTTGTTTAATTCTTTTAAAAAAAATTTAATTATTTTTCCAAAGTTGTCTGCTACCTTCGTACATTTATATCTACAGGGTGCTTTTTATGATCCAGGTCAATGTTTTTTTTTAATAACCGTTAAATTAAATTACATTGTGTAATTTATATAATAATGATTAATTACATAGTCTTTAACATTTAGTATGGAATATTATGTCGGTTACATTTTTTTAAAAAATTCGCAGACTTCTGGTGTTATTTTAGCAATTTCAATTCGAATGTTGTCATTAAGCATCAATGTTGTGGTTAGTTTGTTGGTGTACGAGGGTAGTTCAAGAATTGTTGTCCCTAATATAGGTGGCGTTAAATGACAAATGCAAATAAAGTGTCAGGCAAAAGCTTATTGTATGACATTAGTGTGTCCCAATTAGCATCAGCGCATCAGTTCGTGTATGTTAAATATTAATTTTTTTCCATTGAGGTGTGCGTGATTTCATAAAAATGAACCAAATTGAGATAAGAGGTGCCATAAAGTACCTCTGTTTAAAGGGGTTATCACCGCAAGAAATTTTTAAAGATATAATGGAAGTATTGGGTGACTCTGCCTCTTTGTACAAAGTAATCAAGAATCGGTCACGATATTTTAAACTGGGAAGAGAGTCCTGTAAACATGCACCAGGTGCAGGAGAGCCCCCAAAACTGTGATGACCAAAGAAAATGTGAATTTAGTCCATGGCCTGGTATTAAACGACAGAAGAATTACAGTCAAGACATGTACGCAATCATGTACGCGATTGTTACAAAGATTAGTTTCACGGTTAACATTATGGAAAGCGTGGGTAGTTATCCTCTGATATGAACGAAAAAGAGTTTCTTTCATACTACATCTCTTAATACCTCTATACTTAAGTTATGAAACACTTATAAAGTTTATAACACTAAAAAAAATTGTATCACACAAAATATAAAAAATTGATAAATAATATTACTATTTACAATTAAGTATTAATATGAACAAAATTTTTTACATATTTTCTATCGATTTCAAAAATAAAAACGTGTTTTGTTGGATACTTTACGTAGTTTAGTCAGTATATGAGTTAAATTAGTTAGTTATTATATTTGATGGCTAACTTTTTACTGTTGGATTTACTGTAACGGTGTGCGCGCGCAGCTTCCAATTTTACTCTTAACTAAACGCGCAAAAGAAGTATAACTTTAAAAATTGTGAGTGTATACAAATTAATATCTATTATTTAAACACTGTTCATTATTTTAGATAAAAAAATATTACGTTAGTTTGCTCATTAACTTTGGTAATATGTATACTAACACACCACTAAATATTTTTAACTACATAATTACTCGTAAAATTATTGACAAAAAAATTGAAAATTTACCCAATAAAGGTCCTGGGCCAGATAATTTACCTACTGATTTTATTAAAAATTCTAAGGAATCGCTAATAGAGCCATTATTTTTGCTATTTAATAAATCTCTCAGTTCAGGTCAATTTCCTGATACATGGAAAACAGCCTTTATTACACCAATTCATAAATCTGGAAGCAAGAATAGAGTTGAAAATTATAGACCTATTTCTAAATTAAACATCTTTAGTAAGGTGTTTGAAAGTATCATTTTTGATTTTCTTTATCATGACGTAAAAAACCTACTTAACATTGAACAGCATAGCTTCATGAAAAAACGTTCGGTAGATACAAATTTATTCCTATACGTTATATACTTAAAAGTCTAAATGATAGGCATAACGTTGATTCTGTGTATACTGATTTCAGTAAGGCCTTCGACAAAATAGATCATTCCGTCCTTGTCTCAAAACTTTCCGAAGTCGGTATACATGGTAATTTATTAAGATGGTTCGACTCATATGTCAGAAATAGGTCACAACAAGTAATTTTAGGTGCTCTTAAATCTAAGGCTGTGGTAACTACTTCAGGAGTACCTCAGGGGTCCCATTTAGGTCCTTTACTTTTTAATTTATATATAAATGACATCTCTAGTTGCTTTCAATTTGCTAAGTTTGTTATGTATGCCGATGATTTGAAAATATATCACTCAATTTCATGTGCTTACGACAGAGTTCGATTGCAAGAAGACTTAGACAATTTATCCGACTACTGTGTGAGAAATAATTTGTTTTTAAATGTCTCAAAGTGTAATTATATACAATTTTCTCGTTGTAATCCAGACTTGAACTACAACACATATGAAATTTCTAATAGGGTATTACACGCTGTAGATACGATTAGGGATCTTGGTATTCTTTTAGACTCTAAATTACTTTTCGATCGGCATATTTGTAATATAACTAGAAAAGCTAATCAGCAATTGGGCTTCATATACAAAACTTTAAAATTAAAAATATTTTTAAATAAACACGGATCTTAAGTTATATTTTTATTTTATAAAACCAAATACGGAAAAAAATTTAATAATGTAAGGAATGCTAATTTTACGCACTTATAATGTAACAGGAATGTAAAAAAATTACCGGTGGTTAGTCCTTTGGAAGTGCCCGAAAATTACAAAATCTCAAGTTTCTATCTTTATTTAAAATTGAGGAAAAAAATTAAAAATTAAATTTTACCACCCATCTCGGCTGAGGACATTTTGTTATAGAAAAGACCCATCATAATTTCATCCAAGCAATCAACTCCTGAATATGTTTGCATAAATGTAGAAACACCCTGTAAAATACAATAAATTAAACAAAATAAAATATTTAATGTTTTTATTCATACCGCTAATGTCAAACACTGTCAGCTGACTTAATAGAACAAAATTATATCTATAGGCAATGACTATAAAGGCATACCCATTGTGTAAAAAAAAACTCAATAACATTTATACTTACGACCGAATTTCGACGATTGGATGATTATTAGTATGATTAAAATGGTTGATCACATGCTTTGTTATCCACGTGTTAAGCAAAGGTCTCCCTCGCCCGACTGTTCTATCATAACCCTTCATGATTTACATTGTTTTAATATTATGATGTAGTTTAAAATTAAATTTTATTAATATAAATTATCGATGTAACAAATGCAATTAATTAACAGATTTTACTACTTGCAAAATTCACTTGGAGTTAAGCCAAGCAGTAATCACAAAATACGAATGACAATTCAGTAGCGGATTCAGGATTTTGGTTTGGGAAGGGCTTGACCCGCTGAGGGTAGGTTGAACCAAAGTGAACACTTAAAAAGCACACAAAATTTTATTTGCTTAACGCATAACGAGTCTGCTCGGATAACTTTTCGCGAATTCTTTAATGACTTGGTTAGGTGTAGACTGCCAGATATATCTCGGTGAATATACAGGGCAGCCAAACCGTTTAACCTGTTTTTCGTCATTGCCGTATGAAGGTACAATTTAATTAGTTGAAGCAAAGAGAAGCTGCGCTTCACACTTCAAGTGTATACTGGTAATGTAGCGAGAATTTGTAAGAGAATTTTTATATTTGGGAATAACTCATTTGTCTCCTGATGCGCCTCGGCTGCTGTTTTGGGGGAGATGTTTCATGTCAATTTATTTCTCCCGTTACTTAGTAGAATGATTAATAGTCGAGAATTAAAAAGTGATATTTTCTCAAACACCGACTTGTTAACTGTCCCAAACAAAGTTAACGAAAGTAAGAAAATACATTTTATCTGAAACAAAATATGATATTTTCGATTTCTTAGAACCATAACAGGGAAAAATATTTTACATCGTGTGTGTGTATTAAAGGCTTATTTTACCTATAATATTCCTTAGCATCAGGTGCTTCTATATATAAGCGATTAATTGAAATTTTATTCCCAGTAAGTTTTCCTGTACCTTTTCAGTGTTTTTATTACACTTTTTACCATCTTATAACAAAGGTTAAGATCTAATGCAATAGCCTGAAGTTGCAGTAAAGTTGAAAGTGAAACGGTAATTTCAAAAACAGTGGCGGTAAAAGGTAAAACAAAGTCGAATCGTTGAATATAAGCCTTGCATAGAAGACTTGCACTTTTCAATGACGAAGAAGTTCTGTCCATTACTTAAAAGAACTGCACGATAGAGTTAAAGTGCTTCTTGAATTGAAGTAGCGCATCATGCCTTCCAAGCCATCGTGTATCACTAAAATTTTGTTACCTAACTCCTTTCGCCTATAGGTGTTTATTAAAAATAGCTGGCTTAATAGGTTCCAAACTTTTTGCTGACTCACGCACAAAACTGGTAACATAATCTACTAGTCTCATTGTATTGAGAACACTAGGCAAGCTACATGCCATACAATAGCTAGGTTTAGTCTATGCACTGTACAATGCATGTAAGGCGCTAGGGATTAAAGTTGCTTTAATTGAGATTGTACGCCACTAAACTTTCCAAACATATTGATAGCCCTGTCATAACCTTAACCGCTTAAGTTCTCAATTTTCAGACCTACTCGATTTAACCTTTGAATGATTTGATGCATTAGGGAGGAGGGGGGGCTTGAGCCCCCTAGCTTCCTCCTGAATCCGCTACTGAATGACATAATTTATAAGTTTACATTTTCTGATTTATTTGGGAGTTATTAAAAACCAATAAATTACTTTGCATCTAAAATGCAGCATCGCGTATTTGGACGGCGTAGATTGTATGTGTCTAGTTTTATTTTAATTTTATATTCGAGGAATGTTTACTTATACAAAATGTCAATTTTAAAAGTAGCTGTTTTTAAGATATAAAGTAAAACTAAAATTAAAATCTTTAGAGTTTTTTTTTCTCCGTTTTGAAAATGCTTTTAAACAATTTTTCATATTTTTTATGATATAGGTGATACTGACCATTGTTAGTTTTTTAAAAAAACACTTTGTTTAAATTATGATTAAAAATGTGGACAAAATTCATTAATCGAATAACACGTTTATGATATTAATATAAAGTGCAATGCCCCGCAATGCCAAGCAATCTCAACATTGTCCCTTATATTCCTATCCTTTTTTATTGCATGTGTTGAAAAAAAATAAAAAATGTTTAAAAGAAGAAAACACATTCCTGTCTCCTAAATGGTTCGCATTTATTTTATTATTCCAATAAATTATTTAAAGGCACAAAACCAAATAGTTATTGTTCAGTTTATTTAAAAACCACACATAACAAGCAGTCGAAATTGTGAACATTAACAAACAAAAACATAAAATAACAAAAAATAAACGCGTAACCTAATAACCATTTATTCCTGGAGGTATTTGTTTAGGCCGTATCACAGTTCAGAGATCACTGTTTGGTACGAGTCTAGATATAAGTGATGGTACTTAAATCTCCACCAAAACATGTCCATTTTTAAGTTTGTACTTATAGTCCGTTCATAATTTGTCGATAGCACAAAATGTGCGTCCAAGTCATAAAACGGCCGTAATAGTCGTAAAATCATAGGCGGAGGTTCCTGAGGTGTTTATTCATGTCCGTACACAATTTGTTGATAGCTCACTGCAAGTTTGACCCTCATTAGGTTTAGTACGTTTTTGATCGCATTTAATTTACGGCTCGTTGGTGTTTCGGCGTCTACGGCAGTAATTAACGTCTCTAATATTTATTTTGCGAATTTTGTGCAGTGCGTGAGTAACTTTTTTTCATATTCCTACAAACATATACGTACCTTTCGTTCCTGCTTGTTTTGTTTGATTGCTTGCGATGGCTTCGTCATCATCATCAACATCATCAAGTTTTACACCGGTACTGTTGCGTACAGTCAGTAAGTCTGTCTATTCACCAAGAGAGAAGACTATTGTTTTGAACATTCACGATGCTCTGCTTTCTCAGAATCCCACAAACACTGTTCAGAACATAATCAAGAGTTGTGCCCACATGACGGGCGTAGGGGAGTCAACAATATATAGGTTCCTATCAGAAAGAAAAAAACAAGGTATAGCTAACCCAAATACAAACGAATACTTAAAGAGGGGGAGAAAACCTATTGAAATTGATGAATTTGCCAAAAATGGTATTCGAAGGAAAATTCACGAATTTTTTTACAAAAAAGAAATACCCAACTTAAACAAAATTTTACAAGAAGTTAGAGACGACCCGGATTTGCCTCATGTCGGACGAACCAAATTGTGGCAAGTTTTAAAAGAATTAAATTTCCGGTGGGAGAAATCAGACCGAAAATCACTTTTGATTGACCGGGAAGAGATAATATGTTGGAGAAGAAAGTATCTAAGATCTATACGAAAATTTCGGGCTGAAGGAAAGCCAATTTACTATCAGGACGAAACGTGGGTAAACGCAGGTCATACTCTCACAAAAATTTGGTCAGATAAAAATATATCAAGCTCCAGGCAAGCCTTTATGGAAGGTTGGTCTACTGGTATTTCCCCACCCTCTGGTAAAGGCAGTAGATTAATAGTTTCTCACATTGGCAGTGAAAAAGTATTTGCTAAGCATGGTTTGTTGGAATTTCAATCCAAAAGCACAAAAGACTATCACGAGGAGATGACAGCTGATGTTTTCGAAGAGTATTTTGAGCAGATGATTGAACATATACCACCAAACTCAATTATAGTATTAGATAATGCACCTTATCATTCACGACTAGTAGAAAGACTTCCAACGACTGCGTGGAAGAAACAGGATATCATTGAATGGCTGCGGAATAAGTCCCTGCCTTACAAAGATGGAATGGTTAAAGCAGAACTTTTAAAAATTGCCCGGCAACACAAATCTAAGTTCAAGAAATACGTAGTTGACAAAATGGCGGAAAGACGAAACATCACAGTCCTTAGACTTCCACCCTACCACTGCGAATTAAATCCAATTGAACTCATTTGGGCACAAATGAAAAGCTATGTGGCTAGAAAAAATACGTCATATAAAATACAAGCTGTACGTGAATTGTTATATGAGTCTTTACAACATATTACAGAACAAAATTGGCGAGATGCAGTAAGACATGTAATAGAAGAAGAACAAAAAATGTGGGATCTTGACAATATAATTGATGCGACTGTAGAGACACAACCGCTAATTATTAACCTGCAAGACGACTCGGATTCCGAAGATGATCCTGTTTATTTTGAATTTGAATAGTTTTGTAAGTAATCGTAGTTTATATCATTTAAAAATAGGTATTAATTAAATAAATGTATCTTTTACAAATTGCAAGTAACTTTTTATTTTTAAATAAAATAAAGAAATTTTATTAAAATAAAAATACAATTTACAGTACCTACAGTTTAAGAATATTAATATATTTATTTATTTAAAGTAACGTAATGTTTTAATCATATACTCTACGACACTGGTCAGTCATTTCCACTCAAAATACCTACATAATCGGATTAAAAGTTCTATAGCTGTATTGTATTTATTCAGATACAAGGTGGGTTAGTCGAAAACATCTTAAACTGCCAGTTTTAGGTTGGTTTTTGTTATTATATCATACTACCTGTCCTCTCTGTATTTCAGTTCTCTAATGAGGGTCAAACTTGCAGTGAGCTATCAACAAATTGTGTACGGACTGTAGTTATAAAAAAACGCAAACAAAATTTTTTCCTTAAACTAAAACAAAATCTTTTTAAAACTAAAACAAAAACAGCTTGAAACTATTAAAGCTTGTCGAATTAAGTAAATATTTTTTAGATTCCGAATAAAGCTTGGTGTTTTTAACTTAATCCGCCCTTTTTAATAGAAAGGACGAATTTTCGCCAAGTACAAGTGGTCCGTAGAAAACACATTCTTTAAGTATGAAATTTTTAATTTCTGATTTTTGTGGCCAGAAATAATTAAAGCTATTTAAAACGTTCCCCAAAAACATAATTCTAAATCTGTCTTGGTTCTTTTTTAATACTTGACCCAGATACCAGTGGTTCTCAAATGCCATAGCATAAAATTTATCTATGTCAAAATCGGAAACGTCAAGTTTTTCTGTCATTGTATCTTTTTCTGGATCTTCTTCCAAAGAGAAGAATGATTTCAGTTTTTGAATTGTCAGCAGGTACTTTTAACTTTTTAAACAGATGTAGAATTAAAACGCTGTAAGCGATTGTTATCGATCCGCCAGCACAATGATGATTTTTTTATTATTCTCGTTTTATTAATTTGCAAAGATACTTTCACACTTGAACTTTTTTCGTCTAGATCCAAATTTTTACATGAATAGTTGGTTAAATCCAATTCTGAAAACGTTCTTTTTATGTCCAAATCCTTATCGTTATCAATAAAGTTTTTGAGCATGTCATTTTCTGCAGATTCAACTAGCACATTTTCTAGATCCTAGACAGTTATCATATCAGATGGTCTGTCTATGTTTATATTCATTGTGTGAACGAAATTTTAATCAACTGGCATTTCCAAAGAATTGGTATTTCTCCTGTAGCAGTTGCTTCCTTTTTTCTCTGGGAAATACATATGTATCTTTGAGGTCGTGTTTCAGGTTGTTTAGGTACTGGATTCTTTTAAACTTGTGGGTTAATTGTTTAAGAGTAAAATTGATTGCAGTAGTCTCGATTGGTGCCATAGACCTTTTGTGCCGAAAAGTCGTTTCGCAGGCTTGGGTGTTCATTAACCAGAGTCGAAACATTTGCTGATCTAACGAGTTATCAGTCTTTAATAAATGTATCAATTTTAACAGCATTTTGTCAATAAGCTCAAAACAGTTGTAAGCATTTAGTATAATATAATGTTTTTGCAATTTTAAGTCCTGATTAAATTTAACTAAATGCCTCCAAATTCTCAGAAAAAAATATAAAAAAAAGCTTTATATACAATTTCTCCGAGATCAAAACTTTTTTTTACGAACGCAAAGTTCAATTAATTCATGATTTTTAAAAATGTTTTCGTTCCATTGCTGTTTTGTACGTTTGAAAGCAAGTCAGTTACTCTTTGATCGCAAATTCTTCTTGCGTTTTCACCATTCATGCGACCTTTGTTGCTTATATTTGGAGGTGTCAAAAGATGTTTTTTTTTGTAAAATTCTTAATCCACTTACTCAGATCTTCAACTCTAGCAGTATACTTTCCAAGAATCAAATTGGTTTATGGTTCAAAAACTTTTTTTTAAGCTTGACTATATATATGCTGTAAGAAGAAAGTATCAGTGTAGAAATAATACTTATGAGTCCAAGACATCGAATCTTTTTTGAAGCCTGTCTCCACTTTGTATCTTTTCGTAAGACGTTGCCTGAAAGGCATCAGGTATGGGAAGATCGTTTTCCAGTAAAGAGGAAAAACCAAAATTACTGTTTGTTCTACTATCATATTCAATTGTGCTGATTAGTCTCGTATAGTCTTCGGAAATTCATATTACCCTTCTTAAGTTACGGTTTTTTAAAAAAGTATTAAGTTGTATCATATTTATTTTACTTGGTTCATACCCAATCTGATGTTGAAATGTAAATTTCTGCAATGTTCCTATGCATGGAAGAACATTATGTAAATTAGCATGCAAGGTCTGGTATAGTTGTCTACCACCAATATAATAAATGTATATTCCAAATTGCTTCAAGTTACTTTCGAAGTTGTTTTTTGTTCTTACAATTACTGATTCTCATCGCATGCTCTATGTTTTTCAAAAATTTGCTGAAATTAATTTTCTTTGTTTTTGTTTCCGAAATATTAGGACTGGCATAAGGGTCATTTTGGAAAAATCTGGGCAAATAAAAATTGTTTGGATTTTCTGATAGTTTCGTATATTTTAATAATTATTGGGAAGAATTTTGTGATTTCAGTTTGTTCTAAAAAAACGGAAGCCTCACGTCTTCGTCTTTCTTCTTCGGGCCTAGAATATTTGATTGATATCCTATCCATTTTGTTGAGCTTTGGTTTGAGGTGCATAAGTCGTTTTGATTGATTTTTTCTAAAATAATTTTATGAATTGAACTACTCCGAGCTAGACTGCGACACCTTTCAAAACGAGTGAGTAAATGATCTATAACTTGAACCCTCTCTAAAATATTTTTGATAAAATTGCTTGCAAAATATATTTTTTTAGTTTAATTTTTTTTTTTGGCAATCTGTTGTCTATTCTGGTGATTTAGCCGTGCATGAATTTTCAGCTAACTCTTTATGAAATTCTATAAAACCACGTTGTATTTAAATAAAATTTACTGGTACAATGCAGATTATTCTAACATGTATTAATTTCAGAGAAAATTAAATGTTATGCATTGTAACTAGTAATTATATCAGCCTTAGTTTCATTAATTAAGAGCAAATACTTTAACTGGCAACATTGTTAGACTGGACAAATAATGTCGCTGCTTGGTGCTTATCGTCTATTGTTTTGGGTTTTATTTGCCAGTTTGCAAGTAATTATTAATTATTTTGTAGTTTTATAGTGTAATTTTGGTTTTAAGTAAATATGTTTAAACTATTTGTTAACAGTTTTTATGTTTATTTTTTAGTTCTGTAGTGTGGTTTTGTTTTTTTTTAGTTTAATACTTAAATCAAATACTAAAATTAAAATATGTTATATAATGATAAGGGGCTTTTATTTTATTATTTTTAGTTTATTATATTGCATGTAACTAGGTACATAAAATAGGAACACATTTTTCCAAAACTTTCATTTATTTTTTCATGAGAAGGTAATTAATTCAGATTTAAAACAGATTTTTATTTTAATACATAACAAAAAGTATTTTTCTGCCCGTCTACTTACTGTACTATATTCAAAATTTTATTACTAAACTCCATTATTCATGGTAGGGCCTATTTAGTATCACTAATCTCTTCTTCCTAGTCTAACGTCGCCATACCCACATTTTAAAGGCGTTAACCCGACGCCTGTCGGCTGCCTTCATAACCCATGTTACGGAAGCGTATCAGAAAATGGAGAACACTAGGGCATGGACCAGTGATTTTTTGGTATTGATGAAGATATAGATATATATATATATATATATATATATATATATATATATATATATATATATATATATATGTATATATATCGATCTTTCCAAATTTTATGTAATTGGCTCATTTCTGTTCGGCCAAGTTGAATACGACGGCGGATCTTCATTTCGCAGCTGCCGGAGGAGTGAATAAGGGCACCCAGATAAACAAACTGATTTACCACTTCACAGTTGGCAATGTGATATGGTCTGCTTGCTGTCTTATCCGATCTATCAACTATCAATACTTTAGATTTGGCATAGTTGATTTTTAGACCATACTCTTGATGTTCTCTCGAGTCGTTGTATCAATTCTGTAAGTTCTTCTGCTGAGTTAGCGATCAGAAGAGTGTCATCAGCATATCTAAGATTTGAAATGTTTTTCCCATTTATGGTATCACTAATAACTATGCAGTAAATTTCGAGAATGAGCTCATCTCAGGTGAAATGTCACTACACCCAACGATTCTGACTTGTACTTCAAATTCGATAGTGAATTCAAGCAACTTTCCTGCACATAAAATAACTTGAATTTTTTTTCATCAAAGTTTCATGAAAGTTTAAGTTAAATCACTAGAAATACAGTTATTAAAAAACATTTACCAGTTTCGTCTTTAAATTAAGCAAATTCTGGCAAAATGCCGCAAATGTGGACATTTTTAATGTATTTTTTTTTAAAACTCTGGAAATCATGTAATTTTATTAAGATTTAAAAATATACAAAATCAGATTAGCTTTAATAGAACCATATTTACATAAATCGTCTAAGAACATATTAAAACCAAAACAAAACAATAACATTTATTTCTGCATAAATTTGAGGTTGGGTTGTTTTGCATTTTTGACAGAAATGAAAACAATCATATGTCGCAAGGCGATCAGGGGTAAACATATTTGCAAGGTTGCTTAGGTATACTTTCGCATCAAATAGATTATAATGTCTAATGATTCGTGACTCTGTTTGTATATTTGCTTTAGTAAACGGTATCCAAAATTTTTCGAGATCCTGTGTTTTGACATCGGAAACCCCTATGGGCACGCCACTGCGTAAATATGATTTTTTTGATATGATGTACCTGTAACACATTGCTTAAAACTCTTAGATACAAATTCCAACGACAATAACTCTTTTACTTTAACGCTAAATGTTAAAATTTTGTTTGTACAATTTAATAATGGATTTTATAAATAAAGTTTTATCTATTGAGACTAAAATGTGGAAGTAGCTTGGTTAAATCAGCACGTCCGCGCTGGTGGATACGTGTAATCGCAAAAAGACCGTACCCTACATGCACTTAATAATTACCAAAGCAATTACGGCAATTGATCAAGATATGTGTGCGTTTAACCTTGTTTGAAAATTTATAAAATGTTGTATTTAATGTGCCGACAAGTTTCAGTCCTTGTAATTGACATTGGTCGATGTAACCTCAACATTCTGATATGCATTCACGTAATTTATTTTCATCTTGTCTTGTTTCCAGTAGAATGAGGATTGATGCAAAAAGAAATCTACGAATAGCTTAAAACAACGCTATGAAGTATACTTAGCGTCAACATTTTAACAACTCTTTTGTAAACCTTGAAATGTTAAGTATTTTCGCTGTGATTTATTTATAGAATGTAGGTTTAATTAAAGGTTAAAAAATAAAGCAAAATTTTAAAAAATAATTAGTAAAGTTAAAATGGTTTTTGTCGACCTAGTCTTAGTTGTCATAATCATTATCGTGAATACTTCGTAAGAATGTTTAATGCGGGGGCCAAAGGGGCAAGGGGAGGCCTACACTAAAGTATATGGAAAGTGTTAAAGCTGCCAACTTAAGATAACAAAATAAATGCAAATTCTATCAAGGCTCTGTAAAAGAAAATTAACAAGATATCTGTGTCAACAACGCATTGTTGACATATTAGTCTGCTTTCTGATTACTATATTTAATTTATTACACAACTTTTCTTTTAAGTTTATATTCAATTTTTGAAATTACAGGAAAACCATATTGTTATGATTTACTTGCAAAGAACAAGCAACAATATTATTACGTTCGCGTGGTTAGGAAAAGATCACAACCTTTACGTTAGTGCTACGCTATACAGGGATAACAATAAACAAACTAGCGTTGCAGCGTTGCCTCGTTTTTCATTCTGCTCGTCGGGTTGAGTTAAACGAAATTATATTTTTTATTAAAATTGATTATTTCCCCTTATCATGTGCGATAAAGTTAATATAAAAAAATGCAAATTTTAGCTTTCATGAGATGTTTTATTTTTTTAATCCTCAATGTTAGAAGTACTTGAAAATTGAAATAGAAAAACTGTATTTTACGCATCTCCATAAGAACCCCTGTTAATTTTAGCTATATTTAAAGAATATTTTTTCAAAAAAACGTTGTGATAAAGAATTTTGAAAACACCATGGTCATTATTTGAATCAGCGTTTCTCAAACTGTGGGGTGCGCCCCCAAAGGGGGCGCGTTTACATGATTGGGGGGGCGCAGTACAGATTAAAAATAAAATGGTAATGATAAAATGCTACAGATAGATTTTTAAAAAATCTTTATTGAAATTTTACTTACTTAATGATGACAAAGAAACATTCTAAGGACTAATGGCTAACATGAGCTTGTTTTAAGGCGCACAACTTCTCTAAATTTGGTTCTATGTTAGAGATGGCCACTCTGAGTTCATTTTCTACTTGAAGTTTATTTCTGTATTTAGATTTCACGACAGCAAGTGCAGAAAATCCAGTTTCACAAAGGTAGGACGTTGGAAAAGGCAACAGAATTCTAAGCGCTTTGGATTTTATAACGGAGTAGTCGTTCGGAAGTTCAGTCCAGAAGTTTGTTAAAGATTTGTTAACAAAGTTTGATTTTTGTAAGGGATTTGTTGAAATATCTATCAGTTGTTTTTCTTCTTGCAGTGATAGTCCGACAGGTCTATTTTCGAATGGATTTAAAACCCAGCTCCAGTCTGACAACTTGATATCTTTCTCTGCAAAGAAGTATCGCTTGAAATTCTCAGTTAAGTTTTCTAAATGGCTTCCTATGGTTTTTAGCATCACAGCTTTATGAATATCTTCCAATGGGCAATCTTGCACAAAATCGCAAAATGTGGGAAACATTTCCAAACTGTTTTCTTTCAATTTGTTATGCTATAACTGCAATTTCTTACAAAAAGCATCAATCTTTTGACTTAAATCAAATATATTTACGTCTTTTCCTTGCAGCTGAAGATTAAGTATATTAAATTTTTCAAAAATATCCACTAAATAAAAAAGCTTCAGTAAAAATAATTTGTCGAAAAAATCTGTTGAATGCTTGTGACCTTCCTCGCTTAAAAATATCGCTATTTCCCTTCTTAATTCAAAGACACGCTTAACCGTCTTACCGCGTGACAACCATCTGGATGAGGAATAAAACAACAAAGATTGATGCTCAGCTCCCATATCTTCACACAGAACAGAGAACATCCTTGTTATTAGTGGTCTGGTTTTTATAAAGTTAACAACTTCAATAACTACTGTCAAAATCATGTTTAGTCCAGTGCTTAGCTTAGATTTTGATGCTAACGCTTCCCGATGTATCATGCAGTGCGTCCAGATAATTTCTGAGGATTCCTTTTTTACTAGCGCTTGTAAACTGTTGTATTTACCAGACATGGCTTGAGCTCCATCGGTGCAAATCGCAACACAATTTTTCCATTGCAAATTCATTTTAGTAATAGAATCATTTGTAATCTTGAACAACTCGGTGGCTGTAGTTCTTCCTTCAATCTGTTTACAAAACAATAAATCTTCACATATTTTAGAACATTGACAGAATCTAATGTAGCAAATCAAATGGGAATCATTACTAGAGACAGTTGCTTCGTCAAGTTGTATAGCAAACAAGTTTCCAGTAAGCTCAGATTCAAGCTGCTGCTGCATATCAACTGATATATCGTTAATTTGTGGACAGATTGTATCATTTGACAGAGGAATATTGTTAAGTTGTGAAGTAAAATTTTCACCAAACATTATTTCTACAATGTCTTTGCAAGCGGGTAAAATAAGTTGCTCTGCAATAGTGTGCGGTTTTTTGCATTTAGCTACTTTGTATGCCACTTTATATGATGCCAAGAGAGCCTTCTCATTTACTGCCAGTACTCTATGGAAGCTGGATTTTTGTTTTTTAAACAATCTGAGTTTCTCCACAAAAAAATCTCGCGGTTTATTGACATATTCTCTGTGCAGCGTTTCTAGATGCCTCTGTAATTTATTTGGTTTCATGCTATCTGCAGCCAATACTTTTAAACAGATAACGCATTGTGGTTTTTCTTCGCCACCTACTTCAAGGCTAGTAAAGCCCAAATTTAGGTATGATGGGTCATATTTTCTTGTTTAAGATTTCGGACGATTTCCACCTGAACCTGTCGATGTACAAGCCCCGTCATCCTCAAGTTTTCGTTTTAAAAATTTATCCATACTACATCTACTTATACACTCACACTTCACAATAACGCTTGCTTAGTGTTAAAACACCTTCACTGAGAGATTGAGAATACCGTATGTGCGCTTCTGTATTTATAGTCACGTTCAGACAGTTCGAGAAAGATCAGGAAGCTTGAATACGTGGCACGAACACCGCGAACTTTCCGACAGCATCTTTGGCGCTCTCGACGAGACAATGTTGCCTATTTTAGTCCAAATTCCTAGGTCTACGGATTGGGGGGCGCAACATTTTTTAAATTAAAACAGGGGGGCGTGAATAACAAAAGTTTGAGAACCGCTGATTTAGATCATAGAAAAACAGTTTTTTAAACATTTTATACCAAACTCAATGTTTCATGTAATCATCAGACATTTTCGTCGTTTGTACCATTCGATTACCTTTTCGTAGAGCTACTGGGTGGCGTAAAAGTGTTGAAAAAATCCAAAACAAATGGACTAAACCTATTTGGGAATTGTCTAAGTCAGCAAATTTTTATACTTTAAGAATAGTATCCTTTCTTTTAAGTATTTTAAAAGGAATATCTTGGCCTAAACTTAAGTAGGTATACAAACTTTTTGACCCACCACTCTGGGTTTAGGTAATGCCCTATTTACTTAAATTTAAACATTTATTAGGTAAGTGGTTAGGTTGGATTCCTTGTTTATTTTGTAAATCCGCTTATCGGTAGGCAAACAAAAATAAAGATTAAATGGAATAGTATAAACACAGTGCGATAACTTAAAAATATAGCAAAATTTCATACAAAGCAAAATCAATAAATATCGAACCAAAAAGATATCGCAATTGGGGAATCCAAACCACGTGACTTTTTAGCGGTCAATAAGGCGCCTGGTTGGTAAACAAAGATTATGCATTCACAGTGTTATTTTGTTACAGCTTAATTCAGCTAGTTTATGGGTTTTGTGGATCAATTTGACTATATTTTGAAACAATCCTTAGTTATTTCACTTGTTTAAAGGAGTCTTTCGTGCTCAACATGCAAATTCATATTTCAAGAAGTTATTGCGGGAAAATCCAGGTGTTGGTCAGAGGTCAATATAAAGATTTTTTAAGCATTTTGCACATCTAATCAGTAAACTTTTATGCCAGAAACTTATAGAATTATTATTTTTAGGTATCTAATGAAGCTGAATGTGATTAAGGATTTGCACTCTTTTACATTAGTAATTGCTGCTAATTTAAACTACAGTATTGATGGCATTACACACATTGTATTAACTCTTAATTTCTACACACATAAGCAAATTAAAGCCTACAAAACCTCTAATGCACACAGGTACTTTTTAGCAGTTTTTGTCTCGAAAGTAGGGACAAAGACTATAAATGATTTTCATGTCATGCTTTGATAGGTACTTTTTTGTTTATAAACTTCTTTATCATTATGATGATTATAACTTTAATTATAACTATTTCACATCATATCTACCTTACATTCATTGGGCTTTTATTTTTTAGGTGAAACATTCACAAAGAGCCAATGCTAAGCCACTGGAGCCTTGGACTATTATTACTAAAGATGGTTCGGTTTTAAGCAGCCACTGTACTTCTTCTTCTTCTTGCAGTGTCTTGCTTTCTTAAGCGTTGACGACTCCCATATTGACTACTTCTTAGTATATATCTTTATCTTGAGCTGCGTGGAGAAGTTCATCAGCAGTTAAAACTGACCATTGTCGGAGATTTCGAAGCCAGGATAGCTTTTTGCGGCCTATCCATTTTTTTCCCTCGATCTTGCCATTAAGAATAAGCCGAAGCAGACTATAACGTGGTCCACGCATCACATGTCCCAAGTATTCCAGTTTGCGGCGCTTCATGGTAGTTAAGAGCTCTCTATCGTGCCCTATTCTGATAAGTACATTCTCGTTGGTAGTTTGGCTTGTCCACGTAATTTTAAGCATCCTTCTGTACAGCCACAGCTCAAATGCAGCAATGCGGTCAATAATTTTTTGGTGGAACATCCATGTTTCGCAAGAGTACAACAGAATAGACCATACATAACACTTGGTAAACCTTTCCCGCAGATGAATGTTAAGTTGCTTGGCACAGAGTAGCGGCTTGAGATTCAGAAATGCTCTTCTAACTATTTCTATTCTAGCCTTGATTTCTTCGTCTGGATCTATCGACTGATTGATCCAGCTTCCAAGATATTTAAAGTGCTGAACTATTTCTATATTCTCGCCATCAAGTGTTATTCTTTCCGGGCCAACATTCATTTTGCTAACAACCATAAATTTAGTTTTTTTTACATTGATTTTCAGTCCCCATGCCACTGTACAGTGGTAGGTAAAAGTAAAGTTTGTAGCCATATTGGTGCTTTGCTGTTTGCTGCTGGATATGCAAACAGAAATAAAGGAACAGTTTGATGTACTGATATAGCTGCTTCGTGGCCCATGCCATTACTCTTAACAATTGTGCCTATTGTTCCAAAAGCAGAAATGGATTTTAATACAGTGGCTGGTTCAAAACAGCAAAATACTTTTGTACCCACCTTATCTAAAGAAGGTGTTGTGAGTTTGTTGAAAAGAATTAAAATTACACTGCTAGTATTATGAGGATAGTAAAATAATTTGCAAGAAAATTACAGGAGTCCTCAAATGTCATTTAACCAACAATATTTAATATTTTTTGATATTTTTGAAGAAAGGTATCAGTCACGCCTTTTCCCGTAGAGGTAGGCAGAGACCCCTTCCTTCCACTTGCCACTTTTTTAGAAAAAGAAAATGATTGGGGTACAAAAAGGCTCAGTTAACGTCTGGTACTCTATTTTAACCAAACGCCCTTACAGGCAGGTACATTTTGCTCGTTTATTTACGTTTTATAATCAAACCTAACCTAATTATCTGCATTTATTTTCTACTCTGCTTACCGTAGTTTAAGAGATACGTTCACGATCTAGGTGCATTTCATAAAATAATTTGTATACCTTTTGTTGAGTTCGCATCCCATCGCCAATTTCAATTCTTTTACTTTCAGTTTAAAGGTTTTTAACTAAACAGTTTATTAAACGAAATATGATAAATAAGAATAACAATAAGAAATTGTATTTGGAGATTTATGTCAGTTTTTTACGTCAAATTAAAAATCAAATGGCAAAAAAGAGTTTTAAACTTTTTCTGTTTAGTCAAGCGGCTAGGATTACTTCTAAAAGTGGATAGATACAATTTTATTAAAACAAACAAAAAGGGGTGTTTCATTTAAAAAAACTGATGTTGACGTCATCACTCAAAGGTTATTCACCCTGTATGATGGATTACTCTTTTAAAAATAGTAACCTAAAATCAAAAATCGACCTGCATCTGGATTTTTTTAGCTACAAATGAATGTATGCGTTACTTTATGGACGAAAATGTGAACAAAACAAAAGTAATGGTTTTTGAAAGAGAAGAAAGCATGACAAAGTGTAAAGTTCCAATTAAGGGAGAAAATATGAAACAAGTAAATGAGTTTGTAAACCCGGGTTCAAAGTTTACGAAAGATGAAAAGTATGACAGTGACATTGAGCGAAGGGTGTTGGCAAAAAAACAAATGAATGGGGCACTGTTTAGCATTATGAACAGCCAGAAAGTAACAAAAAAGGCACGTCTGGCCGTGCATAGAGGAGTGTTGGTTCCTACACTTATGTATGGTAGTAAATGTTGGGTTTGGCAGAAGAAGCATAAAAATAGGATTAATGGTGTGGAGATGAGTAGTCTGAGAAGTATAGCTGGGGTGACTGGGTTAGATAAAGTAAAGAATAGTGAGATAAGAGATCGCTGTGGTGTAAAAGAAGATGTGGTTACAAAGATAGAAAAAGGAATGCTTAGATGGTTTGGATACGTAGAAAAAATGGATGAAGGAAGATTGACGAAAGTCGGTAGAGGTCGGCCTCGGTGAACATATCTCGATCGGATCAACATTGCTTTAAAAAAAGGCCAGGTCAAGAGTATCAACAACCGACGAGCATGTATAAGAGCACTGATGAAAGTAGAGGAAGTAAAAGATGTGTGTAAGAACCGTAGCAAGTGGAAGGAAGTGGTCTCTGTCTACACCTACGGGAAAAAGGCATGACTATATGTATGTATGTATGTATGGACGCACTGTATTTGCCACTATGATTTATAATAAATTCTTAAAAATGTTGTCACTTTGTCGGTAGCATCTCTTTAAAGATGTATACAGCATAAAAACTTAAGTAGACAAGTCTATTCTTGTTCTTTTTCGGAGCTGCTAATGACTAAAAAAACCATTTTATGTTACTGGTATACTTTTTATTAGTTTTTTTTTATACTTTATAAAAAAAAATGTTTTTTTTGAGTTATTGAAAAGTGAAACATGATCTTCACTAAACTTTGTTTACATCCTTCGTATTAATTTTATATTGGTTATATATTATGATCCCGATACACCCCATTAATTTTAATATAAAATTATAACATTCTTTGAAGAAACCAACGCTATGACGTTCCATAACATAAAATAAGGAACTAACAACCACTTTTTCCTTATAACCGCTTATCTACTTATTAGATTAAGAACACCTGCATTGCATATACGCATATTCGATTTAAAATGGCCGTGAGAACGAATACTGCATTTGGTCTTAATCGCGAAATTCCAATAATTCAAATCCAGGGACATTTATTCACTGTGACATTTCAGTAACGTTACTGCAAATATGGACTAGTCGTTAGCAGAAAACATTTTCCATTGATAAGTCAGTTAAGAGGAATGATAAACTTTAATTAGAATTATTGTTTGTTATGCCTTTTTTTAGTCATCAAATAATAGATGTATTTTTTTAACCACTACAATACTCAAAGGTGGACAAAACCTATTTTTGACTTCGGTATAATTTATTTTGATTTAAATCTTGTAATAATTTTTTGAAATGGGTTTATTTATTTCTGTTAGGTTTCCACTTACGACTGAAAAATCGCACGTGGAGTTTAGTTCGGTTATTTTTTCTTTAAAGACCCAAACTTATTAGTTTATTTTAAAAATTTACCTATGTAAATTATGTTAATAAAAAGAGTGGTTTTTTTTATCTTCAATCAACCATAGGGGTTTTTATGTTTTCATAGGTTTTGCTGCTTAACTTTGTGGAGAGTTTTTGGACTTGACTTATTTTATATGTTTGATTACAGTTCCCACAAAAACCACTTATTTTTATCACTTGTTTATAATGAACAAAAAACCAAACAACGTAACAACTTAAAACAAAAAAGTGTCAAGTCAATTATTATTATTTTGATTAAAAAGAGATCACTTTTGGGTATGAGAGAAAGAGATATTTTTATTTAACACTCATTAACACTAACGATAATCATTTGATCAAGATTAGGACATTTTTATACTTAATTTTTTACAATAGTGTTTTATATAAATATATATATATATATATATATATATATATATATATATATATGTATATATTTAGTACCAGATTATTGCTGCGGAGAAGAGTAGTAGTCTAAGAAGTATAGCCGGAGTGACTCGGTTGGTTGGATAAAGTGAGATAGAAGAAAACTGTGGTGAAAAAGAAGATGTGGTTACAAAGATAGATAAAAAATGCTTAGATGGTTTGGACACGTAAAAAGAATGAATGAAGAAAGATTGATGAAACAAATTATAAGGCGAGTGCGAATGGAAACCCTCGTCTTTATACTTGGATTTTATTAGATGGTAAATATCTGAACCAGATTGATTATATTATAATTAAAAATCGTTGTAGATCATCTATAAGGTTGTGTAAGACGTTACCAGGCTTAGATTGCGGCTCCTGTATGTGCACATTTCAACAATCTTTTAAAAAATCTCAGAGAACCATACATAAAACACTACCCAAGATCACTGATGCAGCATCCTATTGGACCCAGGTTAGACAAAATATAGCAGATGATGTGGTATTACTGAATTCAGCTTCTTTAAATTGCGAGATGCAATCAAGAAAGCCATCCAAAACATTAAACCTCGTTAATATGGGTCACAACACATCTGTAAAGATGTTATGATTAGGAATAAGACACCACTTATTATTTTAATATTGCGCTGTCTAGCTATTTCTAAACCTTTTTCGATACCTCATTTTTGGGTTGGTGCCTTTTGAGATGGATTACATACAAGTTTCACAACATTATGTTGTAAATTATCCTGGTATTAAAAATTATTTTAATTTAGAAATCTTTTTTTACAAAGCAATGGAGAAAAAAGACAAAAATATGTCATTTAATAAATTGAGGTATGTATTACAATTTAATTACAGATAAATTACAGGTAAACAGATAAAAAGTTTAAAAAAGCTGGCATTAACAACGTTTTTACTATAAATTTTCCATGCTTATACTAATTTTTTTTACTTGTTTTATGAGAATAATTATTGCTAGTTACTTTAATTTTAAAGCACGTCATTTGACAATAGCTACGTTCATTTCAAAGTATTTAAAAACTCTTTATTTGTAAAATATATTACTTTCGTTGTGTACAGTTATGCAATTAAAAAATGTTGACCTGCACTATTAAAAAAGGAACTACAAAAGCGTATTGTATTTTTAGGAATATCAATACTGATTTTCTAATTGAAAAAGATGCGTTAAACGTGATACTAAATTACGTTTTTAAGCACAGTCTACCAACCATATAATTTGTCCTACCTAGTTCCCAGTACAATAATTACCCATTAAACATTACTAAATTATGGCATTATAGTATTAAAATCTTAGGTATATTGTATATTTTGAATGATAATGGATCTAAATTCGTAAAGAGCATCACGATTAGCATTAATTTACCGTCGAACTATGTATATGTATGATCTCAGTATTGGCAGTTAATAACAGACAGCTGTCATGGGCTAGGTCCGTTGCCAATAACAATAATTAGAACAGTGTTTTCCACATTAGAGCTGTGCGAAGATTTTTAAATATAGTTACTTGTAACTAGTAATAATAGTTAAAACAATATCAGTACGAAAAAATTTAAGAAAATCATTGAGAACGCAGTCAGTTGAATTAATGAGCGAGAACAAAAATTTTAAGTTTATTTATTAGCCTAATATAAATATAATTAAATTAAGACTTGTGTAATCACTCTTTTACTTCTAGCAAGAATTATACGACTTAAATATTGTTATTGGGCGCACATAATATTTTTATTGCTAAATGACTTAACTTAGTTTTGACGAATTGTTGGGAATAATTGGTGCATTGATAACGCATCACTTTTATTATACGTTCATTGCATCCGGTTAATTCCTTATCAGACATTTTAAACAAGTGAAATTACAAGACCGTTTGTGTGATTCATTCTGTAAAATGAGTCACACGAGTTGCAGCGAAAATAGGGCATTAGGCAACTTTTTAATCTCTGCCATTGCTTAGCCGCAAGATTGTACCAGATGTCTGATTAAGAGAAATAACCCGCTGTATCTCAAGGAACTATTTATCGCAAAACTTAGAGAAAATAACCTGTATTACAAATTCGCATACTAGAAATTGCTAAAAATTATTTTCGAGTTTACTACTCCACCGCTAGAGGGCGTAGTTCACAATAATAACCCTAAAACATCATTTTTCTTTTATAAATGCATAGTAATAGAACCACAAAATTTAAATAGTCGTAATCTTCAAAACATTTTACGTAAGTTTGCTAAAGTACTTTTCTTTCTATCTTGTAAAATAACTGGTAAGGGTGAGTGGGAAAGCTGACTAAATAAAACAGTTATAACTTTTGTTCCGCTACATGGATTTTAACAAACTTAGTATGATTGTAAAAACGACAACAGCTTCTATTTTAGCTCTGGAAATACTGTTAATTGCGTTTTGTATTTGTTAAATAAAATCTGCTCTATTTGCAGGTCTTTTCTGAAACACTAATCTTTAATTCTACCCCATAGAAAAAAATATCTAACAGTAACGTCGGAAGATCTTGGCGGCCACGGGAATATGCTAACTCTTTCTATTCGCCTATGCTCAGTATTAAATCATATCTTACTGATAAAACACAAAAATTAATTCTACAAAAACTAAAAACTATTAGTAAAAGATATTGCTCACTGGTTTGACAATGCCTTTTTACATACATACATAAAGTCACGCCTTTTTCCCATAGAGGTAGGCAGAGACCACTTCCTTCCACTTGCTACAGTTCGTACACACATCTTTTGCTTCCTCTACTTTCATCAGTGCTCTCATACATGCTCTTCATCCTTTCTACGTGTCCAAACCATCTAAGCATTCCTTTATCTATCTTTGTGACCACATCTTCTTTTACACCACAGCGTTTTCTTATCTCACTATTCTTAACTTTCTCCAACCGAGTCACTCCGGCTATACTTCTCAGACTACTCATCTCCGCAGCATTAATCCTATTTTCATGCTTCTTCTGCCAAACCCAACATTCACTACCATACACAAGTGTAGGAACCAACACACCTCTATGCACCGCCAGACGTGCCTTTTTTGACACTTTCTGGCTATTCATAAAGCTATGCAGTTCCCCATTCATTTGTTTTCCTGCCAACACCCTTCGCTCAATGTCACTGTCATACTTTCCATCTGTAGTAAATTTTGAACCCAATTACACAAATTCATTAACTTGTTCCACTGTTTCTCCCTCAATCGAAACCCCACAGTTTGTCATGCTTTCTTCTCTTTCAAAAACCATTACTTTCGTTTTGCTCACATTTATTTTCATCCCTTTGATTTTCAGGGAATCATGCATAACATTAACCATCGCCTGCAACTCCTCAACAAAAATAAAATTAATGCTATTTTGTTTAGACGTAGTCAAAATACTAATAATTTTTGCTTACATGTTATTATAAATGATACAGAAATACCGTATTGGCAGGATTCGCGACGAAAACGACATCTGACGACTGCATTAAACCATCCTCTTGAACCGTAAAACACACGCAATTCATCTCTTAAGAATTGCAAGTACCTAAAGCTTGCCATTTGAATATTCCAAATTCGGTCCTTAAATTTTAATTATATTGGTGGCAAAAAAACATTACTAACTCATGTAGGTATTACCTACTTAAAACTTACAGACAAATATTTATCAAAAGTAAGCATTAATATATTTCCAATATTAGTTGCTTTTTCTATAATAATATTATATAATATTTATAATGTTATAACAATTATGAATACAAATTCATTGGTAGTGTTCACCAATAAAAGGTGAAATTTTTAGTAATTGTCCGAATTTTTTAAATAAAACATCATTTTGTTTACTTTTACAAAATGGGAAAAGTAAGACTTAGTACGCCAAGAATTTTGGTATTGTTAATGTTAAACTTTTATAGCTACAATAATATAATTGCAACTTGGTGCCTTTCGTATTATCTTGCAAAAAACTGCAATAAAAAAGAATACTAAAATAAAAGAATCAATAAGTGACCCATATAGGTGCTTAAAATAAAAAAAAATAAGGACAGAAATCTAAATTAAATATTTAAGGTAAACATTAATAAAAGTGTTCTAGTGCTCTGTAAGGTTTATTTTTCCTTATTAGGTCTTAAAATTGAATAAAAATTTATAATACTTAAAAAAAATGTATCATAAAAAAATTAAGCAAATACGTTGAAACCAAAATATAATTATTATCGCGCAATGTACAATAATGCCACATTTTTAAGAAAAAAAACTTTATAAGTATATGAATTATTTAAACAAATGTTATTCTTAAACAAAATTACTGTGACATGTGAGCATAAGTTTGTTAATAGAAATTTAAAGACGTTTAGATGAAAAAGGAAAAACCATACATGAAAATGAGTTTTATAATCCAGAGGGCTTATTCACAAAGGATATACTTAATGCAATAACTCGCAAAAGAACTTTGACAGAACCCACAAGGCATAATCCATTAAGACAATTGTATAAAAGAGACATTACGATGGCCTAATAAAAACTTGCTAAAAATGCATCGTTGGTAGGGTAACAATATTTCAGGCTAGATCCTTTGTAAACTATAAATACTGATAGTAAATTTCTAGGTAAAAGTAGAGAAAAAGATATTATAAAAATGACGAATAAAATCATATTAAATGTTGCAATATTTTTACACTTATAATTCATGTTAAAATACAAGTGTGGAAAAGATAATTAATTATGTTTATTTTGATTTCTTTTTAAAAGTTATTTGCAATAGTAAAATAAGGAACGGTTACTTAACAATAAAACATTCTCACCTCTACTAGTAACAACGAATGTAGTGAGTGTGTTTGTGCGTGTGTATGTGAGAGTATAGCCAGGCAGGCTGTTAGCCCACGAACGATCAGCTGACGCATGCAAATTATAGCCGATTCGCGGAATAGCCGCAAGGTCACGATTCATTATCAAAATGATATCACCATGGTTACGGACACACAGTTGGCTTCGATTTATCTATCAATTGTACAGAGTGTCCTAAATCGGATAGAAAAATAATCGAACATTTTATTTTACTCAACTATACGCCAATAAATAATTTTGTTTTAATCATTTGAGGACAAAAAATATCATAGTCAAACCCATATTACACTTTGCCTATTTCGTGGTTATTTGTCTGCCTGACTTTTTTTTTGACGGGTGGAAATTTTTTTATAGAACTACACTAGTTATTGTTTCTCCCTTTCCTTGGTAGTTTGAGACTCCGGAAGATCCGTATACTCACTAAAAACCACCCCATATGCCCCTTTCTTACCTGGTACCGTCTTGTAGATATCAGCACAGGGTAATGGCAACATGTTATACTGCGTTATTATTGTGCTTGCCGTTGGTGTTTTTTGTTTTGTTTCCATTACCTGGCGCTGCCAATTATAGCATGAATCAGGTTCTCCGGGAAAAGTTCCTGCTCAATATCTCGTTTCACTGTTTCCTCAAGCTAGTGCCATCTAATTCATAGGAAAATTGTGTACACCTATCAGCCCCGGTTTTTCCAATTTCATGGGTCGTAGTAGTCAATGGTCCTGTGTTCGAATTCCACCAATGCCTTTATTTTAGGAATGAGGCATTTTGTCCACTGCGCAGTAGTGTTGTTGTCAATATATTTATCTTGCCACATGTCGATGGTCCTGTCCCTTTCCTTCTTTTTAGTTCTCGTGCTTACCCCCTGATTGCTAGTGGCAAAAAATATATACGCCTGCGCATGTGGTAAGAAATGAATTGTGGTCGACATTATCTATGTATGGGATGAGCGGTAGGTTGATACAAAAGCTGAAATCACTTTAAGATGATTCCACTGCTTCTGTCAGGATCAATGAAGCTTACCTACACGGACCAGTTAAACTTCAAAAAAGGTGTTGCTTAGGGATGTGTGGCTTCACCATGGCTGTTTAACTTATACATAGACGGTTGTTGAAAAGATTTAAAAAAAAGTGCGTAAGGATTGAGAATAAATGATTCAATCGTCAAATGCCTTGTTTATGCCGATGATTAGAATATTATTTTATAAAAGGACTTCAAGGCAATGGTTAATATTATGCATGATGTCATAAAAATCAAAAGAATAGAAGCAATGTAAACAAGACGAAAGTAATGATTTTTGAAAGAGCAAGAAAAAGTGGAAGGAGTGGAATAAGTTTGTATATTTGAGGTCAAAGTTTACGAGAGACGAAAAGTATGACTGTGACATTGAGCGAAGGTTGTTGACAGGAAAACAAATGTATACTTTTATGAGCAGCCAAAAAGTCTAAAAAAAGTCACGTTTGGCTGTGCATAGAGAAGTGCTGATCACTACACTTATGTATGGTAATGAATTTTGGCAGAAGAAGCATAAAAATAAGATCATTGCTGCAGAGATGAGTAGTGTGAA
Source organism: Agelastica alni (assembly GCA_950111635.1). NCBI lineage: Eukaryota > Metazoa > Arthropoda > Insecta > Coleoptera > Chrysomelidae > Agelastica > Agelastica alni. Next base: position 47,080,835 of record OX467710.1, on the reverse strand, counting down.
AAGAATAGCCGAAGTGACTCTGATGAATAAAGTGAAAAATAGTATGTTAAGGGAAGTAGGGTGTGAAAGAAGATATAGTAACAAATATAGATAAAAGAATGTTTAGATGGTTTAAACACGTAGCAAGGATAGATAAAAGAACATTGACTAAACTGTCTAAACGGTCAGTAGACCTCGATGAACGTACCTTGATCAGATCAAAATTGTTTAAAAAAAAAGCCAGGTCAAGGGTACCAACAACCGACGAGCCTGTATGAAAACATTAAAAAATGTGAAAGAAGCAAAAGACTTATATAAGAATCGTAGCAAAAGAAAAGAAGTGGTCTCTGCCTATTTCTACGGGAAACGATCGTGACTAAATGTATGTATCTATGTACGCATAAGCATAAGATGTTTTTTATAGGTTTGAGACATAATGGTTTTAATGACGTTTTTGGAAATGTCAGGTTCGTCAACACAGTAATTATATATTTGACTTAATATAACCAACAAATAAATAAAATAAATTACATAGTTTTCGTTTATTTTAGCATGCCTCAAAAAAAGAAAATATTTGCCTTAAAATTTGCGCTCTAAATATTGCTTGAAACAATCACTTAAAAATGACGCGGTGCCAGTTATTTGGGAAAATTTAGCCATAAAAATAGGTACAAAAATGGGCATAAAAATGGGCAAAATCTCTTTTTTTCTTTTATCTATAGCTCCAAATTTACTGCTTAAAACAATCACTTAAAAATGGCATGGTATAATAGTAGCAGTTATTTATGAAAATTTAGCCATGGAAATAGGCACAAAAATTGGTACGAAAAAGGGAGGGGATATGGATTTTATATGGACTTTAACCTAAGTAAAACATTTGTTCGAAACCCAACTTTTTATAAATTTAATGAATACAAAAATTTGTAAGGATTTTTGAAATTTAGTAAATTATTAATATGCTTGAAGGACGATTTAGGACAAATTTAGACAGAAGAAATGAAATTTATTAAACATTTTTACTATCTATATTTTAAATGTTTTTTACATTGTTATACACCTTTAAAAACTGTTTTCTTTCTCATGCATAATAAAAAATACATGGAAAAATGATAATATTTTCCGTTTGGAAGTACCTAAATTCTCAAAATCACATTGCCAATTTTAAAAGATCTATACAGATCCGAATCAGCACTAGGAGTCTTTGAATTTGTGAAAATTATTTTAAAAAGTGAAATCAAAGTTTTGGAACGTGGTTTTAGTATTTTTAGGTAAATATAAGGATTAATTACTTTTTTTATTTTATTTAATTTATTTATTTAAGAAACAAATTTATAAGGCGAGTGTAAATGGACAAGTCGGTAGAGGTCGACCTAGGCGAACATCGATCTCGATCGGATCAACATTGTTTTGAAGAAAGGCCAGGTCAAGAGTACCAACAACCGACGAGCATGTATGAGAGCACTGATGAAAGAAGAGGAAGCAAAAGATGTGTGTAAGAACCGTAGCAAGTGGAAGGAAGTGGTCTCTGCCTACCCCTATGATAAAAAGGCGTGACTTTATGTATGTATGTTTATTTTATACGGAGTAATAAATCATTTTCTGACGGCTGTTCCATAGGCGTACATAATTTGGTTGGTTAAAAACAGTGCATTTGTTTTATTTAAGAAAAAAATACCAACCCTGGACAAAATTCTAAAAGCCTTAAAGAAGACCAAAATATGTCTTTAATGATAAGCAGAAATAAATAGTGGAAAATTTTAAAATAAATGAATTTCAACTGTGAAAAACAAAATAGGAAATCGCTCCTAATCGAAAAAGATAAAATTATTTGCTGAAGGAGACATTAGGAGGGCGGTCCGATAAGTACTTAGCCTCGTAGCCCGATGGCGCCACTATCGCAAGAGAAATTTACTATCGTGTAGTACATTCTTGTAGACGGCTACCATCGGAATTTCAGCCGAATTGGACTGGTAGTTATGTTTTGACTTCGTGTGGAAGTGGGCGTGTCCGCATATTTTAGAAAAATAGCTCTTCTTTTTCGATGGCGATTATCAAAAATTAGTTTAACGAGTTTTAAAGTCGGTTTTTGATGAGCCACGCCCAGGTGCCCCGAAAAACATCTACCACGGAGGATAACGTGACAAAAATCCAGGATTTCATGTAAGCAGACCACCGCTTTAAGGTGCGTGAGATAGCTGAGACAGTAGGCATCTCAAAAGACCGCGTCGGTCAGATCCTGCATGCAATATTGGGCACTAAAAATCTGTTGGCGCAATGGGTGTCGCGTTTGCTCACTCCGGACAAAAATCGCAACCGTAAGACCACTTTAGCGCAGTGTTTAACGCTGTTTAAGCGCAATCCTAAGAAGTTTCTGCATCGTTTCGTGACCATCAACGAAACATGAATCCACTGGAATACACCAGAGACCAATGAACAGTCAAAAAAGGTGGTGGGCACCGTTTCCTGCGATTCACAAGGTGTGATCTATATTGACTACCTTGAGAAGGGCAAACCGGTCACAGAGCTGTACTATGCCGAATTATTGGACCGATTTGACGCCGAATTGCAGAAAAACGGCCTCATATGGCGAAGAAAAAAGTGCTCTTCTGTTCCAAACTGAAAAAAGTCACTCGCCGGGCAAAAATTGGAGTCCAATGAGGAGGTCATCGCTGCCACGAAGGCCCACTTTGCAGACCTTGAGAAAACGTATTAAGTTAAGGGTTTAAAGAAGTTAAAGCATCACTGGGTTAAGCATATCGAACTAAAAAAAGACTATTTTAAAAATAAAACATCAAAGTAAGAATAGAAATATTTATTATTTGGACGAAATTTGTCTTAATAAAGGATATACTAATGGAAAGGTGCGGCAAGACAAAAATATTTGTATATTAGTTCTCGTTAAACATTCTTGATTATTACCCACATTGGAAGTGTTAACGATTTTGTTAAGGGTGCGGGTGGTTAGTTAATGCTTTAGTCAAATCATACTGGCGATTACCACGAATATATGAATGGTTATATGTTCGAAGAATATTTTTAACAAATGTTAGACCTGATTCCACCTAATTATGTGATAGTGATGGACAATACAAGTTATCATTCAAGAAAAGTTGACAAAATATCGACTTGTTTATAAAAAAAGCGGACATTATTCAGTGGCTTAGACATAAAAGCGTAATATTTGACGAAAGTATTGTAAACAAGAGTCTTTAAACAAAGCTCGCTTTACGAAATATGTAGTTGACAAAATTGCACAGAAACAAAATGTTACTATTCTTCGTCTTCCCTCGTATCACTCCGTACTAAATCCTATTGAACTTTTTTGGGCCCAAGTAAAAAGTTTTATAACAAGGAGAAACACAACGTTAAAAATGAAAGATATTAAAATTTTCTTTGACAAATTTTAATAAAACAATATTTATTTAAAAAAAACGACGTAAGTGTGTTGAGCATGTAATAACAGAAGAAGAAAAAATGTGAATGGAACACGAGAAAAGTTCGACGGATTTTTCGGACGACGGTAAGTATAACAAGCAATTTTAATTAAAATAATATTATTGTTAAATTTATAAAGTAATACCTATAGTTACACCACTGCAAGTGAGAAATGATCCCTTTGCCGATAAAACCTTTTGTTTACGTCTTACAAATAAAAACATGGTGGGTTAAATAAAATATAATAAATAATCCATACAATAACAGCTGTTGCGGACCGTTTAGAAATTATAAAAATTTATTGTACCACTCTGTTAGCGTTTTGCATTTATAAGTAGGATTTACTACTCCGTACCACTTCAAAGTATAAGAACCATATTTTGGTGTCTGGCTACCTAATTATTATTTATATTCACTTATACCCGAAAAGTTTAAAAATTTTATTTTGTTTGTTTTTATTTGGAATGAGGTAAATCTAAAATATGTCCTTAAAAGTTGACTTTTGGTAATGAAGCTGTTTTATAAACTAAGTATTTGTTATTAATTTTGTTTCACTAAATATAGTTTTTAAACAGATAAAGATTTAAATTAAATAAACATTTTTGAAATTATACCTATTTAAAAAAACAAAAATTAAACTTTTTTTTTATAAATACCTTACTACCTTGTAGATTGTAGATTGTAGGGTGGGTCGTGAAGGCCATGCTGCCTCTCAAGCACTTCGACCTATCAGATCTCTTGTGCATAACCCTTAATCTATTCAAGGCCCAGGACTCCGAGACTTTGAGTAAAGTTTATCGGTTTCCTGGGGGCTAGGTTTCTGATATCGAAGGGCTTTAGGAAGGCCCCTTCCAGAAACTTGAGCCTCTTGCAGAAAAGCGCTGGGCATTCGCAAAGCAAATGTTTTGCAGTTTCAGCGAAGTTCTCGCAGTAGCGGCAACTATCACTATCTGTTTTGCCTATCTTTTTCAGGTGGTACCCTTGAGGGCAGTATCCAATGAGGAGTCCCGTCACCAGATTCAAGTCTTTCTTGTCCAACTCAAGAAGCTGTTTAGCTTTCCTACCTTACTACCTTACTTTTTAACATGACAATTGGCAATATTATAGTAAATATCCGACAAGTTATGGTCAAAAACACAAGGTACATTTTTTAAAATTGGAAAATTGATTCTATTATCATACGTTTTAGTTTTGCACTGATAACAAGTGGTTAATAAACCTTTTAATACCTTTAAAAGCAGCAAATAATTTATAAACAATATATTGAAATAAAAAATACCAAGTTTAAGGTTTTATTAAAAAATTAGAAGCATAAAAATCGTGGAAATATAACTTACACCTACCCTGTCGCTGTATAAAGTCATCAAATGACTGAGTCGATTTAAGTTTCGCATAAAAATCATATATTCACCCTTGGATATGTTAACAGCTGCGCAGTTTTTAAAATATCAAGCTATACGTATTCAGAAAGACCGTGTTATAAAGAATTATCGGCTTGGATGGTAATATCTAGACAGTGGTGTTACTAAAGATGTTATCGGAACTTCTATTAATTGGCAGGCAAACAATTCGTTTTCTAATATCTCTTGGGCTATTTTAGGACACGAAATTTAAAAATCGTGGCCAGTTTTGATTTATTTAATAGTGTTTATTAGATACGGTATATATTTAACGGTGTTTAGCATTTTGTAATTTCCTACAAAGATTTTTTTTATCGAACAACCAAATATTTTTTTTCAAACACTTTTTATTTTTAAGGTAAATTATTACCTGTTAATTGAGTTTATGTTTAGTTTAGCGACTTTTCCCAAAAATGAGGAAAATTTTTGTTTGAAAGTGCCTAAATATTAGATTGTTTACGTAGATTACTAATCTGGCTCCGGAGATGAGAATCTTCTTTCATCAATCCTCTCTACGTGTCCGAACCACGTAAGCATTCATTTATCTATCTTTGTTACACCACAGCGTTCCCTTATTACACTATTTCTTACTTTATTTATCAGAGTTACTCCAGCTTTACTTTTTAGACTATTCATCTCCGCAGCATTAATCTTACTTTAAAGCTTCTTCTGCCAAACCCATACCAACATACAAAGTGTGGGGCTAGCACAGCCAGTCGTATCTGGATGCTCATAAAGTTCGCTCACTATCACGGTAATATTTTACGTCTCTCGTAAATTTTGAACCCTAGTATACAAACTTATTTACTTGTTTCACTTTTTCCTTTTAATCTGCACCTTGTAGTTTGTCATGCTTTCTTTCTTTTTTATTAATCGTTACTTTCGTCTTACCAACAGTTTCTTTAATTCTTTTAATGTTAGGGGTACCAAGCATAATATTAAACATCGACTGCAACTACTCCTCAGATGATGCTAATATTCTTATCATCGGCGTTAAGAGAGCATCTGACGTTTAAATAATTCATTCTTAGTCCTTATGCACTCTCTTTTAAATCTTTTAAATAACCATCTACGAATAAGTTAAACATCCGTGGTAAAGCCATACTTCCCTGTTAACCTTCTTTTTTATGTTAAACCAGTCTGTGTTAGCTCCGTTTATTTTAACACAACCACTGGAATTTTCGTTATTTCGGTGTCATAAGCCTTTTCCAAGTCTGCGACAGCTTACTGGGCCTATTTAGTGTAGTGTATTAACCACATTTACTTAGGATCTTGCTTTTTTATACTAATTGTCTTATACAAGAAAACAAATATTCCAAATATTACCAAATTTGTATTTTGTGAGTTATCCTTTTAAGGATCTAATAATCATAAATTTATTGACAGCAGAAATATCCCAAATTTTAGTATAAAACCTAAACCAATTATATCCCAATTAGTTATTATTAGAATCGTTTATAAGCACTAATCCCATAAATTTTTACATATATCTCCAGTCAAATTTTATGTCAGATTTCGACTTTATATGGATCGTTAATCTTTTACAAGTCACTATCTCATTTTTCCTCGAGGTTTTCACCCATATAGTAAAACAATTATAAACAACGGGGTATAATTTTTAAAAAACGTACTTTTGTATATCAGTTCAGAAATTAAATTAATAACCATTATGATACTAGAAAATATTATACCAAAAAAATAAAACAAAATTAAGTTGTACCACATCCTTTAAGATTTTTTACATACATAGGTACACGAAGTCACGCCTTTTTTCCCGTAGGGGTAGGCAGAGATCACTTCCTTCCACTTGCTACGGTTTTTACAAACATTTTTCACATCTACCTTATTCAGCACTCTCATACGTGCTCGTCGGTTGTTGGTACTCTTGACCTGGCCTTTTTTATCTACCAACTTGCCCATTAACACTCGCCTTATGCATCTCTCCAGATATATTTTTCAGACTATTTATCTCCGCAGCATTGATTTTACTTAATCCCAAAATTCACCAACTAGTCGTATCTTTTTTGGCACGTTCTGAATGCTAATGAAGTTATGCAATGCCCCAGTCATTTGTTTCCCTGCCGACACCCTAAAAGAAAAAAAAAAGAAAGAAAGAAAAAAAGAATGAAGGAAAAAAAGAAAGAAACCTTTTAAACAATCGTCTATGTATAAGTTAAACAGCCACAGCAAAGCCATACATACCTTTCCAACACTTTTTTTAATGTTAAACCAGTACGTGTAAGCTCCGTTTATCCTGACACAAGCAGTCATTTATGCTGGCATCACCGTACATTGCCAGAACATATCCATTATATCCATCACGCTTTACTCCTACCCAATTAGTTAAATCGTCTAGAATTACTATTCTTTTATTCTGGTAACACTTGTTTAGAAAATTTGTCAAACTTTTTCAAAACTCCTACTTCTTTCTTTAGGTTTTTGAAGACTGGTTTCACTGTGCATTTTGTGTGGCATAAATCACCAGTAAAAGGATGTTACTAACACCAATCTTCATCCTTAACCAGAAAAGTCTTAGGCTCACACATTCAAAGTAAGAACCTGATAACCTCTGCTGGTTTCCAAAACTCCTGACCAATAGGCTGTATATTGTCCATGCGTAGCGGTGTCACATCCTCTCCCACTTGGTCTCATTCACACAAAGAACATCAATCCGTCTTTCGTTTATAATCTTGTTAATCTCCCTAATTTTATTATTTTATCTACTTCTTACATTCAAAGTAGCAAAGTGACTATCTGCAGTCAACTTTTAGCCCCCCTCGGAAACAAGACGTGTCTGGAGGCGAACTACATCGCCGTTATTTTTGCCTATGGCCTTCTCATGTGATAAATAAAATTTTTACTAAAAATTAATGCGTTGAAAATATAATCAAATTAAAATTAAATTTAAAATTAACAAAAAATGTAAACATTTTTAAAATCCTTTTTTTATTAATCGGAGCGGCGGCACTTACTGGGAAATGCATTAAATGTTCTTACGGGAAATTTCAGTAAATCTTTTGCTGTAAACACACCTCTCCTCTTATCACAAGACACTTTTACTGCACTATTTTATTCACCACTTTTAAATTTTACATATTTAAAATTTACGGCCGATCTTTCTTTTTTAGAGTTTACAAAAATATCGATTTTAATTCAAATATTTCTAAAAAAATCGGAATTCTTTTATGAGCAAAACGAACTGTCAACGTTATAATTGACAATTTACCGATGTAATTTTTTATTTAGCTTACTAATTGATGCGAGATTTTTCCGTAAATATTGTTTAATGGTACAAAATTAAATCCTATTCAATTTTATTTATTAGAATGCACTGTAGGTACTCACAGTTAGACCATTGCATCATTGTTTCTATATATTGTATGTAAATACAATGATTGGACTACAATATTTTTTTAAATTGATGCTAAGTTATATTTCAAATCTTGTTAGTTTTTCTCGACATTGTCGGTATTTGGGATTCGATAATTTGGTCAGGTAAATATTATTTTGCCTTTTTGGTAGTTCGTAGAGACTAGTTATGAAAATACCTAAGATACGACACTGCATTAGATACTAGAGTGTAGTAGTGAGTGTCGCGCTGGCGGCAGATCTACATGTGCCCTTTAATCGGCCAGCTCGTTGAATTTATGTTGCTATAAAAGTGATTCTTTGGGGCCGTATGCCGAGACTTCATTAGGGCTTCGCCGGTAAGATGCATAGTCCGCATTATTGCCCACATTTATATCTATTTCCAACAGCTTTTCGGTAGCTAAATCGGCTCAACGATTCCGATATTTATGCTGTCGATAAAAACCAGATTCTGGTGATAAGTCTACTCAACTGGATTTATTTTGTCAGTTCGATTGTCGAATAAAGTACCCAATGTTGGCAGCTCTTATTTAGATTTATTTCTGCAAAGCGGATTACCCGGTGGTCATATAAATGTTAAAAAATTTAAAATTCCTTACTTTCGCTAGGATTATTTTTAACTAGAGATATTACGCGTTAAGCTGTAAGCAATTTTGGTAATTCTTATACCCTGTGACGTATTCAAATTAAACATTCGGCCAATGTCGAAATTTTACATGGTTTTTTTATCATTCTATAGAATTAATTTTTTCCTAATATGCATTTAAAAGAGAAAAAAAAATTAGCTAAACAGGATTGTTAAAATATTCTTTTTTTTTTAATTAAATATAGTTTTTTTGACTACTTCAAACATTAAAGATTTAAATAACTTAAGCATTTATCTTAAATTTTAAGCTGCGACATATTATTGCTCCCCTAACAAAGACATTTTTTTCAAAGATGTAAACTTATTATGCTAAAATTTACCTATATCCATGAATCCTAAAGTTTTTTTTAATTTACAAATAAATTCTGGCGTTTACAAAATTAAAACGTGTTAAGAAGACTAACAATTTCTTTTTATTTCACCCCAAATACTTAGTCTATCCTACAAAGCCACTGCTGGTGCCTGAACCCGGTGTAGGAGTAACGAAGTCTGCTAAAAAAACAAATTTTTGGCTTACCAGACAGCAAAACATGGAGCTGGCTAGAAACCAATAGACTGAGGCAAAGCAGGAGAATGATGGGGCAACCAAAAAAAAGGTCAGACTGATAACAGGGCTCATTACGGGGAACTGTTGTCTAAGAAAGCATCTAAATAACATGTACATCTTTCCGAAAACACCAGTATGCAGACTATGTGGGAACTTTGCAGGCTGTAGTGTGGGCACCTCTAACCCAACTTATATTTGCCAAACAAACCAAACACCAACAAAAAAATGCACTTATACGAAGTTAAAATGTTTAATTTTACTTAGTTTTTAGGCTTAATTTTAATTGTTTTTTATAACATTGTATTTCATAGCATCCTGTTTTTGAATATTTGTGTCATTTTAACGGTACTTACTGTCTTCGGCACATCCTCACAGCTGATACATTATGGACACATTAGTTTTAAAATTGGATTGTAAATGAATAAATTATTATTATATTGTCATCTTGAAATTACTTTTAATACTGATATATGATGTAACGCTACTCCTCGCTAAGACCCACGTTGGGCGCCAAAAATAAATAACGCAACTCTTTCTTTTGATGAAAAAAAGTCGATATTAAAAAATGATTATCTAAAAGAAGCTCTATAAACTCTATAGAGTCAATTTTAGGATGTAATCTTGACTTCTTAATTAAATTTAGTTGGCGGGAACAAATAAATTAGTTCGCAAATCAATCTTTTTTTTTATTTTTAAAAACTATCTGAACCAATTTTACTAAAACTAAAATGCCGTTGAGCGCCAAATAATTTTTTAATAAGAATTACTAAAAATAAGAAATAAAACCTTGAACAAATTTAACCGCATCTGTACTGTTACAAATCCGGTCAGCAACCGTAAGGTCGACGGCGTCGAGGGTCCGTGTTCGACCGCTCTCCTTTGTAACCGCCGATAGAGCCTAGGAAAATCGCGCAATGTCTCGAATCCGCGTCGAAAATTGAGCAACAAATAGAAAGATCTGGAACTATGATATCGGGAATATAAAAGCGGAAACGATTATAACGATTATTAGTATTAGCTTAGGTGTTTACGAATTATTAAATGTAAATAGTTATATAGAGTTGTAAAAGTTGTATAGCTAAGTGTATATATAAGTGGTTGATAAAAATAGAATTTATTGTCTTAAAATAAATATTATTTTGCTATTGGATCGAGTTTTAATCGCTGAACCCAAGATAGAACTATAAAAATTGTAACAGTACATTTTAATACCAAGAGTAACAAGTTAAACGAGCTTTAATGTCGTTGTTACCTTTTGTTGAAATAAACAAAAAATAAAAAAAAATTTAACAACCAGTTTAATAAATAAAATAATAATAATAAAATGGTAATAAAAACAAGTCGAAAAGAATTCCACAAATAAAAAAAAGTTACAAATGCCGCAAAATAAAAAAAATTAGACTGTGTATCCATGCGATTGCAACCATCCAAATGAAACAGGGCTTATAAATCAAGCGTGTATCAACAGCTTTCTACTTCTTATTCATGGGTAACTAATACTGGATTTCAGAGCATTCGGCTCTTCCGTTATTCGCCTATCCTCTTTTCGCTAATCCTTTATCTGCTAATTATCTAATCGCTTATTCTCTATTCGCTAATCTTTGTTCACTATTCGCTTTTTCTTACGTTATTTGTTCCGTTATTCGTTCTGTTATTCGTTTCTCAATTAGTTGGTAACTATAAAAGAGAAAAAAAAACAAAATAAAAAATGTATCGAGATAATAACTCCGTAATTAACATGTGATTTAAAAAAAAATTAAATGAGACCTCCTTAAAGTCTGAGCAATAAAAAAAAATAATATATATATATAAAAAAAATAATTAATAATTAATTACCAGAGTTGGCCTGATGGTTTTGCCCAAGGAAAAATTCCCGTTACAATAAATAAGAATTGTTATGCACTTTTTCAGCAAAGCAAAAATGTTTTAATGGAAAATATCTTTGACTGATAGTATTATTTTGTCAACCCCGCGAGCAAGCTGGCTTTCGAGCCGGATTTGGCACAAGTGACCATCTAAAAATAGTCAAGTCACTTATCGAAAAATGCATCGAGATACATCGAAGTCCTCAAACACGTGTACCAAAAAGCAAAAGCTTATGTTAGGCTGCAAGATGATTCCCAGAATATATGTTTAAACAGGCCAACTTTGATGACATGGGCATAAACATAGATGGCGAAAAACTAAACCATCTAAGATTTGCCGACGACATTTTAATTATCGCAGATAGCATGGACGAAGCAAAACAAATGCTACGGAGGCTCAGTAAAGCATCGAACTCTGTTGGACTAAAAATCAACACCAACAAAACCCAATACATGAGAAATCTTATTATGAGTGAGGCAATTAAGATAGACAGAGTAAACATAGAGCAAGTAAGTTCTTATAAATACCTTGGTCACGAAATTTCTATTGGTAGAGACAACCAAACTCGTGAAATATCGAGAAGAATAGGCCTAACATGGCCTTTGTAAAGCTGCGCACTATCTTTAAGGCAGACATTCCAATATGTTTAAAAAAAAAGTATTTGACCGGTGCGTGTTGCCTGTGCTTACATACGGAGCTGAAACACTTACCCTCACAAAGAACACTACAAATAGAATAAGTATCGCGCAGAGGAAAATGAAGAGGACGATGTTAGGTATATAGCTAAGAGACAGGATCCCAAATATAACATTAAGGGAGATGTCCGGAGTAACAGACGCGGTTATTCGTATAACAACCTTAAAATGAAACTGGGCCGGTCATGTGACGCGACTTTCGGACAACCGCTGGACAAAGATGATACTTGAGTGGAGACCGCGCCAATGTTAAAATATGAAATAATTGCGAAGTTAATATTTGTTACTAATATAAATTGTTTAAAATTACCAAGTGACTTGTTTTAAAACAAAAATAACAAGTCAGAGGGTTTTAATAAATATTATAAAAATAAAATATAATCTTCCACGTAAAAGGCTTCATTTCAATTATAAAGTTTAACAGGTTATGGGCCCAGATATGGCAATAAAAACAAGTTTTGAAAAACTAAATCAAATTTGTAAATTAACAAGTAAAGAAGAGTTCAAAATGTGGAAATTTCAAGTGGACATTACGTTGAAAGCGTACGGATTATTTGATTTTGTAACTGATGGTATAACTGATCTCAATGAAGACACAGAAATAAGGAACGACGCAAAAGCTCATCTACGATTTCGATGTCATGTTTTGACACATATCATGGACTGTTCAACAAGTAAGAAAATGTACGATAAGTTACGTAAAATATATGAAGGAGACAGTGAGCAGTTGAAATGTAAATTGATGCAAGAATTTTTTAACTTTACTTTTAAGAAAAATACCAAAATATCGGTATTTATCAGCGATATACAAAACCTAGCTTTCAAGCTAAAATCACTTAACTGTGATATTAATGACGAAATTGTAATGTCAAGAGTTCTATCAGCTCTTCCAGAGAGCTAAAACCACTTCGCCAGTGCATGGGAATTAACTGGGAAGGACGATAAAACATTAACAAACTTATTTTCGCGATTAATGATAGAAGAAGATCGTATAAAAGACATTGAAGAAATAAACGTGGCTTTCGTGTCAGAAAAACGATGTTTCGCTTGTAATAAGACTGGACACTTAAAATTTTAATTTAAAAATAAAAACAGTAACGAAGTTAAGATGTGCAATATATGTAAGACTAATCACGTGGAGAAAAATTTTTTTTCGTAAAAATAATTACCAGCATTCTTCCAGATTCGATAAAAAAAATAACGGTAATAAAAAATTGTCATTTTTTGTTGATTCATGTCCAAGAAATAAAAAACAAATTTTGGAAACTTATGTTGTTAACACGGAAAATTCAGTAACAAAGAACTTTGTAATTGACCTGGTAGTTCTACACACATGATCAATAGTAATGAAGTATTACTCAATAGCAAGTTAATTGATTTTAAAATTGGGACAGCAAAAATTTTTAAAACAATGAGAGCCAAAGCAGTGGGAAATGTTGAAACAGAAGATTGTATTCTAAAAAATGTTACGCTTGACTTACTGACAGTAAGTAAAATGACAGAAAATGGAGCCAAATTAAAATTTACAAAAGACAAAGTTGAAGTGAATGTTGATGGAAAAACATTTTTGGAGGGATATAAAAACGATATTATACAATTATAAAATGAGTAAGAAAATTGGTTGATATTTCGACAGGAATGAAATTGGATAAAAATCTTTTAAAAATACAGAAAAAAATGTGACATTTGTGTCAGAGCAAAGCAAACCCGTAAACCATTTGGTGATAGTAGAGTACTAGCAACGAGACCATTACAAATAATTCATACTGATGTAGGAGGGCCACTTGAACCTAGTACTTGGGATAACAAAAGGTACTATGTAACATTTCTAAATGATTACACTTATTTTGCATACGTTTACTTAATAAATGGAAAATATGAAGTACAAGATAAAATTAAAGAATTCGTTAATGAAACAGAAACTAAATGGAATTTAAAACTTCATAAATTAAGATGTGATAATGGAGGCGAGTACGTTAGCAATGAAATTAAAAAGTGGGCAAGCAAAAGGGGAACCGTGTTGGAATACACAACCCCGTATACTGCACAATTGAATGGAAAAGCAGAACGTCTAAATTAAAGCTCTAGCTCGATCAAGAAGTGTTCTATTTAAAATGTCTAATTGAGGAACTAGTTGGTGAACCCATTGAAGCAGGCATAAGAGTAGATAATCAAAGTGCTATTAAATTAATTAAAAATGGAGTGATCAACAGAAGATCAAAACATATTGACGTGAGGTATCATTTTATACACGAAAAAGTGAGTAAAGGACTATTCAAGATTTTTTATGTGTCAACAAACGAACAAATGGCGGATAATTTCAATTAACAGCCAAGACGCATACAAAAGTAGAGGCCACTACCCAACTAGATGGACCGACGACATCAAAAAGATAAGGACCAACTGGATAGAGGCAGCACAGGATCGGCAAGGATGGAAAAAGCTACGGGAGACCTATGTCTAGCAGTGGACGCGATTGGTCGATTGATGATGATGATGATGATGATTATTTTGTAACTTGTCAAAGGCGGATATAACCTACACGAAGCAATTGCTTTTGCTTTTCATTAATACAACATAATGTTAATAATTGTAATGATTAAATAAAACAAACCAAAGTTTGTGAAAACTTATTAATACCACCTTTAATTTTTTTTAACAATTTTATTTAATTTTGGTTTACAGTAGTTTAATGTTAATTTTATCACATGAAAATAAAACAATCAATATTTTATTGTTTATAAGGTTTCAATACCCTGAAGGTAAGTATACACACGCTGTCAGTAATTGCACACTTAATGCCCTAGATACATATTTTTTCCAATTACTATGGATCGAAAAAAAACAATAGCTGTTTAAGATGTAATAAACTTTAATAAGAAAAAATGTTGTTACCGTTATCTACACACCACAGTCAATACATTAGATTTTTTTCTCAATTGATGCAATCATTTTATATTATGGTAATTTAAAAGATATTCAATGCAGCACTGTATTGTAAAAATGAAATGTAATTATTTGCTTTCTAAACTGGGATACACTTCAGTAACTACAGCAGATAATAATTAGATACTTTACGATTTTAATATTTCTTTTCGTACCGATTGTTAATATGATTAAGCCACTTAAACCTGTGTTAAAGTTGGTGTTTTAATTTAAATATTTTTTGGTAGATTTTTAGAGTATGGTTTAAAAAGTACCTATATAGAACATCTTAATAGTATGATCTGCTTGGCTATCTGATCAAATATAGATTTCTGCCTTTCGGGTGTTTTTTTCGATGCACTTCTGGGCACATATCTCTAAGGCATGTAACTCTGCTTGAAAGATGGTTGGGGTGTTACCAAGTGGTTTTGAGAGCCTAAAATTCGGCACTATAACGCCCACTCAAACCCTTTTATCCATTTTGTCCGTTTCCTGTGCAAACTTGGTGGTTGTTTGCATTTTGAAGTCGTACCTACTGGCATAATATCTGTCTGCTTAGACATAGATTCTAGGGAAATATTTTTCAAAATCTTCAAATATTCATTCCTATTTTTTGCTCTAATATTTATTATCTGGCTTAATTTGTAGGAACAGATTGCTGCTTCTTTCATTACACATAAGTGCAATGGTGGAAGAGTCAGCATTATCTCTACGGCTGCAGAGGGGCACGTGAATGTTGTCCCTGTGATTCTCAGACAAGCTTGTTACTGCACTTTCTGCAGCTTGACTTGTGCCGAAATTTGTTGCATTTTTGACCACCACATCAATAAAGCATAGGTGACCATTGGTTTAATGATCGTTTGTGTTATGTCTTTCCAAAGACTCTGCGGCATGTCCAGCTTGCCGCTATAGCTCTTGAAAGAATGTGGTTAAGTTAGCTGTTTTATGTCAGTTTTTGGTCAATTGTTACGCTTAAATATTTAACTTCTTTGGAAAAGGTAAGCTGAGTTTTATTCAGAGTTAGGGTTTTAAGTAAAAAAATGTTTTCAAAAGGGATTAAGAAAGGTCCATTTTAAACCTAATTTTCATATTTCTTCATATTTGCAAGTTGAAGTAATGACGTAATCAATTTTTTTTTCCAGAAACATTCCTATATTTCTTGGCATATTTAAAAAGAGCTCATTTTTTAAACAAATTTTGTACAGAAAAAAACTTTCTTTATCTGTTATAAAATTATAAGGAAATTTGTAAAAAAAAGTATTATCAAAAATTCGCAAACATTATTAATTAGTGTTACTTATTAATTTAACATTACAAAACACATAAGATGTTTCTACCAATGCCACAAAAAAAAAGTATGTTGAATCACTGCAATAAATTTTCAATGCAACAACCATTTCCTACTTCTTAACAACTATCCAATCTTCGCCTTACTTCTCTGAATAAAGCCTTACCTAAGATTTCTCTAGATAGTTCATTGCAAGCATTTACGATTTTTCTCCACAAGAAAAAGTCTAGTAGGGTCGAGTTCGGTGATTTAGGCGCCCATTATATAGGTCCATTTATACCTATCCAATGTTCTCCGTACGTTTCATTTAAATGTTGTTGAACAATTCTTGCTTGCATGCATATATGCAACATTTCCACGCAACATTAAATTGTTTTGACATCATCAAATTGTCTGTAGTTTGATTAAGTTCGGAGATGTCTAGTTCATTTTGGGTTGCAATTTTTAATTTTTTGTCTATGCATTGTAATAAACTACTTCTTAAGGAAAAAGTCGATTAAAAAAAATAAAAATTAGTGTTAAAAAAAAACTAAAGACTTTTACTCAAGGATGTTGTGTTCTTGATATTGCAATTGAATTTAATTTAAGGGAACAGATAGATCAGTTCGCGAATATATTTTTTCTTTTTTATAAATAACAACCGAAATAAACTAAAACATGATAGGGCGCTAAATGATTTTAACTTAAAATAACTAAAAGTGAATAAATACAATTGTATCTGTTTAAATTACACGTAAACGAGCACCAGAGGGTGGAGGGAAACGAAAAAGCCGACACCCTTGCAAAACAGGGGGCCGAATCTGTGTTCACTGGACCAGAACGGGTTTTTGGAGTCACCAAAAGTGCCGCCAAAAAAATTATATAAATTATAAATTATAAACCCTCAAAAACAGAACTAAGCAGATCCTAGAATGGAGCAGAAATGACCTGTGTATTTTAACGGGACTGCTTACAGGACACTGTCGTCTAAGATACCACCTCAGAAAGATAGGTCTGAACCAACAAACGGACTGTCGGTTTTGCTGCGTGGAAGACGAAACTGCTAAACATATACTATGTTCATGCCCTGGCCTGGGAAGAATAAGGTTCAACATATTTAGTTACACCAACCTAGAACCTACTGATTTCAAAAAAATCTCACCCCATACGAAATCCATACGTTCTTTATGTAATTATTTTCATTTAAATTTCTGTTAGTAAAAACCACATGTGACCTGCTGTCGTGTGTTATCGCACCCCATAAATGGTGCCGTCTTATTTCCTTAGTGTAGAGCAGAAAGTAATAAAGCAAATCAACTGTTGCTGCTGACGTCAAAACGTTGTCAGAAGTAAAATTTTAATGTTAAACTTTCCAACAATTAATCTTTGTTTAATATCCTCTCTACTCATCTTAGCCTCCTTAAAGGATCAATCCCTTGTACCTTTTGCTCGAACAAATGCAAATTTTATATTAGAGAATTAAGGCGAAAATACGACTACATTGCTTCTTGCAAAACTTTTCAAAGTTATTCGCGAAACTCTCTTTTTGGTACGTTCGATGAAATGCTCGTGAGCGTTTCAAATACTAAAATAAAACGGAAGTTGTATTTCCTAGGGCTCTATTAAAATTGTTCGTTAAAATTTATTTAATTTAACGTGTGTCAAGAATAATTATTAAAACATTTTATTCACTCTGGAGGCGGCGTATCCAAAATATGGTTTTTTAAGACAGTTTCTTGATAGGATAAAAATTAATAAACTTTTTGTTTAACATTCGGCAAAAATTATGAAATAAATTTAGTAATAAATCCGATTATTTTTTTCCGTTAAATAATAAAAAATATGACAACAATTTTGGATAATTTTACTGATTTCTTTGATAATTTTTGGCAAACAAGAAATAACTATTTCTTAATCATCTTAAGCATTTATTGGAAATGTCTAGCACATTCAAATACAGGCATTTATTTACATTTACATTTCAATTCACATGTTCATTAGCCCACGCCAATCGAGCACGTATATGAATTTGTGTAAACGTAAGTTAACCTCGGGTAATCTTCGACGTACTGATCAATTAAAACCGAAACACCAGAAGCATTCAAAAGACGCTCTTGTATGATCCAACAAGTACTCAGTGGTACTCTACAAGTATACATAGTCAAATAATCTTGTGCGGGGGTAGTAACCCTTGGTCGTATACTTCTAGGTCTTTCTATCACAATATCTAAGGAGAAGCCGCAAAATGAGTTTAACATCATTTAAAACGTTACAGCATAACCATAAAACAAACGTGGAAATATGGAGAAAAAATTAGTTTGACTGACAAATTAAATATTTTGACATGGAAACATAAGGGTTGCTACAAATTGATAAAACACAAAACAAATTATAATTTTTAACAACTATGTTGTTAGTACTTACATTGTAATAAAGGTTGTATGGCGTAACAATTAACGGGTCACAGAAATTATTATTAAAATTATTACATTTAAATATAGACATCAGAGATACGTCATGTAGGATTCTCTGATCCTATACATTAAACAAAAACCACACTAGGTCACATTACATCACGTTAATTAAAAGTTATTAAAAAGGAGAAAAACTTTTTTATCACTTATCAATTTATAATAAATTGTAACTCTTAGGTGTAACACTAAAGATGTGAATCATAATATTAACGTTATGTCTGTAGAGTTACTATGTTGGACTTGGAATTTTCTACAGAAATATATGTAAGTATATGTATATATATATATATATATATATATATATATATATATATATATATATATATATATATATATATATATATATATTATTTGCGAGTAGACCCCTTAGGATCACGCAAAGCAAAACGATTCGTTGGGGAGGTAGTTTTTCTAATCCTCCAGATTTCTCTCATCTTTTCTCCCATGTCTTCTTTCCTTTCTTGGGACCATTTTGTTCCGGTCTTCCTGGGCACTTCATTCTCTGGTACAACCTTCCATTGGTAAATCTTACGTCTGTATGTGCTTCTGTCCTGTATCTCTTCTTGGTCTATTTGTGCTTTCCGTAAATCAGCCTGTACCTGAGCTATCCATGGTGTCGTCGACTTGACCCCCTTGATGTAAGTTAAGATCTTGTTTGCGAGGCGAGTTGGAGGGAGTCTACTAATATGTCCGTAGAATCTCAATCGCCTCTTTCTTACATCGGCCGCTAGGTTGGACAGATTTTCGGTGGTTTTTCTGGAGTGTAATCTGTAGCCCTTATCTGTGTGTTTGGGTCCCAGCACTTTCCTTATGGTTTTCCGTTCTTCTTTTAGGATATACTCCATGTCTCTTTTGGTGGATAAAGACAGGGTCTCACTTGCGTACAGTATTTGGGGTTTAACAACTGTGTTGTAGTGTCTAATTTTGGTGTGTAATGACAAGCATTTCTTGTTGTAAATTTTGCAGGTTCTTCCGAAAGCCATTTTCAATTTTTGAAGTCGTATTTGCTGGGCCATCTTTTCTCCTCCGTTTGGTTCGAGGATCTCTCCTAGATATTTAAAGTGTGTAACTCTATTGATCCTGCCGTACTTGGTGTCAAGGCTCTGAATGTCTATCTTTGAGCAAAAGAACTCGGTTTTCTGGAAGGAGATTTGTAGTCCTACTTTTTCACCACACTCCTTAAGAACTTTTATTTGTTTGGTAGCAGTTGTCCCATTGTCTGCTAGTATTGCTATGTCATCTGCAAAGGCAAGACAAGAGATTTCTAGGTTATCCTTGACCCGTCCAAGTCGCATAGGTTTCCAATGTCCTTGGTTTCTCAGCTCCTTCTCCCATTCTCTGATGACTTTATCCAAAACTAGGTTAAAAAGAATTGGGGATAACCCGTCTCCTTGTCGTACGCCTGTTTTTATTTGGAAGGGTTCTGAGTTTTCTCCCATGAACTTGACTTTCGACGTCGTGTTTGTAAGTGTTAATTTGATAAGTCGTAAGGTCTTGGGGTCGAGTCCTAATTCTTCAAGGATTGTGAAAAGGGATTGTCGGTCGACGGAGTCGTAAGCTTTTTTGAAGTCCACGAAGGTACAAACAACTGGCGCGTTCCTGATAGCCTTCTGTTTTAGTATTGTTTTCAGGTTGAAGATCTGTTCCGGGCTTGAGCGGCCTGGCCGGAAACCTGCCTGATATTCTCCTATTTTGTGCTCGAGTTGCTCTTGTGTCCTTTGCAAGAGGCACGCTGCCAAGATTTTGTACGCAACCTGTAGAAGGGAGATCCCCCTGTAGTTGTTTACGTCTGTTTTGTTTCCTTTTTTGTAAACCGGGTGAATGAGGGCACACCTCCAATCTTCCGGTAATTTTTCTGTAACCCAGATATCCCTGATGATCTGTGTAAATTCTCGAAGTGAGCTTGGTCCCAAGTTTTTCAGAAGTTCTGCAATAATGCCGTCTTCTCCTGATGCCCTATTGTTTTTCAGTTTCTTTATGTGTTCGCAAATTTCGGATGCCTGTGGAGGCGGGGATTCAGGGTTGGTGGTGATGTTTTTTTCTTTATCGAAGCGTGTACTCGGTTCAGGGCAGTTTAGCAAGTCTGAGAAGTACCGTGCCAGCTCCCTACAGTTTTCTTGGTTGGTCAGTGCTAATTTTCCGTCTTGTTTCTTGAAGCATAGGTTTTGTGGGGAGTATCCTTCTCCCGCGAAGGTCCGATAGAAGTCCCTCGCGTTGTAGTTGCGGAAATTTTCTTCTATGGAATCGAGTTGCTCATTCATGTGTTTTCTCTTGTTTTGTCTGATAGTTTTGGCTGTCTGTTTCCGAGCTTCGTTGTATCGCTTAAGAGTTTCCGGGGATTTATTGCTGTTGTATTCCAAGAATGATTGTTTTCGTTTACTAATGGCGTTATCGCAGTCTGAGTTCCACCATGGGTGTTTGGTGTTTCTTTTCAAAGGGATTAGTTCCTGTGCCTTTTGTACGATCTTGGTGTGGAAGCTTTCCCATGTGTTCGCCTGCGTCTTCTCCCATTCTTCTTTAATATTGGATTCCTCGATCTTCTTCGTGTCGAACCTCTGTAAATGCGTTTTCTTGTGTTGTATTTTTCTAGGTGTAAATTTAACTTTGACTCGTGTGAGATAGTGGTCTGATGGTATGTCTGCGCCTCTCCTGACTTGTATGTCATGGATTTCTTTTTGTACCGGGTAGGAGATGGCTATATGATCTATCTGTTTTTCTCCAATGCTTGCTATAGATGACCTCCATGTCTTTTGTTTTCGTGGGGATTTTCTGAGGGAGGTGGACATGATTTTTAGGTTATTTTGTGAGCATAGCTTGATCAACCGTATGCCATTTTTGTTCGTGAGCTTGTGAGCTGGGAAGTGGCCCACCGTTTTTTGGTATATCTTTTCTTTCCCTATTTGTGCATTGAAGTCGCCCACTAGAATTTTCGTGTCTTCCTTGGGAATCTTAGCTATTATTCTTTTCACTTTATCCCAGAACTTGTCCGTTGCTTCCGGGTTTTTCCTATTGTCTTCGTTCACGGGTGCATGTACATTGATCATTGTGTACTTTTTGTTGGCACATTGAAAGCGCATTGTCATCAGTCTGTTGTTTATGGGAGTGATATCTTTGATGGAATGAGTGATTTTCTTGTGTACTACAAAGGCCATCCCAAAAAGTGGAGCTCCTTTGCCCACCTTTTTATCCGTTTTGCTTTTGAATATGCGGTAGTTTCCGTAGTCCATCGTGTCTTCGTCAGTAAAGCGTGTCTCCTGTAAGGCCAATATCATAATTTTTTGTTTGTCCATTTCAGTTGTTAGGTTGTAGAGCTTTCCTGGTTGAATCAGGGTGTTAATGTTAAATGTCCCAATATATGAGTGTTTTTTGTAAGGAAGTTTGTCAGAGAACTCCGATTTTCTCTGTATTCGTGGTAATCCAGGTTCCCCAGAATCCGAAAACCTGGTTGCCGTCTGTTGACGGGTGGACTGGTTACCACCTGGGGTAATGTTATTTTTTTGCCACGATTCATGTTTGCTTGTAATTCTTTGTGTTTCCAGTGTTTCCACTGGGAGGTTAGAACCAGGGATTGTTAGTTCCTGGATCAATAACTTCAGCCGCATCCACTGAATGATCAGACGCTGACCAAGTTGCCGGTGGTTTCCACTGCAGACGCCTCTTGGATTTTCTTTGTAGTTTTGGTCCGCCCTGAGTATTTTATTTCCTCAGTACCCACCATATCTGGTGAGCATTCCCCTATCCGCCACCTGGGGAGGCGCCCGATGGGAGGCTAGCAACTCCACACGGGTATATATATATATATATATATATATATATATATATATATATATATATATATATATATATATATATATATGATGCTTTTTTCCATGGGGGTAGACAAAGACCACTTCCTTTTACTTTCTACGGTTTTTTCACATATCTTTCGCTTCTTCCAATGTTATTAGTGCTCTCATACATGCTCGTCGGTTGTTAGTACTCTTGATCTGGCCGTTCTTCCGAACAATGTCGTTCTAATCAAGATATGTACACAGAGGTCGACCTCTATCGACTTGCCCATTCACACTTGTGTTATAAATTTGTTTCGTTAATCTTCATTAATCCATCCTTTTTCGTGTCCAAACTATCTAACTATTTCTTCATTTATCTTTGTAACCACATCTATCTTTACACCAAAGCGTTTCCTTATTTCACTATTCTTCACTTTATCCAACCGAATCACTCCGTCTATACTTCTCAGACTACCTATATTCGTAGCATAAATCTTAATTTCAAGTTTTTTTTTACCAAACCTAACATTAACTATCATACATAAGTGTAGAGACCAGCACTTGTCTATGCACAGCTAGACGTGCCTTTTTTACTTTTAAAGTTATGCAGTGCCCCATTCATTTATTTTTCTGCAAACAACTTTCGCTTAATGTCCAATCATAATTTTGGTCTCTCGTAAACTTTGAACCCAAGTATACAAACTCATTTACTTGTTTCACTATTTCTTACTCAATCAGAACCTCCTAGTTTGTTAAGCTTTCGTTCCTGTCTTGCACCTTTTTATGTTAACAAGTGCGTGTAAGCTCTGTTTATTGTGACACAAGCAGTGGAATCGTCGTAAAGTGTTTTCTGCGTTTATATAAAACTACTTCTTACCCCATACATAGACAATGTCGATCATAATTCATTTATGACTACTCTGTCATATGCCTTTTCTATGTCTACGTATGCGCAGTAGATGAATCATTTCATATCGTAATTTAATGTTTGTAAAATAAAGTAGGTTTTATTAATTCTTTTAGGTTACTGTTTAAATACATAATTTATGTGGCCCCCTGTATAGGACAAAACAAATGTTAAAATATTTTTAATACAAAGTAACTCACAGAAAATGTATTATATTAAAAAAAATAAAAATGAACACTAAAATAAATATTGAAATATTACTTATAAAAATATATACCTCTCATATTATTTTTTCCCTTATTCTGCTAAAACGACCAAGTCATTCAAGTATTAATTTACCGTTTTTTTGCATTTTATTTTCTTTTAATTATGAGCAAACATTTTTTATGATTATAAAATAAATAAGTTTATCTTAATTTAAAACAGTTTTCTCTATAAAATAAGAATAATGGGATTGGGTCTAGAAACTAACTACTAACATTTTGTTAAGTAATTTGGCTTTTCTTATAATGAATTACTAACAGCTAAGTATTTATCCTGGTAATATTTTTCAGTGTATACTGAATATTAACAAATGCAAATTTCGTAGCGAATAAGAGTTATGTAGCATTTGGAAGTTACAGCGTTCTACTTTATCGGCGGATTACAAGCTCGTGGGAAGAACCGCTTAATTACTGCCAACTGGAAAGTAAATTAGCACCGCCTTACCCAGTTTTCGTTTTTTTTCTCATTTTTTTGGAAGTTTCATTTTATTGTTTTATTTTATTTTTTGAATTTTAATATTCTCGGAGCCATTTATCTTTTAGCACTATAAAATAAATAAGCAGTAAGAATCACGAACTCCGAGTTTATTAAAAAGGTTATTAATTTTTTTTTTATTTTAAAATTTTTGATTTTTTACCTTTATTTTATAAATACATTTAAAACATTATCTTTTTAAGTTCATCGAATGTAGAAAACTTTTTTATTATTAATTTTACGACACAAAAGTTATAATTTATAAAAATCTCTGCATGGTGTAAAACCTGAAATGCAATTATCAGGTCTTAAAAATTTTCAGTCAAATACGAGGTCAGTAAAAAATATAAATTTTATTAAACATTATAATAACTATTTTTTATTTTTGACATGCATTAAAATAACTTAAATATGAAATATAAAATTATTTGTTTTACAATTACTGACTTAACTACAGCACTCTTATTTTAGTATGTAAAAGTATAATACATTAATAACACAGAAATAGTATGTAATACCTTTCCTACTAATTAACTAATGCTTTTTTCTTAATTTACCACTAAAATAATTTTTTTTTCCCAACAACTGTAACTAACGACAACTAACATGACATTTGACTTAAACAAGAAACCTGCTAATCTAAAAACATTTTAATTTGTCTTGGAAACGTCCAAAAAATGTCGAAGTTACTGTTTTTTGTGTTGTTATTACTGCACATTACAAAATCTGTAAAATTATGCAGTAAATTAGTACTTGAAGTAGGCAGGCAAAAGGACTGTTTTACTTTTGCAACAATTCTGGCTTCATAAAAATAAAAAAATTTTAATACATACTTACAATCTGTATGATGTCAGGATCTTGTTTAAAAGTATCATAAAATAATATATTACATTACATACCTAGGGCAGTAAAGTGAGGAATGTCTCAGAGCACCTGTTTAAACCTGTTAGTTGGCCTAGGCGAAGCTTAACCAATGTAGGCGGAGTCAGATAAGGAGAGATAAATGTATTTTTTATCTCCCGTAGAATTATAGTAAATATGCCTTTCGGTTACCATCGATCGGCAGCATTGACTTTTGTATACATAGACATAAGGGCTGACTGATTAGGGTATAAAATAAGCAGTTTATTTAAAATAGCAAAATATGTCGATTAGCCTTAAAAAAATATAAAATGCAATTACACCAAGTAAAAGTATACATACGTATACAGAGTCACGAATCATAAGACATTTTAATATTTTTGATGCGAAAGTTGCCATCGGCAACCTTGCACATCATTTAACTTATGATCGCCTTGTGTCAAAATAACACAGTGGGAACATAGGATTGTTTAGGTTTGTAACAAAATTTCGAAAGGACCTAACCTAAAATTTATACAGAGATAAATGATATTGTTTTGGATCGTTATTATGTTTTTATACTATTTATGTAAATATGGTTCCATTAAAGCTATTTTGCATTTGTGTTTTTTTAAATCATATCAAAATAACATAATTTCCAGAGTTTTTAATACACAGACATTAAAATTGGCTACATTAAAGGTATTTTGCCATTATTTGCTCATTTTAAAGACGAAAGTTGTTAATTTTTTTGTAAACTGGATTTTCAGTGACTTTAATCAAACATGCATAAATATTTAATAGTAAAAAATTAAAAGTTATTTTATTCGCAGAAACGTTGCGTAATTTTACAAGTCAGAATCGTTGGGTGATGTGCCATTTCACCTCACAAAATAATTAAAAATTACTCGCAAACTGGCAAATAAAACCAAGAACAATAGACGATTAGCACCAAGCAGCGACGATATTTGTCCAGTCTAACATCTGCTCTTAATTAATGAAACTAAGCCTGATATGATAATTGTTACAATACATAAAAATATACCATTACATTTACTTTTCTCTGAAATAAATAAATAATCTGGATCGTACTAGTGAATTTTATTTAAATACAACGTAGTTTTATGTCATTTCTGTTGTTAACTATAACAACATCAAAAGAAATTAATGAACAACAAAAAAACAATATGGCTAAAACCATTTCTATTTGCAGAAGTATAGGATGTAAGGTAAAGAGGAACACGATACCTTCACTTGCATGGGTGCAAGTATATTCCGCTACAACGTTGCCAAAGTTACATTTTTATGTCTATTGATTCGTGACTCTGTCTGTATTGCATTTATTCTAATATTATATTTCGTATTATAATTAAAATAATCACATAAATACACAAAGTCACGCCTAATTCCCATAGGGGTAGGCAGAGACCACTTGCTACGGTTATTAAACACATATTTTGCTTCCTCTACTTTCATCAGTGCTCTCATACATGCTCGTTGGTTGTTGGTACTCTTAACCGTCAAATGCCTTCTTTACGCCGATGATCAAGTCATATTAGCGTTATCCGAAGAGGAGTTGCAGGCGATTGTTAATGTTATGCATGATTTCCCGAAAATCAAATGGATGAAAATAAATGTGAGCAAAACGAAAGTAATGGTTTTTGAAAGAGAAGAAAGCATGACAAACTTTGGGGTTTCGATTAAGGGAAAAAGAGTGGAACAAGTTAATGAATTTGTGTACTTGGGTTCAAAATTTACTAGAGATGGAAAGTATGACAGTGACATTGAGCGAAGGGTGTTGGCAGGAAAACAAATAAATGGGGCACTGAATAGTTTTATGAATAGCCAGAAAGTGTCAAAAAAGGCACGTCTGGCGGTGCATAGAGGTTTGTTGGTTCCTACACTTATGTATGGTAGTGAATGTTGGGTTTGGCAGAAGAAGCATGAAAATAGGATTAATGCTGCGGAGATGAGTAGTCTGAGAAGTATAGCCGGAGTGACTCCGTTGGATAAAGTCAAGAATAGTGAGATAAGAAAACGCTGTTATGTAAAAGAAGATGTGGTCACAAAGATAGATAAAGGAATGCTTAGATGGTTTGGACACATAGCAAGGATGGATGAAGGAAGATTGACGAAACAAATTTATAAGGCGAGTATGAATGGGCAAATCGGTAGAGGTCGACCTCGGAGAACATATCTCGATCAGATCAACATTGTTTTGAAGAAAGGCCAGGTCAAGAGTACCAACAACCGAAGAGCATGTATGAGAGCACTGATGAAAGTAGAGGAAGCAAAAGATGTGTGTACGAACCGTAGCAAGTGGAAGGAAGTGGTCTCTGCCTACACCTATGGGAAAAAGGCGTGACTATGTATGTATGTATGTATGTAACCTGGCCTTTCTTCAAAACAATGTTGATCTGATCAAGATATGTTCTCCAAGGTCGACCTCTACCGATATGTCCATTTACACTCGCCTTATAAATTTGTTTCGTCAATCTTTCTTCATCCAATCCTTCTACGTGTCCAAACCATTCAATCATTCCTTTATCTATCTTTGTAGATTGTAGATTGTAGAGTGGGTCATGAAGGCCATGCTGCCCCTTAAGCACTTCGACCTATCAGATCTTTTGTGCATAACCCTTAATCTATTTAAGGCCCGGGATTCCAAAACTTCGAGTAAAGTTTATCAGTTTCCTGGGGGCCAACTTTCTGATATCGAATGGCTTTGGGAAGGTCCCTTCCAGAAACTTGAGTCTTTTGCAGAAAAGCGCTGGGCATTCGCAAAGCAAATGTTCTCCAGTTTCTGCGAGGTTCTCGCAAAGGCAGCAACTATCAATCTCTGTTTTGCCCATCTTTTTTAGGTGGTACCTTAGAGGGCAGTGTCCAGTGAGGAGTCCCGTCACCAGTCTATCTTTGTAACCACATCTTCTTTTACACCAAAGCGTTCTCTTATCTTACTATTTTTTACTTCATCCAACCAAGTCACTCCGGCTATACTTCTCAAACTTCTCATCTCCGCAGCATTAATCCTATTTTTATACTTCTTCTGCCAAACCCAACATTTACTACAATACATAAGTGTAGGATTCAACACACCTCTATGCATAGCCAGACGTGCCTTTTTTAAAACTTTCTGGCTATTCATAAAGCATAATTAGCATCTGCTATTTATCAAATCTAAAAATTTTTGGTCAGCCACAGCGTAATTCTTCATAATTATTAATGGAACTACAACTTATTCAATCATTTTTTAGTCCCTATGTGAAACAACACATTTGTGCGAGGGCGCTTGAATCAGTAAAGAAAACAATATCAGTTCTAAGGAAGTTTGGCAGAAAAAAATTTTGAATAGATTTTAACAATAATTTTTTTAGCATGTACGAAAGTATGACTAAGGCACCTTTTACCCTTTTTCGATAAAATTAAAATTTTGTGAGAATAAAAAACAGCAAAAATTTAAAAAATTACTTCCGTAGATGCCTAGATCTGACCTTTGCCAAACAGAAGGTAAAAAAAATTCTTTCAATATTTTACGCTCTTTGAGTAATCTTATTTTTATACTTTTATCGCTTTTTGTTTTACGAATAAATCAAATTAAAGATGACAATATTAACTATAAAGAAAAGAAAAACTTATCATGGTTTTAAAGAAATAATACTGATTTTTAAGGTACGGACAAGAGATTTTTGTAAACGTTAAAAAAAAACTCTTGGATTAAAACCGTGCTTTGCCATTGTTTTAAAAATATAAATATTTGTGAAATATTTTTATTATGGAATAATTTTGTTTATTTTGTAAAACATTAATTTTGTAATTAATTTAAGTAATTTTTTTATAAGGATCCATTGAATAATAAATTTTGCTGCATCGAAAATTTCGACAGCAGACGTTGGCGATTATGAAAAATAAAAATATAAAATGCATCTCCGCAGCACTAATGAAACACCGCAGAGACAGTGTTGACGAAATGTCTGATTACACCCAAAGGACGTTTTATTTTACTTATTAAAAGAAAAAATCTCCGAAACGTGCTTAAGAAGAGAAAAATGCACCCCTTCTCATCTTGCTCCCAATTAAGCGCTTGCCCTCTACGTAAAAATTCCCCCAGGATTATTTTAATTCGGTAAGCGAACGGAAGCTAAATAAAAATAAGAAAAAAATGAAACGGCTACGGTTCAAAAGAATATTTAACACCACTACACATTTTATGTGTGGATTTATTAAAAACATTGGAAAATTTAAAAATAATATTGGAAAAAAATTAATCACTTTTATTTAAAAAAATAAATTTCTTAAACACGTAATTAATTTATAATAATATAATAATAATATAATATAATAATAATTTATAAATTATAAATTTATCTAAAAAACTTCTAAATGAAATAAAAAAAACATTTTTTTTTAATTACTTTTTTTATTAAAAATTGTCAGTTTTAAACAATTAAAAAACTAAATTATATTTAAATACATTTTTATCCAACATATTTTTTTTTGAAATAAAAATAGGTAGCCCTTTATTTCCACTAACTAAAAGTTCTTTTAAATTTTTGATAGCAAAGGATTTAACAGAAGGATGGGAATATTTGGCATTCTCTGTGTAGTATCGGTTTTTGTAATTTCCTTTTTCGTACACAAAAGGAATTATACCCTACTTCGATTATTAGTGGACTGGTTAAAAATCATAAATCGCTGGTTTTCTCTTTAAATACTTAGTGCACTTGTACCGTTAATGAATTGCTGCAAGCATTAAATAAAAATTCGAGTGCCATGGAAAAATAGAAAAATATCGTCTCGATCGCTAAGAGGGAGGATGTCGACCGTCAACTCTGGTCGGCAGTTGTAAAAGAATTTTGAATAAAAGGAAAAAAGCGATCTTTTAACAGCTGTAAATAAATTTAATTGTTGACCGTCTTGGTCTACAGTCGGACGGGAACTAATTATTGCGACAAAGCAACCAGCGAATGGCGCAAAACTAATAGAAGGGACGTGTAATATATCTGGATCGCCATGTATAAATTAGGTCCCTTGTTTGGTAGGTACTTAAAGGTTTCAGAAGAACTCTTGTTAAAATAAAAAAAACGTTGAACTTAAAATACGTCTAATTTATTCAACATTTCTGCCGTGAACTTGACCGAGTGCTGACTAAACAAAACCAGCAACATCGACCGACGAAAGTAAAACATAAACACTGAATCTATTGCTAGATGCTTAATTGTAAAATAAATAATAAACAATACGTGCGTTTAAAAACACGTTTCGAGTGAGTTTAAAGTAATTCCCGTGAACGGTCAACTATTGGGCTTTTATTAAATCTTTTTTACATGTTTTTCTGGCTAAGGTTACTACAGACGACTGCTCGAAATTTGCCTGAGGCGTTACAAACAGTTTTTAAGACGTTGGCGCTCAGGGACTGATCAAAGAAGATTTAAATAGAACTAAAGAAAGATCAAACGAAGTGTTGCAATCTGTGTGTGTGTGTGTTGGACAAACATTTGTTTAACAATCATAATACCCTATAGTAGACATTGTATTATAATTAAAAACAATTAACCAAGTGTGCCTGTTAAAATAAATGTCACCCCAAACACAAATCATATCTCTTTTTAAAATCGTGGTTAGTGCCATATATTGCTCGTTATACCGGTAAATTTTTGCTTTTTTTACTAAAACTTAGCCGTTAGGGTTAAATATTCAATTTTGTTGTACTTATGCCCAACGACCTGTCGGTAACAAGAACCATTATTGTTTCTGTGCAGCCTTTTTTTTACGGTTTGATTGGTACCAGAAACGTTTCGCAATAAATTATTGATCACACACGCTAAATAAGTTGGATTTCGTCTAACCATTAGCTAAATAAATGTATCTTACATATACGCCGATAGGTTATTGACCAGATAGCGATAATAAAACACGACTTGCTACACTTTGCAATACATTTAGCCAATACACGCATCGACAATTCTTCATATAGCTACCGCACAATTTGTTCCAATTACAAGGAATGTAAATGTCTGCACGGCAAATCTATCATTGTTGCTTGATATCGTATTGGATATGTCGATTATAAACAAACATCTTAAATGTGTGTAGATAATGTATTTAGCAAAGGAAGACCTAAAATAATAAAATTAAAGAAAATAATAAATTTAGCGTTAAAACAAATAAAAATAGGTATTTAAGTTTTTCCTAGCATTTTTAAAGCAGTGTATATAAAGCTATAGCGTCACATAATATGCAACCGTCTTTTCATGAGCCTGATCATTTAGTTCATTTCACCGAACATAAAATAAATACATCTTGGTTTTAAGAAAATTACCTTTATATTTTCGTCTTTCTTGTCTTCTTTGATGTATATCATAAAGATTAAATAAAAACCCAAGAGGTTTAAATAAAAAAGTACACGATTTTCCTTTGAGTGCTTGTTTTAGAATACGGTATTAACAGAATATTTTTTAAGACTCTTTGTATTACATTATGTTTTTGTGTTATTACGCTTAGTAGCTTATTATTTACCCAATTTTTACTTTTATCTTTTAGATAATAGTATAAAATATGTTTTCAGCTTTTTTTATGTTACTGTAGATTTTAATAAACACTATGTTTAACTTTATTTACAACATTACAAACATTCTCATAAAAATAGTAATTTTTCTTTTTTATCGGTGATTATAAATAAATACTTCGTGTATTATTAAATACTAATTACAAATAAAGAAAACAACATAATATACGTAACTTAAATGTGTTTTGTTTCTAGACATTTTGGTTTTATCACAATTTTCACACAATGGTGAAGGAGCAGGGTACGTTTTGTTAAAAAATTGGTGGCAAAACTTAAACTAATAAATTATGGAATCAATCGTTTTTAAACAGGAAAATTAAATCTTTAAAATAAATTATTTAGTTATGGGTACCGATTATTTTAAAAACAATATGCATAAAAAAATATACAATTTGTTTTTTCTATGCAATGTGTTTCAAAATGTTTTTACAGGATGTTATTTTCTGGCATTACATTATTATATTGTTACTAGTCAAACCCTGCATGAGCTAGCAGCTAAGTTAAGAGTTTAAATTGACTGGGTAACCGGCCACAGGAACATACCAGGCAACTGTAAGGCGAACGAGCTAGCAAGAGAAGGCACCACCCTCTCAGCTGTATCTGTCTTATCTCAGCCAGGAGTACCGATAGCAAACTGACGGCTCCTCCTGCACAGTTTAAAAAGCCAACTTGAGGTGGCAAAATTAACCCACATGCACATTATTGAAACAGATTTGGCCTAAACTTGATCTACGTCGAACTAATGATGATTTAACTCTATCCAGGGAGCCCATTGGAAACGCGAACGCAGCCATAACAGGACACTGGGCAGGTGGATCCCATATACGGCGCATGGGAAACGCGGAGCTACAAGAACTGTAAAAGCTGTCACGATAAGAAAAAAAATAAAACAATGGTACATCTTTTCTCCCTAAGAGTAAGTTTGGTGGAAAAGATCACAAACGAGGAGGTGCATAGAAGAATGCATAAAGATACAGAAGTGGTCAATATTGTAAAACAACGAAAACTTAAATATTTCGGACATATTATGAGACACCCAGAAAAGTATAACATTCTACATCTTATAATACAGGGTAAGATTAATAGTAAGAGACGCCATGGCAGACAAAGAACTTCCTGGCTTAAAAATATCAGACAGTGGTTTGGTCTCACCACTATAGAACTTTTCGGAGCGGCTACAAACAAAATAATAATTGCAAACATGATAACCAGAATGATTACCAACGATCGTTAAACGGTCATGGCACCTAGAAGAAGAAGACATCTTTTCTGCCACTGCCTTGCCCTAGGCAAAAAACGGCTTTCGATACTAGGGCAATTGAAATTTGATGACTTATCTAATCTCAGCTCAACTGACAGTAAAAACCTCACACTTTTCATTAAAAGTAACTGATTGTCACGGTAAGGGGGGAAGGCACCACCGTCTATCACGGTATCACAACGGGCCAAAAGGCCCATATGGGTTTCCTCCGAACCGCCGTTTTAACCTACCCTAGCCTAGTTAACCCGGCGACGCATCGTTGTGTTTTGGTCTGATATTAATTGTTAGAGAAGTTTTAGCAAACATAAATTTACCGATAAAATACAGTTTTTAATTTTAAACTATACTTTGCTGTGGATATGCTGTTAAATGAAATAAAAGAAAAAACAATATTTTTTGCTAATGTAAAGTTAGAGAATAGATTACATTGTTTTTGCCTGTTTTCTAAACATAAAGTTTAGATAGTTAACCAACTCTGGAGCTGTCAAAAAATAATTACCCATAAGAAAGTCATTCATATTAAATAAATTAAATGTACGAGAAAGTCCAGCAAATATTTGTTCTTTTCTGAATGGAATCTAGAAGACGAAGAAAATGCCTTGGTGCTGAACCCTAAATGTGCGAGCAATACTCCAGTACGTCGTCAACAATTGATCAGGAGTAAAAAACTTTCTAACTTTTCACAAAAAACCTAGCCTCTGGCTGACTTTGCGATGTTAGCAACATGGTCATGCCAAGACATATTATTAGACACCGTGACTCCCAAAATCAAGATGAAGGGACTTGATTTAAGGGTATTTTACTTTCTTGGAAAACGTATATATATATATATGGGAATTGACTATATTGTGTATGACAATAAATGCTAATCTAAAAACAATTCATTTATTTTTTGTTCTGATTGGTTTACACTTTTACACATAACATAACCCACGCACTGTACTCTGTTTTTGCACAATACACTATACCAGCCCACGGCTTGTTTCCCTTCAATCTTCGGACATGGTTTTGATTGTCCAGCAGCTAAAGAGCTTCTGCATTAACATACTCCTGATATGTTCTGTAACTGTTAGTTTTCCAAGGTTTCGATAAAGATCTAAATTTCGCAGGTACCACGGGGTATTAACTATGTTACGCAGTACTTTATTTTGGAAGCTCTGTATAGCCTTAATGTTGTGCATCTTTGTAGTTGGATACTGTAAAGCCACACATGTTTAATTACCTGGTTGTATATTAAATTTTTTTATACACGATCAATTTAAAATTTCTACTAAAAAGCCAGTAGTGCTGTTTATATTTAATGCCCAATTCTTTTTTTTTTTGTTTTACATGTACTTTTCATCGTACCTTGGCATCTAGAGTTATATATTTTTCGAACAGCGTATGTGGTACTCGTATTTTGTTTATATCTTTAGAAAAAGGATCCAGTATTTTCTTGTTAATAAATTTAACGTTTTTTGAAATCAATTTGTTGAGCTTGATTCTACTCTGTCTGGTCCATTTCGTTAATTTAAATTTTTTAAGAGATTTTTTTTTTTAAAGTTTATACATGATAATTTTAACAAAATTTTAAATTTAAAATTACTGTTAAATATTTAAATTATTATAATTAAAACATAAATAATACGGTAAACATTTGTTATTTTTATTGCTAAATAGAATTCATAAATCATGTCTTTTATGATCTTTTTATGAATAAAAAAATAACTTTATCCTGATAAGAAAGTTTTGTAATATACTTGTAAAATGAGGAATTTAGATTATTAATTTTAATACATATACGGCAACTTATAAGGTTTGACATTGTTAAATTCTAAATAAACTTTTTAGCTTATACCTTTCAGCTATGTAGGTGGATTTTAAACCTCCTTGATAATCAAAGTTTTGAAGTTGTTGATAGTTTGTCCTCAAAAGTCTACCACAATAATGTTAAAGTTTCCTTAAACACCGAGTTGGCGCCAGAAGTTTCCTTGCTTTCACATATAATCCAATCCGCAGTTTTACTTTTGACAGTGCCCTACATTTTCTTGTTTCTTTAAAACAATTACTGCACTTTAACGTAAGATAAAAACTAAAAAACGGTTTCCTTTTTACTGTAAATTTTATACAAATATTTAAATAGCCATATATTTCTTGAATTTTTAAAAATATACTTACGTAATTAACTTACGTGTTTAAAACTAATATACTCTGGACATACGTTTGTTATCTGACGTTAATTAGAGTTACTTCCAAAAATTTAATTAGAAGTTTTGAATAACGCGCAGATACACAAGTAGGCACTCTATCCAATATTTTAACGAATTACGCATATAACATAAAAGTATATGAAATACAACAGCAAATATGTTGCAGAAATAATATTTTGAAAATTTCAATATTATGTTATCCTTTTTCGGACTTTATTTTTAAGGAATGCTCGACAAAAGAAAAGAAAATTCTAATGCACTAACAAAAAATGAAGTGTATGGGATGGCAGGTGCATGAGATAAAGATAATCCTTAAGGACGACAAAAAAAGTTGTACCATAAAATGGCTTATGAACTAACCTGAAGAGATGGCAAGGGCGTCCAGTGCAAAAAGCAATACTTTTAAAATGAATATACCAACGACGATATACCAGCTAGAAGAATCGAGTATAATCCAATATTTTTCAAAACAAGTCAAGGGAAAGAAAGAAGACTTACTGATAGCAAGTGGATCTTTACAAATACAAATGCTTTAGATGTTTATCCAGTGCGTTTGTTGAAAAAACTGTTTGATAAGCGCCCAACGCACGTAGCAACAGATTGACTATTATTTATTAAGGCATGGGATAGTCCAAAATTAGTTGGGAGGTATCAGAATGTTTCTATTGGAAAAAATTTAATATCAAAATGGATGGCTGTCACCGCGCAAAAAAATAGTATTAATATAAAAACTAGAAAAATCACCAATAATTCTGATTAATCTACAGCGATATCTAATATAGCAAAAAGTGACACTGTAGAGCACTTAATAATAAAAATTTTCGGAATTTCACTTCACCCTGTTAACAGTTAAATAGTGAGCTCACAAAAACCTTATAAATAATTTTAGAAAAAGTTTATCTGCATTTGGAGCATCTAATAATTTTGCCTTCTGTTCATACCTGCAAAAGAGATGCCTACCAGACCCATATCTTAACCACCGGCAACTAATCCTAGTCATTCTGTTACTAACCAGAATTGAACTTTTTAGTGTTCACATTTTTATTCTAATGCTAATATGTAATTAAAAGTTTTTGGTGTCAATTTACCTTATTTGAAAAAAAGTCTTATTAAATATATGTCAGTATTATATTTAAGAAAAAATTTAAATAAAAGATTGTTTCTTATACTCATAAGTAACTGCCTTCGACAATTTAAATGACAAAATCTCTCGCCTTTGGCTCAAAATTTTGATCATGCAATTTGCCTTAGGATATTTCTCAAACAATAATCTTTCGATCAAAAATATTTTCGTCAAATTACTATTTCCCTGATATATTGTAAGCGATTAATGCACGAGAGCTAACAAAGAACTCTTTTTTCTTTACGTTTTAAACTATCCCAGTCATTTTATAACTTAATACTAGCTTTATATATTATTTTTAAAAAAGTTTTGCACCAATAGTTTAAGAATTTTAAGTTTACTTTTAAAACAGATTTTTTACAAATTCTAAAATTATGACAAATACTAACTCTTTTATAGAAACTGTAATACGAATTGCCTTTTTTAAATTAGGATTATGTAACAATAAAAGTCCTTTTTTTTAAAATGTCTTAAGAATTTTTTTAAAATAACAGAAAGCTAAATTTTATTTTTAATTTGCCGATCGGCAAATATTTTAAAATTATAATTTTATAAATTAAAATTCTGTGTAATTATGTTTTATTGAAAATGATTTAAACACGGTATAATGTATATTTTCTTGGAAATGTATGTAATACCTAAAATCATTAAAATCATGTAAGAATAAATTATTATAAATTTCATGAAAAATAAAGCATTTTGCTTTGGGATCAAGTATATTCTTTATAAAGTTGTGTTTGTATGTTAAGTGAAAGTATGTCTACAGTTACGAAAGATGGTACAAAAAACGTAAATATCAAAGAACACTAAAAGAAAATTGTTAAAAAATAAAAATTAAAACTAAAACAAGCAAGGCCATGACATGAAAACAAGAAAAACCCAAAGTTACCTATGAGCTTTTGTTTATTAAATGTAGCATTTGTTCGTAAGAAGCTGAATTCCATTTACCTGATTTGCACTGTTGCTTGGAAAGTTACCAATAAAGAAATAATATATGTCTAAATTACAGTGTCCATTGTAGTTAAAAAGTAAAACAGGATTAAAAAAATCGCCACGCTGCCGCAGACATTTTACAGATATGAACACAAAAAATGTTGGAAAGCAGTGATAAAATGTATTTTAAAAGTATCTACTAGCACTACTTCTTAGAGTTTTTTTCCCGTCAGAGGTAATATATCTTTTTTATTAAATTTTTTAGATACTTTTGTAGTTAAAACAATCTTGAACATTTTTTAGCTGTAATATCCTTCACCTGTCAATATTTTTGTTTTCTTTTATTATTTTCTGTATTGCAAACTAACCTCTTAACAAACTATTTTATTGGTTATTTTATCGACTTAGGTTCTTGTCACATTCTGCAATAATACTAAATTTTAAATGCTTGTACAACTGTAAGGATTTTTGTCACAGAGGTAGTCATGAATAAACCTTACAACGATCTTTTTGGATCTATTTAAAACAAAAAATGAAATCCTTAAACAGCTACACAAAAAATCTTTGTTTAATCTGTGTCCAAAGATATTTTTAAAATTAGAAATATACCTGATGCCAAGATAACTCCACGTTCAGTTGCTAATCTGCTATCTACTGAAACGGTCAAGGTTTAAAAAAGTGCGACTATAAAAAGAGTAGTGGCAATTTGAACGGTTTGGGCGTTAAAATTTAAATGTTTAATTCTGAGTCCGGCTGTAGCTAGGCCTGAAAAAACAAATAAAAGCTTGGTAGTTTTTATACATTTTCTAAAACGAATTAGCAATTTTGTAAATTTTTTAGGAATTGTATAAATTTCCTGAATTCTATAGATTTTTAATACCATATGCTTGTGTCAGGATAAACGGAGCTTACACGGACTGGTTTAACATCCAAAAAGGTGTAAGACAGCAATGTGTGGTTGCATCTTTAGATCGCTTTTTTTAACTTTATTTTGAATTTAATAAATTAACCCTGCAAAAAACAATAATAAAAGTATTGGTAAATGAAAATTTATCAAGCAACTTGACATCCAAAATGGGATTTAAGAAGACCCTTGTCCACAGTTCTATTTAATTTTGTGCTAAAAGGAATTTTAAAAAAAAATACAAGATATAATATCTCATTGTAAGCACTAGATCATTGCTTATGCAGACGATGTGACACTGATCAACAGATCCAAAAATAAGCTGGAAACTGCCTTCAGTTCACTGGATAATTTAGCAAAAACATAGCTTAGCGTAAATATGGACAAGAAAAAATACATGAAAATGATTCCAAATGAGATAACTAAAGAAACACTTTTCAGGAATAAAAAAAAATGTATGGTCTTAAAAAAGTGGATAAATTCGACTATTTAGGAGCAACCATCACAAACAAAAGCGACGAAACGGACGAAAAAAAAATACTATTAAAAGGAAGTAGAACAGTACAAACAGCAAACAGCATTTTTAAAGCAAAGTTAATTTTAGAAAAAACAAAATTGAATCTAATTAACAATAATAACACCAACTGCACTCTAAGGATGCG
This sequence comes from Agelastica alni, assembly GCA_950111635.1. Lineage (NCBI taxonomy): Eukaryota > Metazoa > Arthropoda > Insecta > Coleoptera > Chrysomelidae > Agelastica > Agelastica alni. The sequence goes on along the minus strand of OX467710.1, from coordinate 47,042,340 downwards.
AATCGCGAATTAAAAAAAAAGGTCGAAGTATGGGAGAAATAACATACATACATACATAAAATCACGTCTTTTTACCATAGGGGTAGGCAGAGACCACTTCCTTTCACTTGCTACGGTTCTTACCATCTAAGCATTCCTTTATCCATCTTTGTAACCACATCTTCTTTTACACCACAGCGTTCTCATATCTTACTATTTTTAACTTTATCCAACCGAGTAACTCCACTATACAACTCAGACTACTCATCTCCGCAGCATTAATCCTATTTTGATGCTTCTTCTGGCAAACCCAACATTCACTACCATACATAAGTGTAGGAACCAACACACCTCTATGCACCGCCAGACGTGCCTTTTTTGACACTTTCTGGTTATTCATAAAGTTATACAGTGCCCCATTCATTTGTTATCCTGCCAACACCCTTCGCTCAATGTCGCCTGCAACTCCTCTTTAGATAACGCTAATATGACTTGATCATCGGCGTAAAAAAGGCATTTGACGATCAAATCATTCATTTTTAATCCATACGCACTCTCTTCCAGATCTTTTAAACAATTGTCTATGTATCAGTTAAACAGCCATGGTGAAGCCACACATCCCTGTCCCACACCTTTTTCGATGTTAAACCAGTCCCTGCAAGCTCCGTTTATCCTGTCACAAGCAGTGACTGTGATTTCAGTGCTCGTATTAAACTACCACTTACCCCATACATAGACAATGTAGACCACAATTCACTCCTCACCACTCTGTCATAGGCCTTTTCCAAGTCTATAAAAACGCAATTGACCTTCTGACTTCCAGCCAAGAAATAAATACCAAGAAAAATATTTAGAGAAAAAAAAGGTAGGAGGATCTTAAAAGAGACAAAAAAAATAATAATAGTTTATGGATACCCAGAAATAATACAGTAACATAAGTAGAGTACTTTTCAAAAAAGTAGGTAAAAAACGAAAAAGTAGGCTAAAAATGCACCTCTTTTTTATTATTTAAGTCTTTTGCTGGTTGAATACTTACTTTGCATGACAATTTTTTCCCCCTTTGTGTATTGATGTCAATAAAGAAAAATAATTATAGGAAAACTGGTGGGAACGTCGATTTTACATTGTTGAATTTTAATATATTTTAAATTAAAGTATCATTAATTTTTAAATGGGAAAAGATGAGAATTTAACAAGGTTATCCTTTCATTTCTTACTCATTTGTGTTGAAGTGTTTTATGTTCGCCGTAAAATGTCTGGAATACGTAAAACTGTGTTTTGTTAAGAAATAAGCTGATACTAAAGACATGAAAATACACGCGATTTTTCCAGGCGTTCACTCGTAAAATTTATAGTAGATAACAATATCTTTATTTTATTTTCATGTTTTTTTTTGTAATACGGGAGTTGCACATACATTCGAGTATCGTGTATATCTTTTAATAAGAATAAATAAAATGTAAACGCTTGTTGTAAAAACGAAGTATTTAGAGAATTTAAGAAAATTTTTAATCCATTTTTAAAATATTCTTAACACGCAAGAGCTCAATGAAGATGATCCATATCGCAAAACTAAATTTGAATCATGTAAATCTTGTAATTATAAAATAAAAGTATCCAAAAAAGATATGGACTTTTTTCAAGAAGATAGCGCTTTGCGACACTATGCAGCGCCTTTAACTACGTGACTTATGAATCAATATTTCCGTGAATACTAAACTGCTAGAAGGGTTGCTGTTGTAAAACTTGTTTGTAATTCATCTCGAGAGGCGCCAACCCAAAAATGTGGTGACGCAAAAAGGTATAGAAATATCTAGATAGCGCCACATTAAAATAATAAGCAGTGTAGTGTGTGATTCATATTACGATACTTGCAACCCTTAGTTATTGTGAACATATGTGCGCTATTGAAAAGCAAGCTTTTTGGTAGTTGTAGGGCTTGTTGCAACCTATGTCAAGAGGGATGAAAGGGCGCCCAATTGTCCCTACATCTTTAAATGATATGTGTCGACGGAGCAAGCACAAGTAAAGAAAAATGAGAAGGGTAAAGGCTTACCTACTATAAGTTGCCGAGGGTTGTATGGGGGTCGTTGCCGTGGTTATCTTTAGTTATTACACATGTATTCGTTTTCATTGAAATAAAATACTATATAATTGCCATTTATAGTATATTAAACTTGATACATGGAGACGCCATTTTGTCTACCACCAAAAACATGATTAATTTTACAATTTCAGGCCTCGTGTATCGTTAGAATCTTTTCACTGGTTGTCGCCTTGAACTAAATATAATTCATAATCGGATTAACAGGTTACTGTCTAACTGCAGTTATGAGAATTTAAAATAAACTAAAATAATGTACTACATTTTACACGTGGGGTTCCAACGCTGTGCTGTTGTCGGGCCAAAGATATTTTTTTTGGGGTTTAAGACGCAAGAGAGAGTGGAAGGGTCAAACGCGGCTTCGCCCTTTTTTTGGCGCTTAAGTCTGCTCTCTTATTGGTTCGGCTTCTAAGCCGTATTAATGGGGTTTAAATCAAGGAATTGATTAAAGAGAAATTCTACTGTTGAAATCACGAATGTTCAACAATATGCATATAATATCGCTAAAACAGCATGGACATGTACTTAATTTTAAGAAAAAATATGCCTTATTGGAATCAATCTTTTCTTAAAAGAAGTTAGTTAGAACAATGCTAAATGTTTGCGTAAGTCAGTCACCAAAAGTTCTTGTTTAAAACCAGTCGTTAATGTTCGCTCCCTAAGGTTAATATTTTAGTCGTTATTAGTACTCGCTCTTAACGAGTCGTTAGTGTTTTACTTCCAAAGGTTAATATTATAGAGTAATGAATAATTTTTGTTTAAAAAATGTCGTGTTATAGTACTTTTTTGAGAAAAGTTGTTGATGCCATTGAGTGTTAATATTTTACACTTAAAGGTAAATGTTAGTTTTCTGGAAACTTAAAAAGTAAGGTACATACTGTTAGTCTCAATATAGAAAACACTTTGGCATAAAAATAAAGTATAAAAATCTCTTTATCTTTATCAGTTTATTTTCGTTAATGTTAAGTGTTAAATAAAAAGATCTCTTTTGCATACCCAAATAACCTATTTTTGGATTTGAAATAATAATAATTGGTTTGGACGTTTTTTTTGTTTTCTGTTGTTACATTGTTTTTTTTTGTTGTTATTTTAAGAAAAGTAATAAAAATAAGTTTTTTTTATTAAAACTCTGATCCAGAATACAAAATAAGAAGAGTGCTTAGACTCTACACAATAAACCAGTTAAACCTATGGAGATATGAAAACTATGTTTGAGCGAGGATAGAAAAACCTATTTCTCCATCAGGTACCATTAAATATCCCCCTAGATCGCCAAATGTAACACCATTAGAACTTTTTTATTGTGGTCGACTCCTGATTTTTTTTGATATTATCCATTTTGTTGACTTAATTGAACATGCGTTACGATATTTTTCCAAAAAGGTTTAATATTTTTATTTCGTTAAATATAGCATCGAAAAATCAATTTTAGGTTAGGTTAGGTTAGGTATCATGTAAGTGGGGCGTAGGTCGCCCCTCCACTGCGACCTTTAGTAGGTCTATATTGGCTCACCCCTAGAGTTCATGGTTGTATAGGGTGAGATTTTTTTAAAATCGGTAGGTTCTAGGTTGGTGTATCTAAATATGTTGAACCTTATTCTTCCCAGGCCGGGGCATAAACATAGTATATGTTCAGCAGTTTCGTCTTCCACGCAGCAGAACCGACAGTCCGTTTGTTGGTTCAGATCTATCTTTCTGAGGTGGTATCTTAGACGACAGTGTCTCGTAAGCAGTCCTGTTAGAATACGCAGGTCATTTCTGCTCCATTCTAGGATCTGCTTAGTTGTGTTTCTCGAGGGTTGTAACGGTAAAAACGCCTTCGAGTGGGTTAGCCCTGGTATGTCGGACCAGAACGTAAGTATTTTCCTCTCCGCCCAGTCCAAAATAATTGTTTTGGCGGCACTTGTGGTGACTCCAAAAACCGGTTCTGGTCCAGTGAACGCAGATTCGGCCCCCTGTTTTGCAACGGTGTCGGCTTTTTCGTTTCCTTCCACCCCCTAGTGCCCAGGTACCCACAGTAGGGTCACCCTGTTGTTTGCACCAAGGTACTCTAAGGATTCGATGCAATTCCATACAAGTTTAGAATTTATTTTGTTGGAGCTCAGTGCTTTTAAAGCAGCCTGGCTGTCTAATATTTTATTTATGTTTTTGTTTGCTAGATGTCTGTTGGTCAACTCTCTTGCACACAATTCGATAGCGAATACTTCATCCTGAAAGATTGTAGCATACCTGCCAAGACTGGTAGATGTTTCAAACTTTGGTTTCCTGCTGAAAACACCGGCCCCAACTTCATCTGGGGTTTTCGAGCCATCTGTGTACATTACGTATTTAGTCTCTGGGAAGAGGATTTGTCCCCTCACCCATTCGTCTCTCTTCGGAAAGAGGACTTTAAAGGACTTTTCTACGTGTATTTTTGTGGATAGCAAGTCAGGAACCATCCCGAGAATTTGGTGGTTTTTGTTTCACTCAGTATCCCGGAGTGATCCCCGAGTTGCTCTCCATTAATTTGCTTTTCCAAAGACAAAAATATGTGGGAAACTATCCTGGCCTCCCTTTTTAAGAGAATATCTAGGGGGGGGGGAGATATAGGAGGTGTTCCATCGCTGCCGTTGGTGTGCTGGACATAGCTCCAGTTATGGCCAGGCATGCCAACCGCTGAAGGCCAGCAAGCTTTGCTGTCTGTTGTAACACTTTGGTCCACCAGACTACTGAACCATACGTGACCATAGATATTATTATCAATTTTAACTTTATGCCAAAAAAAATCCATATTTAAACTTTAAACACCTGGTATATCGGAAACACACAATATTTGCATTGAGCATTTTGGGCAAAATCATTATATATTAAGATCTAGAATTTACAATTCAAAAATTGGACATTATTTATCACCCTGTATAAATGCATATAGTCATGCCTTTTTCTGTTTAAACTTGCTACGGCTTAGGCTTAGGCATTCCTTTTACTATCTTTGTTACTATATATTTTTTTTTCACCACAGTTTTTCCTTATTACACCATTTCTCACTTTATTCATCAAAATGTTGAGCAGTATATTTAACCATTTCTTTCGAGGAATGTACACCTTAAAAAAATATTTTTAATAATTGCACCTTGACGCATATTTATTAACGCATTATTAATACATAATAGCATTTATTGCTGAGTTTATTGTTTAAGTGTTAATTAATTGCAGTTACACACAACATTAATATTTAATTACATACCAAACGGTTTTTTTTAAATGATTTTTTAATTTTAACAAAAATCTCATTAAAGCTAAAAAGTATAAACAAAAAATGAATAAAATAGTAAGGTATGGCAAGAGTACGTTACTTTAATTGCAGACATCGTTGCACCATCACTCTGAAATCTTTCGAGTAGTCCACTGAGTATTGGTATATTTTTTATATAAAATCGCAAACCGGTTCGAGACTTAATTAAACAGCTTTGCATTTGAATCACATACTGCACGTTTGAGAATATATCCACCTAACAGACCATGATCGCTGGTACAATGCTACATTCATGGGCGGAGGCAAACTTCTTTTATCATAAATGTAAAAGTAATAAAGGAAGGGAATAGTGCTAAGTAAAGCTTTAACTACTTCCACGTAATTATCCTTCTAATCTGTTCAGCTGTTTATAAATTTTATTTACCATTACGACAATTCATGCAATTTAATCCGTACGAATAAATAAAGTCTCACGAAAGCAAATTTAATATTTTTTTCTTTTGCTGAAAAGTCATCCATAGATCCGTTTTGATTTAAAGTCAAAAACAAATTCATTATTTTAATTATTCTGCATATTTATAAAAAAATCATATCAATGTAGGATTACGAAATGACTTTGTATAACAAATTTCATCCCTTCATTGAACCCCTTTTGAGTGACATTATTAAACCCAAAATTTTTAAATGGAAAGATAGGGGCTTGTTATATATTTATTTCAAAGGTCTCTTTATTATCTATACAAAAACCTTATCGGTTTTAAAATTACTGCAAAATTTAACTTTAAAAAACAATGTGTGTAACGAAATTCGCTACAACGATTAAAAACTCAATAATTAAAAATAAAATATCAGTGGTCTGTGTGCGACCCGAGAGGTCCACACGACTAACTTCCCAGTGGAAAGAATGAAAAAATACCATACGTTTCGTTGTTATAATTATTATTAGTATTATTAAAATTATTATAAAAAACGATTTCAAATTGTTTATAACAAATTATAATTGTCATTAACAATATTCTGTTTATTTCAACCGTATTCTTTTAAACTTTTTCTTATCATTTGATAAGCGGGAGCTATTTTCAATTGTTTGAAAGAATTGAAATTTTTATTTTATTATAATAATTAATAATCATTTGTTGGTAACAAAATTTAATTGTTATAAACAATGCTTACTTACAATATATTTTTAAAGTTATAGTGTCTTTAATGCTATCCTCTCAATACTGACACAAGTTTAAAATTTTCCAATTCCTATTTTAGTTTTTTAAAACTATTTTTTTTTTTTGAAATATTGTCATCATATTTTTTATTCATTAATTCCTAAGATGCAATTATCATATTATTTAAAAGATCTAAAAATTCTGTATTAAAAATAGTATAATTTATAAATTGCAAAATTCAGGTGGTTTACCAATTTTTTTTAGTTTTTTGATTCTCCATAAAAAACAGCTTAACCGATTTTGCTTAAAATATAATCAATTTTAAGTTGCGTAATTATGCGTCGAATGCAATTGGTCCCACGTCAGTATTATTTTTTGATCTCGAGATAATCGAGACGAAAAATAATTCCGAAAGTTTTTAATTTTTTTCAGTTTATTGATTCTCCATTGTTTCTCAACTGATTTTGCTAAAAATCTAATCAGTTCTTGGTTGCGTAATTATGCGTCGAATGCAAATAATTCCGAACGCACATACGTACAGACACACACACACAGACGTCCACTTAAAAACTATCGTATTCGACTCTGGGAACCTTAAAATGTGGAGATATGTCAAAATTCGGGATTCGCAAAATCGGACCCATTACTATAACTTCCACTGGAAAGTTAAAAACATTAATTTTATTATGAAAGATGTTTTGCGATCCAAATGGCTAAATTGGTTTTAGATACAGCCATGCGAAATATGTCAAGCAATGAGCAACCAAACCATCTTTGGATGTCCTTTAGCCAAGAATTTTGGCGCCTGCTGACAGACCTCTTGCCTTGGACCTTGCGTTCTATAATCAGTCGCAGAAGTTCATACTTTTCTCCTCGCATTATGTGACCTATATAGCGCATTTTTCTCTCCTTGATTGTATGCACGAGTTTTTTTTTTGTTTTCTAATGCCATTAAAAATTTCCATATTAGTTATTTTTTGGATCCATGATATTCTTAGTATACGGTGGTAAATGTACGTTTCAAAGGCATCTCTATTTTCTTTTTCAATGATGTATTAAGAGTCCAATTTTAACATCCGTACAGAAAAACCCAGAAAATGTAGCATCCGACCATGCGTACCCAGAGCTCAATGGTCAGATCTGACTTTACAAAATGACGTCTCTTGCTTATGAATTTCTTTCTGGCTTGTTCAATGCGGCTTCTGACTTCTTTTCTCAGGTCACATTGGTCATTCATGACACTCCTCATATATCTCTATGATGACACTTGCTCCACCACAACACCGTCGATAACCAGATGAACCCGCATAGGTGTCTTGAAAAATGCAATGACCTCAGTTTTTAACTTATTTATAAGGAGGCCAGAGTTTTTACTATGCCTAAATACTTATATAATCCATCAGCTTTCGTACGTTCTGCGCATTTTCGGCTAGAACAACGGGGTCGTCGGCTAATGTTATTAATTATTTTCCCGTTGATCTTAACCCCGCATTTGGTATTTTCTATCGCTTCTTTAAAGGTAGCCTATAATTTTAGTAGCCTCTAAGTGTATTACTTACAAATGATGAACAACTACTGACTGAGCTCGTGATAGGCTCACCAATAGGTATTTCTGATCATGCAGTCATTACAAGCCTAATACAATTTAATGTTGACCAACCATCTCAGAACAATATTGCTACAACTTTTAAAATAACTGATTTTGATAACCTAAACCGCCACCTACCTAGTATTGATTGGGTACAGAATTTAGGTGTCTCAGGGGATCCTGCTGCAGTATGGGACAAATTTACAAGTACTATTGCGGCTCTTAAATACAAGTATTCTACCAGGAAAATAATGTACAAAAACAAAGTAAAACCGTAGATAAGTGGTAAAATAATTTCCTTAATTAGATATAAAAGCAAATTGTGGCGGAAGTACAAGCGCACGGTCAGTCAAGCCGATTTTGAAATTCACAAAAATGTTGCCAAAGATTTAAAAAAGTCCGAGAAATATATAAAGAGTCTATGGTATGCAGCGACGACCATAAAAATTATACAAATACATTCGATCATCTTTGTCATTAAAAATATTCATTCGTCTAATAATGAAAGATAACGGAATTATTTGTCAAAATGACCCTGACACTGCCGAAGCCTTAGTAGATACTTTTTCTAAAGTTTTCTCTACTAAAAACATCAAAAATAATTTACCCGATATTTTACCCAAAAGAGTATTTTTATCCTTAAAGAAACTTCATTTTACTCCTGAAACTGTCAAATGTCACCTTCATAAATTAAAAAACAACTTTTCTCCTGGTCTCGATCTAAACTCTTCTCTATTTCTAAAAATATTATTGTAATGCTCTCGCTCATCCTTCGTCCATAATTATGTCCTTGTCTTTTAATACACACATACTACCCCCTATCTGGAAAACGGCCTTGGTAACCCACATTTTCAAGAAAGCCAATATACTTGACACCAATAACTACCGCACCATTAGCCTTACACCTATTATCTGTAAGGTTATGGAATCCATAATTTCTAAATATGTTAGTGAATTTCTTTTGCTCGAAGAATTAATACCTAAACAACAACATGGATTTGTAAAAGAACGTTCAACAATGACGAATCTACTATGGTGTGTTAATGAATGGACAAAATCTTTAGACAAGAAAATACGTACGGACATTATTTACCTAGATTTTGCGAAAGCGTTCGACCGAGTGCCAAACGAAGGCTACTGTATAATTTGGAACATCTTGGTATACGAGGTAATCTACTTGATTGGATTGACAAAATTCTGTGTGAAAGTGAGAAATTGTTTTTCAGCTGAGAAACCAGTATTAAGCGGTGTTCCGCATGGATCAGTACTGGGTCTTTTCTTATTTATAATATATGCAAGTGACCTCCAATTCCATATACAAAACAAAAAAGTTTTCTATGCAGACGACTCGAAAATATTTTTGGATTTATCTCTTAACATAAATATTCAAAATGACTTGGATTTGATCTTTAAGTGGTGCTTAGACTGGATTTTACCTCTTAATACAAATAAGTGTGCAGTTCTTTATATCGGCAAAAATAATCCGCGACATAAATACTTCTTAAACGGTCACGCCTTAAATGAAGTGGGTTCTTATAATGATCTTGGTGTAACAATTACTACAGATTTGAGCTGGTCCGAACATGTTCTAAATATTACGAACATAGCAAAAAGTAGGATGTACCTCCTCAGCAGGTCCTCAGCTCCTCAGTGTCATTGCATAGTTCAGCTCGTTTACATATCACTTATATTCGTCCAATTATGGAGTATTGTGGAACTGTATAGTGTTCGGAACTAGTGCCATCAACATCGAGCTCATGAAATATCTGGAAGACTCAGGAATTATCAATGATAGGCAATATGGCTTCCGCCATCAGAGATCAACTGGTGACCTGCTCGCATACGTCTCACATATATGGCAGCTATCTATTGAAAAGTATGGAGAAACTTTAGCTGTGGCATTAGATATCTCCAAGGCGTTCGATCGAGTTTGGCACCAGGGATCCTCGCCAAGCTTCCATCTTATGGCTTGGCCCCTCAGCTGTGTTCTCTGCTTGCTAGTTTTCTCTCAAACAGGTCTCTCCATGTAGTGGTCGATGGAGTTTCATCTGACACTCTACTCATAAATGCTGGTGTTCCGCAAGGATCCATTCTAGCACCAACACTATTTTTACTTCACATCAACGACCTATTGAAAGCAACTTCATGTCCCGTACACAGCTTTGCCGATGATAGTACCCTCCATACCGCTTTCTCTTCCAGGGCCCCTATATCAGCCCGTGAAACCAGAAATGAACGAGGAAGAAATGTTAACAATATAAATATGGACTTAGCAACAATTCTCGAATGGGGATCCAATAACTTGGTAGAATTCAATGCAAACAAAACACAAGCATGACTTTTCTCTAGAAAAGCCGATCTCACTGTGCCTAACATAACTTTGTCAGGAGTAACCATACCACTGAAGTCATCCATATCGATGCTTGATATTACTATCAGCAATAACCTTTCCTGAGAAAATCACGTGAGGTCCATTGCCAAAAGTGCATCCCAAAAACTTGGTTTTTTGTTTCGTGCCAAGAGCTATTTCACCTCCAGTCAGCTGCTTATGATCTATAAGGCACAGATCCGACCTGTACTGGAGTACTGTTCCCATATTTGAAGTGCAGCACCTAAACATATCCTGAAGCTACTGTATTCTGTCCAAAAAAGGGCAATTCGTCTCGTCGGTGATGCCTCGCTTACAAACTCGCTCACTTGTCTGGAACACCGTAGAAAAGTTGGCGATTTGTCTCTATTTTATAGATATTTTCATGGGCGATGCTCTTCTGAAATATCAACAATCGTTTCTCCTTTGGCAGTTTCTTCAAGATTAACCCGTCAAGTTCAGTCTTCACACCCCTTCGTGGTCACTTTGGAGACCTGCAGAACATCACTTTCCAAAGACTCATTCATTCAACGAATTGCGAGGCTTTGGAACTCATTGCCTAGGGAGGTGTTCCCCGAGGCATACAACCTCCAGAAATTTAAGAAGAACACCAACTCCTACCTTCTTTCCCTTGGTTCCCACGATGTTCTCTGAACATTACAGAATATCCCTTTTCGTGGGAACCAGAATATAAAAAAAAAAAAAAAAAAAAAAAAAAAATAAAGAACTTCTCGAAAAAGTTCAGCGTCGATCAACCAGACTATTCTTTGAGGGTAGAAGGCCTAGTTATACAGAAAGAATAAACAAAATGGATTAACCGACTTTTGAACAACATCGTCTTCCTGGGGACATGATAATCACCTTCCGCATTTTAAATTTTAATTATGGTAACTTAAGAAGCATATTCTTTGTAGCCACTGATAATCCGTTTCGAGGACACAAATGGAAACTGAAAAAAGAAATATTTACTTGTAGGACAGGACAACATGTTTTATGTAATCGTTTTTTCTCAACATGGAACTGTCTACCTGAGGATATCGTAACGGCACCATCTGTCAACATTTTTAAGAACAGATTGGATGATTTTCTATTTTCTAATTAATATTTTCTTGTAATTTTTAATTTCCTAATTATTTTAGTTTTTGTAATCATTGTATTCAGGGCATATGGATATTAGGGTCCCTCCCCCTACCTTAAATTAATAATAATAATAATAATATTAATAAGTATAAATTGATAAAAGCGTTGCTTACACGCAGCCCTGTCTTCCTCCTCTTTTAATCACGACTGCTTCTGGTGTTGTTTCTTTAGTTTTCACTACCAAGTTTTGCTTCCAATATAGATTTGTGATTAGTCGGATTTTCTCTCTATCTATTCTGGTTGTTTTGAAAATTTCTATGAGCCTTTGGTGTTTGAAGCAGTCAAAGGCTTTCTTATAATCTATAAAACAAGCGATTATATTGACATTCATGTTTCTGCAACGCCGAGTAAGAATGTTTAAGGTGAATAGCGCCTCACGAGTGCCTAGGCCACTGCAGAATCCAAATCGAGTTTCATCCAGTTGGTTTTTACATTTGTTTTAAATTCTGATGTGGATTATTCTAAGAAACATTTTGATGATATTGTTGAGCGTAGCCAGTCTGTTGGGATTGTCCCCGTACGGTAGATTGTATTAAATATTGAGATTAGTACTTGTGGTCCACTTCCATCCTGTTCGGCTACGAGTTTTGTAACTTACGTATGGACCGGTTGATTTTTGTCTTTCTGATATTTTATTGCATGGATTATTTCGTTTTTGTTTATTCAAGGACCTCTTTCGTTTATATTCATAACCGCTTCTGGTGATGTACTCGGTCTACAGTCATTTAACAACTCATTTAGGTAATCCCTTCATTAGATTGAATGTGTCATATTTTTCTTGCAGTCCTTTAATCTCGTTACATTTCTCAGACCTGCAGTGTCCTTTCGATTTTCTATAAGTGTTTTAATTTTTCTTAACATACCTTTTACACATCCCTATAAAAAAAGTCCAATAACGTGAGGTGATCGTGAGATAGGTACTACTAATCCACTAGATTTAGCTGACTTAAGAATCCTTGCGTTGTTGGCGTTATTGTAGCATAGGCAAAAGGAATTTTTTGGGCCAGGAACCTTTATTAACATTTACGGAATAACTCACCAACGTTTTATTACAATTGGAAGAATGGTTTAAAAATGCATAAAGGACAAACATACTAAGAAAAATTCATTTTTGTTAATGAACATCTCCCATATTGAGATTATTTTTGTGTTTCACATTATTAAAAATTAATTGGTAGTGCCTATTAAGTTTTAAATTAAATTTCATAAATTAGATAAGTTTTATTTTTATTTATTGGTATTTATTGCAATTAATTTAAAAACAATAATAATTTTAAATAAAATAATTAAGAAACCTTTTAAATGATGTATTACAACCTCCTACCTTTCATTTAAAAATTTAAGGTTTATAAATGTGAGATATATTTGGATCCACTCTGTATGCAAGAAGAGCTTATAGTGTACACGAGCACGGCCTGGAGATCAGGAACGTAAAGAAACGGACGAGAAGGGGTGCGGGATACGGCGGGTGTCATGAAGAGACGACTGTAAATAGACGCATATTTGTGATCGATTGATAGTTTGAATACGCTTTACGATAAATAAAGTTTTTGAGTAGAATAAGATATTATTATTTTTTACAATAAATGTCACTAGTGGAATAAATTTATTTCAAAGTTTAACATTTTATACATTTTTTTAAACTTTAGAGGTCATCGTAGAGCAATAGTAAATGCGCCAAATTATTTTTTTAACGCTAATATATATTTCATTTATTATTAAGTTTGTTAAACAGTTAGCTGTTTAAATTAAAATTATTTTAAACTATTAATTGGACAGAATAAATGTTTGTGTTAAATATCTTTACTGAGAAAAAAAATATATTTTCGGCCTTTCCAAAACGACGTTCAGGTTTCGGTACAAGGCTCGTTTACCTTCTTCGGGTACATCTACATCTAAAGACGTGATACTAAACCATCGGCTTGTCGTGACTTGCAGTAAGGTTAAATAGGTCCGTTTCGTACGTTTTTAGCTAGATGTTCTTCGACGGTACCTAATGGGTAAATTATTTTAAAACTTTGTTTTCGATATATTATAGCGTGTCGTTTGGTATCGGGTCAAAGCTTAAACTGGCTTTAAATTAAAATCGTTTCTTAGCAATTTTTTTATATAAAAAGTTACAACGTGATTGCATTCCAGTTTTTTGCATAAAAAAGTTTTACATCACTTTTTACTTATTAAGAAAGGTTATTTATCACATACTTATTTATGTCTACGTTGATTGGTAAATGTTAATTCTTTACTTATTTACTTTTTTTTTTGGAAATGACAGTTTTTAAAATTCTCTCTTGCACAATTATTAAATTCCTTAACGATCAGGTGTCTTTACCACACGTTCTCTTCTCGTTGCGAGTTTCCTTTTCTTCTCTCCTCATCCTCATCTTCATTTCTTTGGTTTTCTTCTGGGCTCATTTTTTGTCTTCTGCTTTCTTTATTTTTGGTTCCTTAGTTTGATTCTTCGATAACCTCGATAAATCTTTGATTTCAATGGTATTATATAATATTGAAGGAGCATTGTAAAATCAGTCATAAAATCATACGCCTATAAGTATGATCATACGTCAGGCGAATCAATATTTGGTTTATTTTGTTTAACAGACTTACCTTACCTTTACCAAATTAACAAGGCACAAAACAATATGAAATTAATTATTTCAAATTTTAAATTAACATTTTTTTTTAAACAAAAATTATTACATAACTTAAACTAGGTTTTTAAAGTGTACATAGTATAGCACAAAAAAATCGAATTATTTATTATTTACAAAAATTAAAAAGTTTAAAATCGTTTAAAAAATCTTTACATAATACAAATATGGAAATATATTTAAGGAACATATAAATTTTAAAACAAAATGCTAAGGTGCACGAAAACCAGTCAAACAGCACAAAATTTAAAAAAAATTCACGACAAACAATCAAGTAATTAACTACACGAGTACAATTTAACCTTCTTTTCCCTTCTCTTCTCTTCTCTTCTCTTCTCTTCTCTTCTCTTCTCTTCTCTTCTCTTCTCTTCTCTTCTCTTCTCTTCTCTTCTCTTCTCTTCTCTTCTCTTCTCTTCTCTTCTCTTCTCTCTTCTCTTCTCTTCTCTTCTCTTCTCTTCTCTTCTCTTCTCTTCTCTTCT